>OY751411.1:7821093-8421093 GCA_963565655.1 Aleiodes testaceus
TTCCATATTTTGGGCTTTGTATTTGAATTGGCTATGCTCGTTGAAGCAGAATTTCCAGATGTTGTAGTACCGTTTGGTGAATTAGCGGATTTGCTTGCTGATTTTCCATTCTTCTGGGCTATAATACCAGAACTGGTGCTTGTTAACGATTGCTGAGAGTTTGCTGGTTGTTGTTGTTGTTGTTGCATTATTTGTTGGAATAAATCAATCTGCTGTTTTGTTAGGCCATCATTGCTACCACCGGGTGATGTTGAATTCTGAAAAAAAAAGAGAGAAAAAACATGAAAATTATGAAATTTTCAGTGTCTGTTCAATGGAGAATAAATCTGGATTAGTGAAGTTGGTTGAAAGCATTTTGAGGATACACGAGATTTGTTTGTTAAGTACAGATGTAAAGAGAGGGGGAAAAAAAAACATTTGTTGATTGAGTTTGAATGTGGTAATAGTGGATATAGAGGAATTCTGTGGAAATTCTGTAGAATGAGAACTCTCCTCTTTTCCGTGCACGAAATTGGATTCGTTAATTATCGAGGTACGTACAAGCTGTGGATAGGAAAATGACTGCAGATGAGATAGAATCTCCGGAGAAGTCAGTTCATACCTTATTAAACCTTCATTTAGCAATTCTCGGTGAGAATTCAAAGCGTTCGTGCTTGAAACAATCCTCGTTGAAATCCATTAATTCATTATTCGGACTACTAGATTGCAATGGGAGTTTAATTTATTGTATGCCTGGGGGATAAAACACCTATTGTTTGTGTGGTTCACGATTTTCTTTATTTTACTTGAAAAACTTTGCTGATGAATTATAGAGTGAAGGATTTTGCAGAAAAGGAAAATTCAGTATTTTAATTCTAGTGTTAGTGTCAAGTATATCATTCGATTTAATAATTTCACTCTTCGTTGACACTGTCTTATTTATTCTCATATTTATTTTTTTCCCTACTTTTCTTTTATTATTTTCCAACCCCGACACTTTACGACACACAGACACTCTCGGAATTTATGCTTAGTAAGAAAGGCGTTTCGCTGCGTTACACGCTCTTATAGTACGACCAACCTCTATTTCCTCCAACGGACAATTTCCTCAGTTTACGTCGGTAGTGTATGCTGTTTAAACACACAATTCCAGAAATATTCATGTTATAAAAGATGTTGAGTCTGAAATTGGGTGGATTTAACAGCTTCAACTATTTTTATCACAAATATAATCCTCGAAATTTCATATTCTGTGATTAAAAGAGAAATAGTATCATTGATAAAGCTCAATGTCACAATAAAACATTATACAAAAGACGTCAGAGAGTTTAAATTAATTGAGTTTAATTGTGAGGACATAAAGGGAAAAGAATTTATTAAAAAGCTGAAGCAATAAAAGACGCAGATGATGAAGTTTCTTTCGGAGCTTTTTATTTCTACTTCACAAGGAAGCTCCTGTGACCTTTCGTAGTTTTAATTCGCTTAGGCGTACAAGTCTGACGCTTCGTGGGGGAGAAAACGTGAGGGCTTATTACAGTTGGGGCCAGGTGCTGTGATCTCCATTCGTTCTCCTCTTCTTTTTATGATTCCTGCATATTTTTTCTACAGCACGTCAATTTTCATTTGAAACTTTCTCCACGATTCCACCATAACCCAAGCATTCTCTTCATCTTTTGTTTTCTCCAACTATAACAACTCTTCTCCCCCCTTTCTCCTCCACGATAAGGAGGATCGCTCATTCTAATGGGTTTCAAGATGTGGAATAACTTTTCCCAGCATCTCCACGAGGCTTTGACAGAGATATTTTACTTTTTACCCTCTTTCATGGCTTGAGATTAAATTTATTCTCAGCTCTTATGCAGAGAGGGAATATTCTTTCAGTTAACAAAATAAATAGTGATGCATGAACTGCCATGAGATTCCGAGTAATTTTAGAAATTTAATTACTGCTGTATCATCCTCGGTACGAATAGACGCACTGGATAATCATTACTGTAATTGCAACCGGGGGAACATCAGAGAAATCTAGTTATCAACACATTTCTATCTCAAAAGGACCATACATTCAGTATATATTGTATCTGTAATGAGAGGATGAAAATCATACAATACTCGTGTTAGTGCATAATTTCAAATTGATCGTTGGCACATCTCCGAGTGTCCACTCTCTCTCTGTATACTCGTGTATGTATTAGGATTAGATGTAATTACTCCAAAAGCATGAACTCTCTGTGTGTAATTATTATCTGGATTATGTGGCAATTCAATGGACATTTTAATGGAAAATAATGGAGATAATGAAATGCACATTTCTTTTATGATTTATCTTTGAATAATTTTATGAAAAAAAAATGAGAACAGGATAACTATGAAAGTATCCAGTATCTTGTACAATCTGTAACTTGATTAACTTAATGAATCCCTGAGGTACAAGTTCAGAATCCCAGGTGGAAAATAAACGTAGATCTAACAGTTTCCATTCCGTTTTCCATCCTCGTACTATTCAACTTTACAGAAAAAAAAAAAAGAATAACACGAGAGTGAGTCTCTGTGTAGAGGGAAAATGAAGAGAGAAAGAGAGAAATTTTGCAGCATGAGGAAATAGTTTTCCTGAGATTGGAGAATTACATGGGGCAAAAAAAAAAGAAATATCGTGTTCACTGTGACTTTAAATCTATGTATATACATAGATGTATGTATGCATGAATTACTTTTATGCTTCGGCCACCAACGCGAGAATTTTCCGTAACGAACTTTCATCCTGCCGCCATTGGAATCGCCAGCGGCGTGGCTTTATTAACCACCGAGCGCTGAGGTTTCATATAGCATCATGCACACAGTGACTCGATGCTACCGCATTGATAAACCCCCCTTCATTCAATCCACTTTGTTCATTTTTATTTTTTTTTCATCTTTTTTAAATTCTTTTTTAACATTTGAATTACATGAAATTTAACAAAGCCCTGGAGAGCGTACTTTGACATGGAACGTACTGTTCCAAGCCTGTACGTCAAATTTTTTCCCAACGAACCCATTAAAAATACGTTAAAAAAAGTCGAAATTGATTGACGTTAAAAAAAAAACTCGTCTTTTTCCTTGATCACAGCTATTCATGGGCCGTAATTTGATTCTAAAAAAAAGGCATTCTCCCATTTGTCATGATTCTGCTCGCAGAAAATTGTGGAAAAAAGAGTATTTTGAAAAATATGATTTAGCGTGAGCAACTCTGCACAGAAGCCATTTATTTCTTTCCAAAAACTATAAATCCTCCGCGCACGATGGCCCATTCACGTTTATATATCCATCCATACGGGCACATATATATATATAATATATAATATATATGTACTCACAATGGAAACGAGTGAGCGAGCACTATGGATATAACCAGAGTGTGTTTTGCAAGCGTAAACGCACATTCGTTTATACACGACGGCTGTACTTTATGCGAGCGAATAGTCGATCGAATGTGTGCAATACCATCCCTCATGCGACAAGAGAGAAAAGTGGGAGGAAGAGACGAGGGTTACGTTATGGATGTTTTATACATAGTTCTCGGTTAGCAGTGTTAGAATCCATGAATCGTGTATCCATTGTCCAATGCCTTCAACGATATCATCATTGCCTGCACATTCAGATTCAGATCTCTTATTAGCTGTACATCAAATGAAGTCGTTCGACCGAATATCACCGGCTATGTGCTCTCAATGCATCCTACACGTTAGGCTCGAATATTTCTCGTTCACGCTTAGCCAATGATGTGTGTGTGTGTGTGTTTGTTAGAATGCCTTTTTCCCCCCCTCTATTCTCAATTTATATGATACCACCAAATGCAAAATACATATCTGCATTTTCAGCCGGCCATACTGACTTTGATTTGTGAGAGTGTATACGAAAACTTGTTGGTGCTTACCAATTGAACTGCGCTTCAATGCATCCAGTGGAAATTTATGTTTTAGCTATTCAAATATTATTTGAATGAATTCCCAGGGTTTAATTTTGCTTTTTTCATATGAGAAGTTTAATTATTTTTCATGATTTTTCAAATTTCTTTCTTTTGCTTTAATTTACAGATTATTTCAGTGAAATTCATGTACTCAAATGCCATTATGATAATCAGTAATTCATTGTACTTGTATATTCAGCACAAATATTCACGATAAATAATCACTCCTATGTTTTCTACGTACACGTGGATAATAACATTTTCCCCCTGATAATAGAGATAGAGATGCCCTCAATGTTTGCACATGAATGGAGAAAGAGAGCTTCAAATCCATTCTATATACACTGGTTAACTGGCTTGGCTATAGCAATTTACGTAGAATTTAGTTTATATCCATAGTGCGGGTTGACCTCAGCAATGACTCCACTATGTACGTACTAGCTCAATCTATTTGTACCAATAATTTATAATTCGATGAATAAACGTTAACTGGGCTTTTCTGATGATTAAGAAAAATTCATACACTTGATTAGCATTTAATTGTATTTTCCACATGAAGAATTCACATCTGCGTTAATATAACAATTCAATGGTTTTTTTTCCATTTCAGAGGAAAAAGGATTCATTTAATTAGAATCAATCAGTACGTGCATGCGAGGGTATTAATAATGAAATTCCTCTGCTCTTTGTGAAACGTTTGAAACTTCAGTTGTAATTGTATCAAAATGTAATTGAAATGTCATCTAATGGATATTCAATTTATTAAAATAATGAATGGATTTTTTTTGGGAATTTTTCAATATTTTTTGATATTGAAATGATTGCATGGGTTCAATGCCTTTTTTTCATTTTAAATGTAATCGTTCGAGAATGAAGAGACACTCTGAATGGAATTGGGAATGTACGGATATTGAGTTAGAAGAATATAAGCTAAAGTCGAGCTAATAAAATTTGATGACCTGGGAAGTTTCGTAATGAGAACGAATGAGTAGAGTCGAAAAAGAGAGAGTGGGGTAGAGTCATTCAAGTGGAGAATGAGAAGGTGGGTGGATGAAAGCTTGATATGCATTAAAATAGCATGATTCATTGGATTTTAGTGAATAAAGGCAAATAGAGTTTCCTCCAGTTGAAGAACAGTTGGAGAAATAATAATTACGGCTAATTAGAACATTAGAATTAAATGTATTACAAATAAAATTATTCTAAGTTTCGTAATGAGGATTTTTTTTCCACATAATTGAGTCGAAATTAATGAGAGTGACACATTTGTGCCAGTAACAATATTCCCCGAGTTTACCAATGTACGATAATCGCTCATCATGACAATGAATTTCACTTGAATGGAATTGATGGAGCTGTTAATAAGTTTAATCGTCCATACAAAGTGAATGAAACAATATGAAAGTGTCAAAATGGAAACTACATGCTATTACGAGATAAAATCAAGTGAACACTTTGATACAATTAAAACAGAATTAATTTTCCCAACTTTCCACCAAACTTTTGTTTCATTTTCTTTGTAATTATAATATACCATAATGAATTACTCTCACCTTGTGCCCTGAAATTTGTGATGGTTCAGTGGCTAGAAGTTGCTTGAGAGCCGTGTGCCCATGACCATTTTGAGTTGTCTGTCCACCAGGTGTACTTGGCGTACTTGGATTACTGCCTGGTGTGTTTGGCGTGTGTGGTCCTGTTGTTGGACTGCTTGGACTCACGCTCTCGTTAACTTTGCTACCAGCATGATGATTCTCGGTGTGTCTGCGTAGACTTCGTGCATCGCAGTAAGATTTACCGCATCCTTCTGCTTTGCACTCGAAGGGCTTCTTGTTTCTGTGCGTCAGCATGTGGCCGTTTCTGTGGATCAGAAATTCATGATTTTTAGGATGAAATCGTGAGGTTTTTGTGATAAATTTGTGCTCTGGAAGCTCTCAAGCGTAATATTTCCTCTCCATTTTCCTTCTGGCATTCCCCAGGAGATGCAATACTTTGTCTTCGACCGAGGGAAACGGAGAATGTCGAAAAGGTGAAGATTCGTATCCCCAAAGCCCTGGAAATTTACCCAAGCTGTCCCATTGTATCAGGTAAGCGCTCTCAACTCGTACACTTGGGACTCTCAGAGTCAAGTAACTCATTGACGAAAAAAGAAACAATCTCTCTTCACGTCTCTCTGTCCACTTCTCCTTTTTTTTTTTATCTATGAAAACGATGAGAAAGGTGGATGGTAAATGGAGCAGTGGCTGTAGTAAAATTGCACCTAGATGTGCAACAAGTAGGCTGAAGAATTTTACGCCTGCCCAGAGGTGAATTAAACTTTCAAAAGGATAACCCTAACCTTGGTACTCTGTAAAACGGCCTGTATAGATACTTTCAGTTGGGATACTCTATCTTTCCCCAAGAAGCCAAGACTAACTTCGTTATAATCTCATTAATTCTGCAGATATCAGGCTAATGAAAACCAACCTTATTTTCATAAAGTAGTTGTGGTTTCTTTGAGTTATGAATTGATGGATAAAGGAGAAATTCATTTTACTACATTATCCCGTATGATTTTCGTTAATTAACGAAAAATCAATGGAGCCAAGATTATTATTAATAATGAGTGAAGCCAGTGTCTAAAAGTGAACACAATGGGTCACATCAACATTCATAGCTGCTAGGGCTTATGAAACGTCTGGTAATTGGCTTCATAAGTTAACGAGAATCAAAATTGGTCAGTGGGAGTATTCAAGTAGAAATCCCCTTTATTCAGGAGCCAGAGCCTCGGTTACTCTACTTGCTGTAAAAGTACGGATAGATGGAGCAGGAGAGAGTAGAGAATGCGAGTTTTACACCGCCCACATACAGTTACATCCTCCATGGTTTAGAAACGATATCATTACCAATAAATTTCAACAACTCTAGCACTGCTTTGGAATGGATAAAATAGCCGAAGAAATGGCCAAAATAGGGGCATTGGATGGGGGAGGGGAAGTGGAAAAGATTTGAAAGGAGTTTATGGCCTACTGATAGGGAATTGGAGAGAATGGATCCCCTTTAAACTCTCTGGACTGGCCATAAAGCTGAAGGCTTTTTCCCTCACTTTCATTTCTACCATTAACTAAAACTCTTCTCTCCAACATTGTTCGTTTCCATGGGGATAGCTTTAATTTGCGCAAGCTAATTTGTCCAACTTTTTAACATGGCTAACATTGGATTCCAACAAAAGGATTACATGAATCTCTCTTGGAGATTCGCTCAAGGGAAAATGGCTTGTTGGAGCGTAAGAAGGACTCTCTCTCTCTTTTTTCCTTATTCTATCGTCACTTTTCCCAGTCCAGAACAACTTGAAGTGAATGAACAAGCGAAGAGTACACGAATAGAATGCAGAGGAAATATGAAAAGAATAAGTCGAGAGAGGAGGAGGAGCAGAGAGAAATATTGAAAAAATACATTTTTTTTTCTCTTCAACTGCTTCAGAACAGCAGACGACTGTCAGCGCCTGTAATTATCAACTCGAGAAGAAGACAAGCACGTCGATGTTCATAGACTTCATGAACAACTGCATCGAGTCTTCTGTAATAGAAAAAAAAAAATGGAGGGGAAAAGTGGAGTTGAGTATTCAAGTCAGGAGGATATTGAGACGGATTTTCTGAAAGTAAATTCCACGTTCATTTTCAGGATAGCAAAGAAAACTCTTTTTTCCTGCTTCAGTGAATGAGAAAGACAAAATGGAGAGTAAAGAATCTTCAAAAATTGAAGCAAAAAAAAAGATAAAATAACTTCGGAAATGCTTTCGGGATAGGAGGAACTTGAAATTCTGAAGGAGTAGAGTGTTGGAAAGTCACTGAGTACAAAGGAGATGGAGATGGAGTAGAGGATTTAGAGACAGGATCCATCTTAGGAAAGAAATACATGGCCTCTGTTGGATTGAACGGACAAGCCATGCTTGGAGATGGCCAACGATGCCCATCGTTTCTTTTTTCTCCTTCGATTTCCTTTCAGTTCTTTTCCTATTTAGCCGGAAGAATCGAATCCTCTTTAGTGCATTTTCCTTCTTTTGTCATTCACTCCAATTTCTTGGTTTCTAGAATATTGAGATTTAAAGTGCGCCACAATATGTATGGATTCAGTAGAGAGTGAGAGAGACAGAGGGATCCGTAATTACAGAGAGTGAAGCTGGAGATGAACTCACAAGTGGTCCTGCCGCTTGAACGCCTTGCTGCATATCGTGCAGACGTATTTCCTCTCGTCACTGTGCGTCAGCTTGTGCTTTGTCAGGGCTGAGGCATTGTTGAACACTTTACCGCACACCTACGAACAGAAATCAAGTAAACGTGATATGTTAATATTTAATTTCTCTTTCTGCATATTGCTAAATCATCATAGCACAAATCATCAAATACTCCAATAGCTACTGCTGAGAAAAAAACAATTTTTTAAATCATTTCCCGATGGAATACAAACCAATTGAAATAAATTAATTCCCAATATACCTGTGCCATCAATCGAAAAATGAATTCTATCGAAGAAAAAATAGGTGACAAAATTTCATGCACCAGACGGCTTACAAATTCCAAGCTCCATTATCGGAAAAATCTCGAACGGATATTTCTATGGGAAAATGTTGTACAGCCTCGCACACCCAATAATTGAGATCGAAATCAATTTTTCTCACACAGCACTAACTGACGCAATTGCCAACCTCTGCTATTGCGAAGGCGTTATTCTGCCTCAAAAAAAAATTCCCATCATCCTGAAATGTTTCATTATATTGAGTAACTTGTAAAGAAAATGGTATTCCAAGGATGAAGCAACTGAGTTTCATTGAACTGAGATTCCTTTGTTGAGGAGCATAATAAACTCATTGATTTGTGAAATTTCCAATTACATAAGTATCTTGGAAAATTAGGGATTAATTTGACGAACGAATGCTTGGTTAGTCATGCTAAATGGCAGAGAGGGTGTGACAAGTCAGTAACTATCAACAGATACCAATAGAATGGATGAGGAGAGAGGGGGAAGCATCGTTGTAACAATAGAAAAGCTTCAATACTGATGTTACAGTTATTCGTCTCTCCTGATTCACTCCTCAGCATCCAACACTTGCACCTAAGCAGAAAATCTAATTTACCAAGCTAGCAAGAGGCTTCGAATGCAGGAAACGCCGAGAGTTGGTGGTTTCAATTCAGAGTGCATCTCTAGTTTACATACTTCACCATTTTCACTCATACTGAAAGGCATTCCAATTTCTGTAATGCCAAAGAGAGTGAGAGAGCGAGAGAGAGAGATTGAGAGCTTTTTTTTTCACTACGATCTTCCTTCGTGTCGCTTTGAAGAGGTGAATAAACGTCATTACTTCGAATTCATGCACATCCACCAGAACCAACACTTTCTCCTCAATTTAAATTAAAAAATCCCCAACTCCGTATCCTCCAAACAGGAAAAGTTATTGATAATGAAACACACACACTCGACGTGCCTTATTGCTGTTCCTTTTGTCTCTCCGCGATCAACAATTTCAACGTTAATTAGAGCCTCCCCCTTCATGGACTAATTACGTTTTCTGCGCCATGTGTTGCCTGATATTGATTTTGCTTGGAATTCAGTAATAGTTTCCAAATAGACCGAATAGTTGGATGATCAAATTACATGCTTGATGCATGACATGCTGCATAATGTAGTATTTTTAAAAAAAACCATTGAACCTCTTGATAAATTCTTAATTCTCGAATTTTCATTATAACATCATTTTGAAGAGCACCATGGAGCCCAAGCTTTTGTTTATCCTGTCCTTCATTCAGCGGTGAACCATTTGCCAACTACAGCCGAGAAACGACAACGACGATAACAGCATGGATGTTCGAAGCGTTCTAAAAGGGACTTGGTACGGTCAATTAATTAACTTAACGAGCCACTCGCTGTGACTCTGGCCTCGGTGTTGGGTACTTGGACATTGGCAGAGATTAGGGAAGGATAGACGTCGAGACGTCTATGTGTATAGTTTGGGTTGAAGTACACAGTGTTGACAAAGGCCTTGATTTGAATCAAAGCATGAAGCGATAGTAATAGATTTATCAGGATAACAAGAGGACAAAGTCAATGTCTCGTGCACGTTAGCATCTCGTTAATGTATAATTAAATAATAATAATATATATGTGATGATTTTGTCCTGTGAAAGAGGTACAAAGTTTTGTTGAGAGAATCAGCAGAAAATGAAGAGAGAGAGAGAGAGAGATTAGTCAAAGGGTTGAATTCTCTGGAGAAGCCTTGATACTTCCTTTAACTCGATGTATCAGCATAGTTTGCAGACAAGTCGTACAAAGCATCATTCAATTACGCGCCAAAGCGTAACGGTTCTTCACGAACTTCTGGCATTGACTTTGGTGAAACTTGGAGGGGAAGAGTGGAGAGACATTGAGAAGCAAGCTGGCATAAACAACCACGAAAATGCTGTAATCCAGATACATGAATGCCATTGATGACGTTGGCTGCAGTGAGAGCGGTTAGTGGACGGCTAAACATCACCAAGAGGCTACGTGGCCCCAATGTCGACGTCGGCGTACGACATCAGGGATGTGTCGTGTTCAGTCCGTGTGCGCTTAAGGGTCACACGCATTGAATATTCAACGTCAGCCTTTCCAAGCACAAGCATGGATACTGGATGCTGTGGCTTGAGCCTGGAGTCTTGTGCTACTACTTGCGGTAAGTATATACTGACTCACAGCAGGATGGAATAACGACGAGGCTCAATGGTGAATTTGTGCTGAATATATTCCACAGTGTGTGGTGCTTTTGTGCATTGACAATTTTTTTTTAGAATTTAATGATTATGAAAAAGTTTAAAGCTATTGAACGATTCAATATATATTCACAATTTCAATATACTTTCGCCTTCAAACTCTTTTATCCTGAGGGAAACAGAGGAAAAATCGCATTGGCATTTCAACCGTGAAGCAAAAATTCCAACAAAACAATAGTAGTATCTACTGCAAGCTTTACCGCGACGAAAATAAAATAGTTGAACAAAAAAAATGTATTAAAGAGGAAAAAGATTCGTTACCCCCAAAGGCCAAGCGTTGGGAATTCTATTTTATCGGAATCGTTAATTGCTCCGGTGTGCCTAGAATACACAGTCGATAAAAGCCGCACTCATCTAGCATTTGAGCGTAGGAAAAAAAAGGAGGAAAATGAATGAAACGAAAAAAGAATGAATTGGACCAGTGGCTAATGTGTTTCTGCTAGGATCAAATGCATGTGAATAACGCGATCCTGTGGATGTATGGGTGAATGTGAATTACCGTGAGAAAGTAGGTCATTCCCGTTAACGTCGCTTGAATCCCAGAACCATGCGTGCGTTAGCGGCAGTAGACACCACGTTATTCTCCTTTTTTTTGAATAATTTATTTTCTAGGGATTTTTTTTGCTTCAACCATGCAAAGCACCTTCCTACTTGCTATTTAATTTTAGAAAAAAGGGCAATGCTGACCTGACACTGTTGAGGTCCTTGGCGATTTGGAGATGATGCTTTTGGTCTGGACTTCTTGACTCCCAATTTTCCAGGTTCACCTGGACCCGTTCTGGACTCTTCGCTGCTTCCTGCAATGAAAAAGCCAATTTTTCTCGTTTAAAATAAATAGCAGATGAGAGGCAATAAGTTTTAAATTGGATTTTCCTCATTTTCTTAGAATAAAATCGATCAATAAAAGCTTCACACTTGATAAATGATTTCAAAACGATTTCCAATAATACGAGATGTATTGATTTCAACACAATATATATTGGTATCCTCGTTGACTCACTTGAGTAGTGTGTTTAAAGAGTCAAGTCTCTTTGGGTTTTAGAAGTGAAGGAAGATTGATGGTTTTTCCTACAGTATTTTTCTACAGATCCCATAAAGTACACTGTAATGCCTGATCTTTAGCTGCATTTCATGCTGTCAATTCACTTACATTGATGCACGAATCAGAGCTTTTTACCCAATAAATCTGATGGAATCATTTGAATAAAAGTGGTAAACCCTCAATTGTCCTGAATTTCTCATTGTCCAAACAGAATGATTGTATTGATGCAGAAAATGTGAAATATGTCAATGAATGTTGGAGGCTATATTTGAGCATGAAGGAATGCAAGGGAAATATTCTCCATAGTACAGTCATAATTTTGTGATGTAATTACCTGACTGACGTTTTCAAAAGCCCGGGGTACCTCATAATCCCTCGACACTAATTAGTCTGGGAATCTAACTAACTGTATTGTTGAGAGAGTCTAAAAATGAGCACGTAGTTCGATAGAACTGAATTCCATTGGATCTGATGTGAAAAGAAGGAAATTTTTCATGATTAAAAAAAAGGATTATTGTGTCTTCCAATAGCTTGATATGTGAATTCTTACAATTTTTCTTTGTAATATGTATAAAAACTTGGTTTATGATGCTTCTATCAAATTCAAATATTTAAAATGAGAATTTTACGATAGGGTCTGCTGTGTGTATGAGAAGCGCTTGGTGGAAAATTGTTGGAGAAGGTTTTGGTGCTAAAATACGTATATATGAGTCTATTTCATGGCTAAGATGACCGTACTGTGTACTATATATTGTAAAAGACAATTTCAAACCTCGAGAGAATGTCCAGCCGTTAAATCGAACCCCATACGTGATAGGTCTATTTCAGAATGGATAAAAACGAACAATTTTCAATGGTTTTTTATCGGATTTTTTTTCCTTCATTATATTCAGTAAAAATTCCAGGTTTTATTGATGCATCAGTGCTATTGATTGATGCTCTCAACGATTGAAGAGCAACTTCATCAATTTGGAATGCAATAATTTTGGAAATTCATTCAGGTTTATATGAATTGTTGAACTCTGTGTAACACATAAATCCGATGTGGTTAAGGAGCTTGCCTTTATTAATTTATGATTAACTGTGCTAACACGAGGAGAATTGAGATTCAGTGGTTGATGGCATGAGTTAACTAATTCACTCGGGAAATAAATTCTCGGTTTTGTGTAGACAGTTACCTTCCCTCATTTTTTTTCCTTTTCTCTTCGTTTCAAGTCCCTTTTTTTGCTATTCCACTTCACTTGTGTTTTCTCTCTGCATTCTGCAGCTTGAAAAATCACTGGCAGCCATCTTTTTCCCCAACAACCCCAGAGTAATCTCGTAATTTCCGTTACAAATTTACACGATGCACTCAGAAACTTGTATTTGCTTCAACACTTCTTTAAATAATGCGTCTTCATGTAAGGTAAATTGAGGAGAAGAATGATTTATCAACGAAAGTTTTTAGCATAAATCTTATTTTTAATATGGAGAAATGAGATTTCTTAATTTTGTAGAAATTATGAAGAATGAGAAATATGAGTCTTCGAGAGGATACACGCTGTTAATGGAGGATGTCTCCTCTTTTCTGGCTTCGGTGGGAGAGACCACCCTCTGCTGGAATCGTTTAAACAACCCCCACTGGCAGATTTATCACCAGGTTAAAACCAGAGATATCTATATGAGATAAAACACTGGGTAGCAACGAATGAGGGAAGAAGTAATGAGAAAAAAAAGGGCAGAATTAAAAATGAAAAAATGGAGGAACATAGTGTACACTTTGGAAGCTACCAATTCATAATATTTATCGGTGTTAGCCGATAATGGAATTTTCGTGCTGCAGGTTGTGCAACATTGTGCAACGTTATAGGCAACCAATACCATCGTAAGCCCTCAATCCATGAACATGACGTATTGCCTATGCACTTACAAAATCGAGGGTATTTTTCAGTTTTAAAGTAAATGTAATGGAAATTCCATGAATTGAGGGAAATTGAGGAAAATATTGGAAATGCTTGTTTTTTGATGATTTCATTGAAAAACTGAGGAAATTTTCCATGGAAATCATGTGTGACAATCCATTTTTCTGAATTTTTTAAAAAATTCATTTTTTTTGGAAAAAATTGAAATTTTTAAAAAATTAATTGTTGCACATGTTTTCCAGCTATAATTTTCTCATCTTTTCATTGTAATAATGAGAGATTCTTAATTTTATAGAATTTTCAAAATTCCTTTGTCCGCATGAATAAGTTAAAAATGAAATTCTCAACAAAGTGCATTTTAAAACAAATTTACTTGGCATCCCGCTAGCAAACGTCAGAGAAATTTCAACTCCGTTTCACGTACCTTGGCATTATTTCCCTTTTAACTACAGTAGGGTTGTCATGGAAAATGAGGGGGTTTCGGAAACGAGACAGCATTCTCGTTTCTAACAAGCATTCGATAACACCCAGTGAAACCGTACCAGAACGAGCAATGGCCATAGAACATCCCAGCCACCCAAACTACAACGCTTTCTCTCTGCCTCCTCCATTCTTCCTTCCTCCTCACTCTCTGCTGACTCAATGCCCGTAATAATTGTACTATGACAAAACGTCCCTCAAGGACAGGAAGCCGTTGAATAATATCATTTCAACGTTACAGAATTTACAAATTTTCAGCAATAATTCACTGCGAAAAAAGAAAAAAACCGTAAAATACACGAATTTTTCGTGATTCAAAGAATAAAAATGAAACACCACAATGGCTATCAAGTTTCAAATAATAAAAATTCAATGGAAAAAAATGTAGAATATTGTTATAAAATGAATTTTCATGATTTTTTAACAATGCACCTCTTGTTTAATAAAAAATAAAAAAAATACCATTGAATAATTCCTGAGAATGTGAAACTTTCAATTGATTGAATTTGAAAAAAATTGGTAAAATTTCATTAACTTTTTTCCCCCTTTAATTCAAAGTAAATCGTGCAATTTCCTCTACAAGTAAAATATTACTGGCATAAGTACCAGTAACAAGAGAAGGAAGTGGGTGCGATAGTCAAAGCGAATTTTCCCGATAACCCAAGTTATTAAGTCATAAAGGCAAGGAGTTAGTGTAGGAGTTGGGGGGGTTGGGAGAGGCATCCACTCTTCCATTATCGCGAATTTACATGCCGGAATCGAGGGATAAAGGTGAGAGGGGAAAGAGCGAGAGAATCGAGTGTAATGGGTGGGATGGATGGGCTACGTCCGACCTAGAGCACTAGAAAGCTGCCTCGTGGGATCTTTCCTCATCACCCAGGCTTACTACACTATACATCTCATCCTATCCCTCCTCTCTCTCTCTGGCTCATTGTGCCCATTGGTGCTTTGGTAATAAAGCCACCGACTCATAACGCATAATGGTTTAATTAAGAAGTTGTCGCTCCAACGTCTCGAGGATCTCGCACTTTTCTCACTCACTTGCATCTCAATTCCATCCGCATCATCGGGAGAAAAGAAAATCAATTTTCCTGGGTATCAATGAAATTGAAAAATCCAAAGGAAATATCTGCTATTTATTTTTTTATTAAAATAATAGAGTCTTATCATAAAATTAAGAGTAAAAGGATTTTCACAGATTTTAGTTATGTGATATTCGGAATAAAAACTATGATGTAGACTCTCGCGAAGGGTTTTACTGCAGGAGAATCAATTTAAACGTGCACGCCACACGATTTTCCGTGGGGGTTAAAGGGAAAAAAAAGTCGGGAGTAAGGCTTAAAGGGAAAAAGGATTGTTAAAGGGGAGAGAGGATAGATTCTTGGAGATGGTCCATAAATTTAGTGGTTCAGATTAAACGATAAAAAGTTTTCTTGCTTACTCTAGAATTTCTCATGGCAGAAGTCATTTTATTTAATCTGTTTTAAAACAGTGGAAAATCCGTGTGGAAAATTTAAGTACGAGATAATTCAGTGGTTTATGGATTTTAAAAAGGGAAAATAGTGGAAATAGGAAGGATTGTTTTGTTGAAAATCTAAAAATGTTTAAAATATACTTTTTTCACGTATAAAATTTTCAGAGAAAGGTCACAGGTGTATGGTGGTAACGCTCAAGTTTATACTGCAATTTCGTTGGTCGTTGCTGTGTCGATTTGCTCGCATCGTTGCAGTTAAACTTGGCGCTCTTATCGCCAAGTACAAAACGTGTTGGTACAGCGGTGAATCCAAGTATATTTGAGAGCAATAAAGGCTTCATACACTAAGTTTAACGCTAAGTATACACGTGATATTTGGCGTCAAATATTCCGTAATAAAAAGTTAAAAATTCATGAAAATAATTGTGCATGAATGGACTCAAGTGTTGTATTGAATAACCGAAATGAGAATTCAACGTTGAATTTAATTTACGACGCTTTTTTCCTCCTCCTTTATACTCGAATTTTATGAGTCTTCTCTTACATTGTGTTGAGACCCACTTCTTTTCCCATTCTTATATTCTTTCTATCTGGATTTTATAGATGGATTACAAAAGTTTACGCTCGGTGAAACTCGGTAGATGGAGTTTTTAGGGTTCAAGCTTTTCTCTATTTGACAGACACATATATAGAATCTCATGAAAATCGATTGCCCGAGAAAACGAATTTATCACACAAATATGTCGAACAATTCAAAATTTAAAACTCCAAATTTTCCCTGTATAATTAAAGAATTTTAATGAAAAAAAGAGGGAAATCAATAGAATTGAATTTCACGTGAAGAGTCATAAATTGTAAAATTCCCCAGGTGCATTGGCACACAAAGAGAGTACTTGAGGGGCAAGTGGTCCGTTAGCATGGAACAGCTATTCTCAAGTGGAGTGGTCCATCGTCAGGTCAGCCATGCAAATTGTAATGCTACTTATTCCATTTTCCTTTCACCAAATTTTCCCTCGTGAATACGATTATAAATAAACAATTCACCCATTCTCATTAGACAATAATAAATAAATAAAACAAAAATTGAGAGAAGGAAATGAGACATTGGGAACAGTGCCAAGTAAATTAATCCAACAATTTCCTTTCATCACTGAATCGAATTCAACAATATTTTCATGCACATTTCCGCCCACTCAGACCTCTGACTCATCGCGAAAATTGCGTCACGATCGCATAAGAATGATTGCCGACGCCCAAGTGACAGTTAAGAACAGCTGCATCATCGGTTCTCAAGTTTGTTTTTATTACCATTCGTCAATGTCAGAGAAGCGAATATATTTCAAAGATAAGGAAATGAGTTTTTAAAAAAATTCCCCTTTTTTTCCAATTTCTTTCTCTTCCTGAATTCAAACTTTACCGTTATTTTTGGAAGTCTTTGAACAGAGCTTTTACGTCACGTTAAAAAGTCCATGGGCCTTTGAGAAAATAGATAAAAGCTCCATAGCACTCTGATGTCTTTGTTCTCTGGTTTCTCCCATTTATTTTCATGTACACGTGTAGATCATGCGAATGCTCGTAACCTCTAATGCGGAAAAATGTGCGGCAAACATGTGGAATACGAGGATGAGTATGATAATTTTCTCCTTATTCGAGTATTGAATTGGGGCATGTGCAAGGGAAAACAGAGTATAGATGACTGTGTATTGTGGGGGTTATTGTAATTATTCATCACAACAACTGGTATTGTGCTGATGAAGCTGTGGAATGGGAATTATCGATGGCACGTTGTTGGTAGCTCTTACAATGGTACTTGTGCATACTGCACAATGTGTGGGCCTCTTGCATTCTCTCGTGATATCAGAAACTCGGTGAATAGTTTTTCCAATTGAGTAAATAAATGACTTCCTGCTCATCGTTTACTCAGGAAAACCCGGGGTCCATTGTGTGCTTCATGACATTCTTACAGATACTGTTAATTATGCAGAATTTAACTGCTCTTTGTTCAATATTTACGGAATAGCTTCATCGCAATTACACGCCAGTAACACAATATTAGACTTGCTTTGTACTGAGAATGTTTGCACCAAATTACAAACATCTCATGCAGTATTATCATGTAATAGATCAATCGCAAGATACTCCTGAGCTATTCACGTCTGAATTCCACTGTTGGATATCAAAGGTTCATTTAAATCATTATTTCAGTGCTACTCTCCTGCATTATGCATGATGAATAATTCTTTATTCGTTTGTGTCACAAAAAAAGGCTATTTTCACAATTTTTATTTGGTACTTTTGAACGATCGTTACATGAATAGAATATATAACTCCGATTACCGATTACAAAACTTCCTTTTTCACCGTAATATCCTTTTCTGTTACCTTTCTCTTTTACCACCAGTTGGATTAAATTTCAATGGGTTCAACATTTTACCATTTTACCGATTATACGTACTTCACGTGTGAGCAGTCAGTGTCGTTTTCCCTGGAATTGCCTCGAGGTAAGAATCCATTTCTTCCATTATTTTTCAGTAAAATACTATAAACTTTTATTATCACAATTAAAAATAAAGGAATTTGTATTGGACACGCGATTCGTTGCTGTCGGTGGTGTGTTGAGTCACACGTACACATAATAGTCAGCACACACGCGAATAGATTGAGAGGCAAGTGCAGAGGGCTTTTCCGAGGAAATCGTATTACTAGTGCATTGTGGCAGTTGAATAGCCAGCATTAGAGGTCGAAGCATACACGAGTTGAGAAGTTCCGGGTTTTTCCTCAACGAGATGCGGTTCTTCAACAGTCCTTCGATTTCTGATATTTCCCATTAATTCGTTTCTTTTTAATCCCCGTATTTTTTTCACCTCCATTCTCCCGTATTTCAACTCGAATTTTTATGTTTTTATCCGCACACTATTTTCAGCCCCATTCATCATAATAGGTAGGGGGATTAGTGTGCCATTTCAGGCCGCACCTGATGCACGCTCGTACTCGGACTCGTACCACTGCGCAGGTAATACAGATTTCTCTGTCTCTCTCTGAATATACGTTGGATGTAAAATAGTTTTGTTACTCGTAAAACCCAGTGGGCCTGTGTTTATTGAAGCTGCACGTGTACATGGAATGTTTGGGGAAATTTGTACACGGGCAAAAGGGGATGAATTGAAAAAATATATATAGAGATCAACTTCCAAAGCAATAAAGTATGATCGGCGACACCCACTGTGCGAAAAACAAACACCGTATATGGGCGTCCATTGTGCGGCAAGCTTTGAGCAATACGAAAAGCCCTGAAATCTCCATACACATAAAGTTACGAAAGAAATAAAATGAAACAATGGATATTCGGGTTTTTTTTTTATTAGAGAGATGTGAATGTGATGTTTTTGTTTGGAATTGTTGGATTTTTCTTTTGAATATTGGGAAATTGTTTGGTTAATTTTATGTAAATTGAGGGAATCTGAGTTTTCAGAGAATCAACTTGCTAATAGCAAAAATTCCAGCAGTCTTCTAATGTTACAGGCAATATCGTTGGTATTTTCATTCACATTACACGACATTTATCTTGCTAGAGTTCAAGTGACCATGTTACGTGACGCTAAAAGGTTGTGGATGAAGGAAGCTTCGGTGCACTCGGTAATTGCTTCAACGCAAGAATACAATATCTCTTTCTACCAACTACACCCTCTGCATCTTTTCCCCTTTTTGTTTTTTTTTTTTTTTAAACTCGACGTCTCATTCCATCTCGCATCTCCAAAGTCTCCCAGTGTGTTCTTGGACAATTACTTCTCGTCTAGTTTCGAAAAAAGGAGAAGGGGGGAGAGAAGACAGTAAGAGGCAGCAATTAAAGCTTGCTCTTTCATCTGAAGATACAATTGCAGTCTCATGTGGACAAGAGAATTTCTCATTTTATCGTAAAAGTGAAAGAATGTCCGACAATTAATTTTCTTGTCGATGAATAAAAATACTGAAGGTATTTTAATAAGTGATATGGGGGAAAATGGAGATTCTGATTGAACGGTTGGAGATAGCGATTTTCTGATGATTCCATTGAAAACCTGAGACGATTTTACATAAGAATCAAGTGTCAAAATGGATTTTTTGGAGTTTTCAAGAAATTCAATTTTTTTCATCAAGATTTGAAGGGGTACGATTTTTTGAGTGACTTGTAGTGGAAAAACTGATTTTCAAAAAACATCCAAAAAATACTTGAAAAAATCGTATTTTAAATTTAAAAACCACATGATTTCATCGCAAATGAGCTCATCTTTCACCTCGAATCGGAATTTTTACGCTACGACCAATAGAACCCGAGATATTGCCAAAAAAGTGATTTTTTCAAATTTTTCCAAGGTAAACCCCTTCAAATCTGTGTGAAAAAAATCGAATTTTCAAAAAATAGAGAAAAAAATATTTTGGTACATGATTTTCATCGGAAATTTCCTCAGCTTTCCAATAGAATCATCAGAAAAATTCCATCTTCAATATTTCTCTCAATTCCTCGTAAAATACAATTTTAAATTCCCTAATGAACAAAGTATTAAAATTACAACCATGAATTCACTATTTTCATGAAATGAAAAGCGTAATTCCAAACAGATTCTTCGATAATCCAAAAGAGATAGAAGAAAGTGGTTTTGAGAATTCAAATGAAAACAATTCCACCAAAGCCACGAGAATTTGGCATACCCTGAATGTAATATTGCAGTTGGAGTTCGTAGGGGGGGTTTAAATTCAGAAATCCAGGGGATGTGTAGTGTCGTATTGAAACTGAATGTGTACTTAGTTCAGTAGCAATCCCTTGGCATCGAATTTTCTCTTCTTTTCAGTCTCTGTTTCTCTCGGTTAAAACTTTACAAAGGGAAAATGTATTTGAGAAAGAGAAAAACAGAGACAGAGAGTGGGATTGAAGCTACCGGAAGCAGACAGAAGGAACTGTTGAAATAGAATTATAAGGAAATGGATCCAGAGAAGAGAAATTGAGAGAAAAAAAAAGAAGAAGAGAAGAAAGAACGTTGATCGGCTCTGTCACTGGACATTCTTAGGAGGTACGAAATAAGAGAGGAAATGAGGATAAAACGTGAAGCTACTTACCCATGTCGTTGTCACCAGGCACCCCAAGACTGTCACTATTGTCGTTGATAAAGGCTTCAGCAGTTGACGTGAACGTCTGAGGCGACAGTGTGAGGTCGGGGCCGCTTTCACTATCGAACAGTTCCAAATTGCTGTTTCCTGAAAGCCAGAAAACAATGTGAGTCTTTCACTTTTCCCACATTTAATGATTTCAAATGAGAAACACCTGAGTATTGCATCAAGTGGATTCCTACATGTCGCTTAAACTTCTATCCCATTAACTCCTCATCTATTCAACGATAATTCCATCATAGTTAATTCATCATAATTCGGCTTGAAAGCTATTAGAGATCGATTACCCTGATGGATACATTCACATCACAGGCTTCGAGCATTAGCCGTTGAGATGGATGAAAGTTCAGGTGAGGAGAGATGGAATTGAGGACAGGAAGTGGCTCTGGATAATTCTGATACATGGAACAGAAGAGTCCTTGTATTGAATGTATCATGTTGACAATTTATTCACAAATATGTGGATATTTAAATGGGGAGTGCTATAAATACCAGGTGAAGGTGCAGGCAGTGGTATCAGGATGTAGACGAGTATGAGCATGAATATGTAATAACTTGGTTCATTTGTACTATGCGATACTCTAGGTGGACAGTAGGATTGATTCAAAGCCAAGGGATGGTGTCCACCAGTGGTTGGAGAGTTACACGATTGATATATTCGAGAATTATGCATCTGCCTTTAGCTTGATGGGCACTCAATGCTCGCTAGAATTGGCTACGATCGTTCTAGTCAATATCCATATAGTCGTTGCACAAGAATAAAGGGAGAATACTGGAATTAGTGATGGTGCATCATAAATCTCATGAGGCGACGTTAAATATACGTGGATTTACTTTGTTACATAAATGGATATTGATCGTCATTTGAAACAGGGACAATCTTAATCATCCTATTTTCCACTGACTTTATTACATAGGAGAATTATTTGACACGAGAAATATTCACGAGTTTATATCAATGGTAAGAGACAAGCTTTCCAATATGAAATGACATTCAGCATCATCTTGGACATATTTCACATTTACACAGGAGGATGATAATAATATCAGTGAATAAAAGTTTGTGAATTTATTCCAGGAAGTTTCTTGGTTGAATGAAGAGGTAGAAGGAAGCAGAAGCTGAAGAAACACGTCCTGAAATAAATAAAAGGAGGAACACCAGATGACAGTGGGTAGAATGAGTGGAATGGTAGTTGGAGATACAGATGCAGTGGAATAAAAAAATATAAAATGAAGTTGCAGATGCCTTTGGGTACCTGAATTCAGCAGTTGAACTCTTGAGAGAATAAGACTGAGAACCTTGAAGTCTTATATTCCCTCTCGAGCTCAAGTTTATTCAGAGCGCAAGCGAGTCCGGACGTACCTCGAGATATTAATTTTCTCGATGTATATGGATGAGGGTCGCGACTGGGCCAACGGGGCTCTCTAGCAGAAGGCGTCCATGGTAGAGGAGGAAGAAGCATGGCAATGATGGTGGTACGTGGGGAAAAGGGGTTTGAAAATGGTTGGAGGGAATAGGGGCGACGAAGAAGAGAGGAAGTTGAATCGAGGGGGTATATTGTCGGTGGGGGAATGAGAGTCAGTGGAGAATTTCCAGAGTGGGCAGAGGATGGGATAAATTGATATCGATCGTCTAGTAAAGAATATCGTTTACCTTATCATCATTCCGCCATGCAAATAAAATGTGAAGTGAAGGAAAAAGAGGGAGAAACCTCTACAATCTACCAATTTCATGTAATTCAATCTTATTCAATACACGCAAGTTTGCCTATCATCATCTGTGGTATTTTGTTCTCGAGACTTGGACAAATAAACTCGAGAAAACTAATCGAGTTATATGAGACCACATCTGGTGAATTGAAAATTTTATATATGGTACAGAGTTGGTCCTGGGTCCATTCAGCCATGGGATAGTTGTTGAGGCTTGACGATATGCAAATTATATGATGCCTGTATCCAGAAGCGTATGGCAGTTTACTCGAACCAAGAGCAAAGTCGTATTATGAAACTTAAGCTGTACAGCACAAGTGTCGCGTTACGAGTGTGGCCTCATCCTCCGAATTTCCCTCTTGGGCATTATCTCTACCTTACAACCTCTTTTCACACTTGCGTACTAACAACTCGAGAATGCATACCACAATCCGCAAACTATCCTGAGTAATAAGAATTGTCTTTGACGGAGAGGCTATTCTCGAAATCCAATAAACTCTTCAACAATTCGGAGAGCAGCAATTTACCTTCAGTGTCATGTTTTTTTCATATTTCATCCGCATACGTATCACTACTGTAATGTGATTTTGATGATATTGATCTTATTTGCATTCTAGAAGAATGGAGAACGTCTACTTATACATACGTATACGATAATAAGCTCTGCAGCGTATAAAGTTGGATGGTAGATTGTATATACGTATATGCTGGATCTTTGGTTTAGGTATAGATACCACCGACGGTAAGAGGTTTTATGACGTTCCTGACCTCGTTCGGCAAAATTAAATAGCGGAAAGGAAGAAAAATTCTCGAGTGAGTATCGTCAAGTGCAGAAGATCTGCTTAATATACAAACGTAGAATTCATGAAATCTGTCGATTTTCAACCACAAGTCTAAACAATTTATTGAAAAATACAATGAAATTATATTGGACATTTATAGTGCTATTGAGATAATGTAATCGGTGTGCTATAGACACACCTGGTTATCAATTCTCGGTTACTCGGGTAATTGTTGCCCTATTGTAATTAATGTAGCTTCAATTAAACCAAGTCACGCGATGCAGACGCATGCCCATCAGAGCCTTCAATACAGAGTACTGAAATTTCCAACCAGAAATTGCTTCCATACACGCTTCCACATTATTCTTCAGCCCGAAGATTTACCGGTAGATCAATTTGAAAAATCCCGACGATTCATTCTCTAATTCTTCTATTCATTATAACCCCGAATATTCTATTATCAGAGTAAAAAATTACGGAAGAGCATGATGTGTTTCCTGGTTTTTTTGGTTTGTTGGATACATACTTTCCAGTGGAGATCCCCAGCCAATTTTTGTAGTCGTACAACCGTGAAATGCATTCGATTCGCGACGCTTCCGAAATGTTGACATATCGACGATAAACCAACGATGCGTATGGTTAGGTTCGTTGGTTTAGTTCATAACCAGAAAATTCGGAATTTTCATGATAATAGGGATTTTCATAAAGTTAATTTGTTTGCCTCTGAATGTTTGCATAGTTTCAATAAAAAAATGTGTAATTATTCCATTATCAACAAGAATGTATCTCCTCTTTCCGTATAAATCTTTTAGAGTGTTTCCATTCAGTTATCTTGATGATATTGATCGGAAATTCAGTCATATTTATGATATATTGGTCATAAGGGAGGCCCAGTGATAAGAATTATGTCTCTGATGCTCAGAAATGACCGAATGCATGGGAAATATCTGCCATAGAGTGTGTGCGCCATAAAGGCGATCATTTTAACGACACGAGATGGATAGACAGATAAATGCGTATGCAATAAAGGGAGAGCGAATGAAGAAGGGTTCGAATTGGTATCATAAAGGATATAGGTGAGTTACTGAGGGTAGAAAACATGGATGGGAAGTGGGAGGGGAATATTTGAATTGGCGAGTTTTCGAATTGAAATCTTTTCAACGGCCCCAGACCCTCCGGCAAAAGTCTGTGTGGGTCTCGAGGGGATTAGACTACCTAAATGCCTTAGGATCAGAGACAATTGGAAGAGGAGAAAGAGAATACGAGTATCGAAAGATGCTTCTGTTTTCATCTCCATTCTTCATTGGAGGCAATTACAATTCACGTAGTTTTCGGGATGATTGAGAGTCTATAAATTTTCATTAGGTCTTGAAGCCATTGAGCAAACTGCATGCTTTTTTGCTGGCAAAATTTATTCTCCAAAGTGGCATCCAATAAATGCAACTTTTCCTTTTTACTCAACAGCACCGTTAGCATTTAATCAAGCTTCTCTCTGATATCTACTCTGTTGGGTAATTGCTTAATACCGCAGAGTTGCTTTCTCGAAAATTAAGGAATTTCGTCAATTACGAGTTTGTGCTAGTTCAAGAATTCTCTTTGGTTTTTATGACAGTAGTTTATTGAATTTTCGGATCTTCAGAGGATTTCAAGGGAAAAAAAATGGAAATTGGGAGATCGTAAAAATAAGTATTTCTCATGATAATGTTGAGGATTCTACATTCTGTGGAATCAATTAAACCTGGTAGTGGTCTTCACTCGCAAAAACCATTCAATATCAATTATAACTGCTAAGTACGTGTCTTCATAATTAGTAAAAACGAGTGACAGTGAATTTCGATGAATTATCTTTCTGCAGACTCAGAAGTTGGTAATTTGCGGTTTGTTCCAAGGATTCGTAGTCTCTTGGCAGACATTTTGGAATGATTGATGGATTGCTGCAATAATTGCTCAGTTACTTGCATTAAACTCACATACAACTTAAATGAAATTTAAAAAATGTATTTAGCTTTTGCATTTACTTGTCTAATCTCTCGACAATATGAATCTACAAATTCCCAGTAAATATGGAATCTAAAACAGAGAGAAGCACACACATTTCCACGTATTTTATAATGTTGCTTGTGATCTTTGGGTTTATACAGTACTAACGAAACAAATTGTACACAAGTATGTCTCTGTTGTCTCTCTTAAGAGGATATCTCTGTGCAAATACTGGCTGGTTATTATACTGGCCCCTGGGGGTAACAGTTTCAGAATCGTTCGTGCATGCAAACCACAAATAATACAAGTCACGAATTCAAGAGGAGACACCTGAATTCGATGCATGGAGTTCCTCATGCTTTGTTCGTAAAATCATTCACTATTTTCATTGTCAGCTAATTATTTCTTCGCTCTTTGAGTTATCCTCGATATTTGGCTTTTTAGTAATGCTGAAGATTGACGTAATCTCTCATCTGAAATAACATCATTGTTCAATACGTCATATAACGGAAAATTCTATATCTCCCAGGAGATGGCAAATCCTTGGCAGAGGTCGAGGCTTACAGCAGCTCGTTATTTGTGGATTAAACTTATCTGAAGGTACTTTTGCCTGACATTGCGCTGATGCTACGAAAGAAGCCCCAACAGTGCTCTAAGCTACTACAAAAAAAGCCAAAAATACCTCTCTGTGTTTCTCTTCACTTTGTAATTGGCAGAATTATCATTAATTCAAAGCTCCCTGGTAATTCTCAATTATCCATTTAATTTTTTTCCTCGTATGAGATAAAAATGAAAAGAATTCTTTGCCTCAGTGGATTATCGGAGGATGTGCTCTAAAGTCTTGGAGAGGTCCAAGCGCATTACCAATCCAAGTAACTTCTGCCGATTGATCCGACGATTCCATTCCATTCTCAAGTGTGCAATTCCGTAGTCTCTCAGAGTGAACCTCTTGTTGAAAATCGACGAGCTCCAAGCCCCTTCAACTCAGCCTCCTGAGCTTCAATGATGTAGCAATTGTACACATGGGCTAGTTCCCCTTATCTCTCCACGCAAGAGACTCTGCATAACAGAAATTGGGGGAAGGAAAGTGGAGAGCACTGGCAATCAGCTTAACTCTGGTAAATCAAAACTTTTTTAATGATTCCAGAGTGCATTTATTGAATTTCAATAGCAGAAGCTATTAATTATGAGAAGAAAAAGTGTCAGATAAAATTCAATGGAAGCATAGAATGCAGTAATACGTCAAATGAGAATTCACATTTCCATGTGAATCATGAAAAATCAGATTACCGGTTTACCAGAGAGAAAAACTAGTGGTTTTAGCTGGCGTCGAGTCAAATGACTTTTGTGATTTACGTGAGTTTTCCATCTACATCCCAGTAAATTCAACCGCTTTCACAGAACTTTGTCATGTATTTGCTGTAACTGAATCCCATAATTTTTCATATTTTCTTAGTTAAATTCGTCTTGTTGATATCGTTTAATCTCTCTCTCTGAAATTAACCTAATTCAGTGATTCAATTATCTTTTATCTGAAGCCTCCATTGGGAACAGATGAATGGAAGCCCAATATTTTTCTTTAATTACACGAGATTCTCATCCAGAAGTCACCAGAGAGTTCTTCCAATTAAATCAACTCTCACGTATGGCATCTCGGATAAAAGGAAAATCCAGACGACAGTCATAACCAGATGTTGCTGATTTATTGATCATCCTGATTGAAGCCATTGTCAATGGAGCCAAATTATTATAATCCCGATTCTCTCCCCGAGCATCAGCCACTCGCCAGAGCTACCCTATAACACGAAGAAACCATTCAGTTACTCTTCCTATGCCCAAGTCTCCACAATCCACGTTCGTGCTTTTCTTTCTTCCTGTACTCTTTAGGTGAAACCTTGCGCACGTACAAAGTCCCACCCTCCGCCCACTTGATACGTGTCCCTTAACCGAGTCTTAAATACGTGACGCAAGGATAATGGGGAAGATTTCACAGGCGAGATCCAGCGTAAACCGAAGGAACGAATCGCTCCAGAAAATGTACGTGTCTTCGATTATCCAACTGACGTAAAACGACGAATTTCCACATAAACTTCAAACAGTTTTACAGTCTGACGCTGGAAAGCTCGTTTTAATCATGACTATCACTTAAAAAAAAATTCGAGAAAATCCAAATTCACTTACTGCATAAATCATTGATTTGTTCCTGAATTATTCCACTATTTTCTTGAATCTCATGTAGACAAATCGGACACAGACTCCAATTGTTTCCTCAACTTGCGAAGAATACAAGTATTTTTCAAACCGTTTCCTTGGCTCCATTCTCCTTGTATATTCCAAGCAGTTTAACTTTTTTTTCCCTCTATTTTCGGTGTTTTCTTTACCTTCTTTTTTTTACTTCTACCATCGTATCTTTTCCTCCTGTCTTTCCCGGCTCCAAGTGCCTACGGGCACCAACTTATAACGAGAATTGCTCTCAGAGCGAAGTTTCCGGGAGGAAGTTTCGCATATTCCTTTTGGCGTATAGTCTCGCCTGTGCGAATAAGTTACCATCTACGTACTATCCTCGTTCTTTATCCCGGATTCTTCTTTCCTTTTTTTTTTCTCCTGTTTTTTCAACCGATTTTTTTGTTAGTCCATGTATAGAGAGTTTCTTCCTGTGGAACAGCTATCTTCCATTATTTTAATTCATGTTAAATGCTCAGTGGTCGACGTGAATTATCGTAGTGAGTACGACCGCAGTATTTCTGCAGTAACAAATAAAATAGCACTTACTAAATTTGTCAGAAAAAAAAAATTCTCTCTCCTAATGGAAAACTAGGGTTCCATTCCCCTCCATTTTGTATCACTAACGAGTGCATAATGCATCAAAATTGTGCTCACTAATGGAAAATTAATAATTATAGAAAACTTTGATGATTGCAGCCATCTGTTGTATTCAATTCTTCATTTCTCGGAACAAAGTGAGAGTTAAACTTTTAATGAGCATCTTATTTCTTGCATAAATAACAATAGCACAATATCTCGAATCTCCTTGACGAAAATAAGGAAAAAGCGAGAGCACAAAGAAATAGAGGAGAACGATGAGAGAGCTCTAGAAAGGTTTACCTCCAAAAAGCCATTCTAGGTGGCGTTTGAAGTAACGTTTTTTCTCAAGACACAAATGACCCTCTTAATCAATTGCCAAGTACCGTTGTCAGAAGAGCAGTTAGAACATTTCCATTCTATTCATTATAAAGTCAATTCTTCTGTAAATCTCGTGAAAAAAAAACTCGTTTCTCCGATTCATTTTATCCATTGGAATAAAAGCACACACATTCACTCAACTAAATCGATCAATCTGCGAATAAAAAGTATAACACACATTGAAGGACTCATTCACATACTATGAGAGAGCCTGTAATGGTCGCTCTTGTAGCAGCATGTAGAATCATTATAGTCCTCTATCCCGAGACCTTGGCATCCGATCAAAACCGTCATCACCTAACTGCTGACATGAGATAATGAGCGTTAACTCAGCCCACATTTCATAGCCTTTGTTCTGGATGTTGAACTCAGCCAGATACAGCAACCCAAAGCCCTCATACATGGGTTAATGAATATTTGTCATTAATCGCCATTGTATCCGCATGAGCACATGTGTATTCAATAATTTCTATCGCAAATAACGATAAGAATAACTCCATTTTCCTCAGCACCAATTTACATGAACAAAGAAAAAGAGGAAAAAAACAATCATGAATATGGTGGAATACAAACATCTCATCCTTCTGTCCTTTTCCTCAACTCTGTGGCACCCGAGACTCATGCACAAAACAGGATAGACCTTCCGCAGCACAAACTTATGAAAATCCTGGATTTATCGCCACTACGTCATGCAAACCACTAGACAAGCGGCTTTCCCTACAACTTGACAAATCGCTTGGAAGGATACGCTCAGTTGGTCCTATGTTATACTACACACTACCCTTTTCCTCTCTCTCTGGCAGACATTTCGATTCACGAAAAATCCCATCCCTCGTATTTTCCCTCATTCTTGGACTTGGGCTTATCCCAAAAGTCCCTTTATCTCGCGACAAAACATTTGGATTCTGCTGCTGTACAGCAACTTTTGGATTAACGTGCCAAGTCCTTTTTATTCAGTATACCAGAATAATAAGTGTGTTTGAATTTAATTTTTTTGGGGATTTTTTGCAGCAATGTGATGTCTTCATTGATATCAAGTTACCTGAACTAGCAGCACCAAGCCTCAATACAGCATCACCCTGCAATGATATCGAGAGCGTTGCTGTATCCTCGAGACGTGCTAGCACCTCTTCTGGTATGTCCTCTGGTTCGCGGAGGCGGAGAGTGACTTCACCCCCGCCTCCGCTACCCTGGCCACTGCCACCACTGCCAGGACTAGTTGATGCTGAATACATAAACACTGAGCCGTATCCATGCAGCGATTGCAGAGGTAATCTAACACCACCGACCTCACCAACCGGACCCTGAAACAGAAAATATCATGATATCAATACATTGACAATTGAATTATTAATTTTTTAAAGAAGGTCTAGATGATCTCTTTTATTTAAAATATAATGGAGATACGTTATTTTTAAAGGATTAAACCAAAAAAGACGTATCTCCATTATATTCCAAGTTTACAACAAAATAACGATCAATACTGGTGATAACGTTGGTTTTACCAATTCATTTCAATCTCATTGCACTTTGGCACAATAGTACGGTTCACATTATTTACATAAATTGATTCGTACGTACAGATATTTCTACTGCACGTATTTACTGGAATTTCAATAGCTACACTAAAAGAGTACCGTTTAAAGCACCAATGGAAATGGTGGTAGAGAGAGATGAAAACGACGGCTTAGCACACTGGAAACTGACGATCCAATGCAATGAAAGTAATTTATTTTAATGGTGATTCTCGTAATGGCCCTTTGATCATTACGCTCATTTGCGTGGATTGGTGAAAAAAAAAAAGAAACGAATTTGTGAATAGAGGTATGTTTTCAATGATCTATCATTTCTGCTTCAATACAATGTACATCCATGTACATTTATCTGGATCAAATTTCCGAGAATTTATAGAAAATTCGGCTCGAATTTTAACCATGTTTTTTGTCCTAATTCCCGGGATTTTAATCCATCATTCGAATAGAGAGAGAATTCTGTATGAGAAACGTATAGAAATGCAGTTATCATGAAAAAAAACTTGATGTATTGATTTTTATGAGGTCGAGGGAGGAAGAGTGGGGGATCAGACTTCAAATATTGTGTAATCTTGAGTTTTATAAACACAGTCTGATGGACAATAGAGAAGGATCCACTGGAGTTAAGTTTTTTACTTGTATCCTGAAGAAACAAGAGAAATATCTGTAGTGAGAGACAGATTCTAGTCTCAACAGTGACCACACAATTCAGCTTACAAGTGTGCAATTGACGTGAAAAAGTTATCTATGTCTTCAGCAACTCTCATTCGTTAAAATGTCTCGAGTGCAACTTTCTTGATTTCTATATATATATATTCTTTATCTAGTTTTATTGTTTAAATCTTCTATGGCACGTGATATTTCCTCATTGGAATTGTGTTAATGGAATTATTTGAAGTGATGAAAAAAAGGGAAATACATAAAAAGAATTGGACACACAGTAGTGACGACTAATCTATGCCAGACGAGGAGTTTCCAGGCGCCTTGGATCTACGCCTGTATTCCAAACTTTGGCTGTACCAAAACTATCAACAACAACAACAGCTACCGGAATCATGGGAGAACCAGTTCACAAGTTTTTTTGTCCTGTCAATGTGATATTTCGAATTCAGATGAAAGTTGAGACAGTGAGAATAAAAGAAGGATTTTGTGTCAGTGTCATATGAAGAATTGTCGAATTGACAATCAGATGAGTGTGTAATTCCAATGGGATTTCATGAATAAAATCAGGATCATGGTAAATCGTCAAAGGACAAGAAGACTCTTTCGTGAGGTCGTTGACCTTTTGTTGTGGCATGTTCTCCTGCTTTTGAGAGGAACAACAAAGAAATGTAAATATAATTATTCTTCAAACGTGGGTATTCTCAGTACTCTGAATATTGATCTTGCCTTTGTCAAGTGGTTTCACACGAGTGTGAGCGGCCATTTCTCATCAGTTGGGTGTAAATTCATGTTTCCCTTTGGTGTACACTCGGTTTGTTTTCTTCGTGACACATGGGGTGTGGTAAAATGGATCTTAGTGTTGATGAAAATCACTGTCCCAATGCATTCAATTATAATTCATCATAAAAAAAAAGGAGGAAAGTTTCATGAAATACAGTTTGATATTCCATGATTGAAAGCAATGCACGAATACAAAGAGAAAGTGTAGATTTTCAGTTGTGCCAGAATGCAAACTGAAGGGAAATGTCCAGTGATGAATAATCGCTGTAGCAAAACGAGCGCCTGAAATTCGTGTAGAACAGTGAGGAAACTCCTATACAAATCCTTCGAAATAAATTGTTTACAAGTGTCAGAGTTTTATGGATGTCCATTCTACTTCTCCCTTACCTATTAATTTTCATAATAATTTTTCAAAATGTCCTCTATCCCAATATTTCACTGGGTCGAAAAAAAAAGGAAAAAAGCATTAAGCTTTAGCGTTCCTTTTGTTTTCTTGTTATGTGAATTGCAACATTCAATACAATACGTTTTCAGCATAACCTTTATACCATTTTGTGCAGTAGAAAATGGCCGGTAACACTGCTTCTGCGTTCACTCAGTGTCGTTAGACCTTTGCCCATTCTACTCAACTCGTGCCCATTCCATTTCTCGTAGAAATATTGCTGAAGGTAAGAGCGGTAATTTGTTCTTACCGTGGCCGTTTCCGGCCGTCGGAGCGCCTGGATCCAACGTAATGCCCGGATCCTTTTGAATTTACGGTCCCATAGACTCATGATGTTTGTGTACGTGCTACTTTTCTTTCTCTCCCTTTCTCTCTCTCCTTGAAAACTCGAAAAAAAACGTACTTTTTCATCTTCACATTATCATCACAAAATTCTCCGTTTTGAAGGGAAAAAAAATAAATAATAGAATACATGAAAATTACATCCGGGAGTACATGCAGTCACTCATTTTGTCTGAAGGATGTCCATTTAACGAGGCTGCACCACACGCGTCAGTAAGTAGAGACTATACTAACCGGGCAGACATAAACGAGCAAGTGCTCTCCTTTGTACCACAGTACATATATCTATATACACATGTATCATATATACGAATGTAGCACTCAGCACTCACGCCTGAAGACGGATAATTGAATAATAAATGTTAGCACGCGAAAAGCTCCACGGGCACTGGCTCCTCACAGAGAAATTACAAACACTATATTTCAGCCAAGGATGTGCCTTGCTTTTTTTTACAGTTAAAATTATTTTTTCAAACAAAAGATCCTCTAAATGAGTTTCTCTTCTTTTTATTTCAACGAATAAATTCGGAATTATTCTCACATTAATTTAGCATCCAGTGTGAATACGACGAAAAATTCCCTAGATGGCGCAAAGTGTCGGCCCCAGAGGGTGAGAATTTTCACATATGCGAAATTGGCTCCTCCGAGAATCATCCATCATTATACATTACAAATAGTAAAATAACCCCGAGGCACTTGTACCTTTTTCTTCTCAGTAGATTAAGCCATAGCTGCAGTTACTGCCTCATTCCTCTTTACGTGTTACGATACTCGTACACACACAGTCATTAAATTCAATACGATGAATAAAAAGTTGGTGGGAATGGGGGAAAATATTCTGGAGGTATTATCAGGGTTAATGATAATGGCTGAACACTTTAGTTGTCAGAGAAACTACCATCGTATAATTTTCACGCCATCCCTCTCTCTTTTTTCCTCTCATTTTAATCTTCATTTTTTTATTTTCTTCGTTGTTTCAAGTTGTTTCCTTTATTTCCCGGTTTTTTTCTTCTTTTCATATTCTTTTGCCTCAATTTTTACACTCATGAGAGTTGTTCCCTGCCACCTGAATAAGAGGCAGAACGAGGAAAAACTCGGGCATTATGATAATAGAAAGGATGCAGAGTGCAGTTTTAATCAAACAAAAAAAAAAAAAGCGGAGGATGAAGAAAAAGGGCTGAGAAGAGGACAAAGTGAGATAGAATTATGTACGGGGAACGAAAATGGAACAACAAGAGCCGCACCCCTGTCAGCTGCAAAATACGTTGAAAGTCTCACGGGAGTTTTGCCACTCTCGGTACTTCGGCCTCTCGTTCACCAGGCTCTGCTTTAGTTGGATTAACAATCGAACGCACAGCCTTTTCATTCTCTCTCTCCCTCTCTTATCCTCCGTTTCTCTCTATTGATTCCACAATTTTCCTTTTAAAAAAGCTCCTTCAACTTCGTGATATTCTCAATGAGCCCCAGAAGTTCATATCAATAGCTATTTCACGAATATCCCCTCTCTCTCGTTTAAAGTCTCACTTTTTATGGCTCAATGTGAAGTTGTAATTCAGGAATAAAAATCAGAGTGATCCCTCGTGGAAATTCCTGACTTAATCAAAACTTTAGTAATTTCAAGTTTTATTCCCAATTATGAAGGAAAAAAAAGTGGAGAATCTTACTATTCTTTTTACCTGAGTCTTGTAACGTCAATTATTATCATCGAATTTCGTCATTTTTAATTGGAACAATTTTCGTTTAATATTGTATCTGTGAATGGGGAGAGAGGGAGGTTTCTTCCCTCAATTCTCATTCGCTCCATACATCCAAGCACGTAAGATCTTTCCTTCTGACTCTGCTTTTATTAGTACCTATTTTCCACGAGAAGGGAGAAATAGAGAGAAAGATTTCCCATGGACCAAGCTTCACGGGTAATTAATTTAGTTTTGCAATTTCTCCCTACTGTAGAAAACTCGTTCCACTTCGAGAATTTATATACGAGCCAAGAAGCTGTGTTTCACTCTCCTTTCAAGATTTTCCAACCCCTCGAGTCTCAATATGCCGCAATTCACTTAAAAAAAAAAAAGCGATGATAACAGAGAGAGGAAGAAATCAAGTGTATTTATGATGAATATTTGTTTTCAACAAAAATATATATAAAATAGTGACGCATTAAACTTAAAATTCTCGAGACTGAGAATAATGAAGGAGTGAGGCTGTAGCGCGAAATGCACTCAAGCTCTTTCTCTCAGGGCAATAATGTCACAAATAAGAATGGCAGTAAAGTGTTCTTTGTTTTTTTCCACCTCTAATTTTAGAATTCCCGTAATATTTTCCAATGCATGCAATTCGCACAACTCATTCTCTCATTAAATTCTCCCCAATTTAACCCAAAAAAAAAAAAAGAAGACAAAAATAAAAATAATTTCCCTCAATTTATATACAGTCTTTTTAATTTCCCCGTAACGTGGCTTCATAAAATTGAAGTTTTAGTAGTTGAAGTAAAATGTGCAATGTAAAAGGGACACTTGGGTCGAACGAGTCTCGGTGATATCAAGGTGAAATTTCAAGTGGAATGGCCAGCAACTGCGGGCAACACTGGCTAGTGATGCCCCTCTCTCTCTCTCTTTTGGAAAAGGGAACTCGGAGTCTCGAGTAGCAAATATTAGTACGAAAACTGGTGCTGCCGTTGGTTACCCAGCGAGTTGTGCGACGAAAGCTGCTTAAGTACTTTCCCCTTTCCCTCCTTTTTGCTCGCCACTACTACCACCACTACATCATCATCCACCCACACTACTCCAGTAATATATATATGTGCAGAGAGAGGAGATGTGCTCTCACCCTCCGATACCTCAGACTCTCCACCATAATTCCACTCCAACGAAGTTTCCGTACCATCCACTAGGCGGTTTAAGCCTCCCAAACGGATCTACCAGCAAGAGAAAAGGGGTGGAAAAGGGTGGGGTGGTGGAAGGGATAGCGGTGTGTCTTACAACCAAAAACGGATAGAAATACTCGGAGAAATAGGGAGGAATTTGTGGCCACTATGGCGGATGGCTTGGTTTTCTAAGTACTCTCAATATACGTGGAATTTTATTAAATGTGTTTTGTATTAAATGGACTTTGAATTATTAAAACCAAGCTGGGTACACTCATTCAAGTGCTAAATTAAGCGCATTTCATGAAATACGGGGGGAGAATTAGGGCTGAGAGAGAGAATAGAATGGTTTTTGAGGGGAAAATGCAACTAATTATCAACTGCTGGTTAAGTAGAAAAGTACGGGGATGGTGAATGCTGCTGCTGCTGGCTTCGGTAATTAGAGAGTTTAGGTAGTATGCATTTGTAATGTTGCTGATAGTTTCGTCATTAGGTAATTTGAATTGTGAAGGGTGAAGGATATTGATTTCGATGGAATATTGAGAAAGTTGAGTAATTCGGGGGTTTTATGATAGTAGGAAATAGATGTACAATGTTGGGAGGAGAGTTTCCATGAAATTATGGAGATTAAAGAATATAGAGCATCGATTTTTGGTGAAATTTCGTTTCAATTCCATTAACTCTTCAGCATGAAGATAATTCACAGCAGAGAGGTATATATTTTCATTTCCCCCCACATCATCTTCATTGTAGTCTACTCGCATTACCAATTCAAAGACACATTCACTTTGATACTCAAACTACCTAATATAAGGAGCAAGACTGAAGAAAACCTTGGAAAATGTCCTAATTTTTTAGCAGCACACATTACCCTTTATATGAATGGTAAACTGAGACTCCTAAAAGCAGCTTTACCAACAGCCACAATTCAGCTTCATGATGTAACCTCATTGCGCTCTCAGAATATCCCTCATATGCTAGGCTCTTGAATAAACATGTGGACTTGATGCTCATAAAGAACATAAAAGCAACTGAAAATTATTACCGAAAGCAGATACGAATAAATTGAGAAGGAAAAAAAAGTTAGCAAAGAATAAACCGTAAACACTTGAACAATTCCGATTGCCCACGATCACCTCCCGAGAATTTCGTTATCTTTCCTCGTTTCTCTGTACCTCAGCAGTATTTCCCGAGTAACTGGTCCTTATCTGAAACTCCCAAGCGAGAAGTTGCACATGTGTGTTGGAGATGGCCGTCATGTAACCACGAACGACACCGAGACCACCATCAGTAATTTACCAACTGAGTTAAATATTCCCAGGCGAATACGTCCTCAGGGTGACTGATGCGCGAGTGTGACTAATGCAGCCTCCCTGAGGACTAAGTGTTGCCTTCCACCCTATCTCTGTTTTACCTATACCAGAAGCATTATAGTGCTTTTGTTGCTTGGGGGTATTTGTATCAAGGACCCTCGTTATATTCTCCCTGAAATATTTCATCGTCTTGCGATTCATCATGCTATTTATCAAGTGCTCTTGATGAATCTCAGGCACCTGACGTAATTAAAATATAATCTGCTTTGAATTCTTTTGAGGAATTGCATGGAGCAATGCTATTTACATAAAGAGACAATTGGGAACAACTTAATAGAATATATGTGGAAGGTTCAGTAAATAACTTGATAAAGGTGGAGACATTGGAAAAGAGAATTTTCACAGTCTTCTACTCATGAGCAGAAGCATCCATGGAACCATATAACTGTTGGCCAAACGCCAAAGGCTCAGGAAAGGTTTGTGTACGTGTATGTGTGTGTGTTCTATATGGCCCCTGGCACTAAAAGTTAATTTGCGTAATGGCGTGTTTAAAATCCGCCTCCAGAAAGCTCTCGGAGCATCAGCATGTACCATGGGCTCTGTACCTTGTTGACTGATTTAAAAACTATACATCGTGAAAGTCATCGAACAACACAATCTTCACGAAACATTAAACACTAGTCGTGAGAGAATAGAATCAGGGCGAGGGAATACAACAAAAGAAATATGATGGAAAAAAAAAGTGGGAGAATTGAGGGAAATAAAGGAAAAAAAAAGAGCGTGTGGAGGATTTACGTTGGGACGATGCCAAGAATTTATAACTCAACGCGGAAGCTGCATTCCTGCGATTTATTACTCGATTATAAAATCAAAATCATGATTTCCGGGTGAGTTGTCTTCTTTATATGTACCAGAAGGAGAATGGATAAAGGTAAAGGAGAATCCATGAATTTTCAGAATTTCTTTCTTTTTGCATTGAATCAAAACACTTGGTGTATTATGGGAAAAACACGTGTGCTCAATGTGCTTGTCATGCAGAAAACTTGCATAATCACTTTTCATTTTCCTGGAGATTGTTTTTCATCAAATATTATCTCTTTGAAATTCATCCACGAATTTTTATATCAAAGAGCATTGATAATACATTCATTTGAACCAAAGACACTATTGACTAATCTATTATTGAAGAACTCTCAACTTTCATGATGAATCACTTGGATTCATCCAAATTTCACCAGAGTACACAGATTTCCATTACCATGGAAAATTCAAAAGTCGTTAACATTCCAGCGAATCGAATCCTCAGAACGATGAGAATCGGTTGAGAAACTCATACAGTTTGAGCTCTTCTTCTTCTTGAAAAGTAAAAAAGAGTAGACTCGAACGCGGTGAATTGGAAGGAAGAAGGAAAAGAAACGATTCTGAACTACTGGAAAAAAAATTTCGGCTATATATGCGTTCTCGTTGAATGAGGGTTCGTCTTCTCCCACCGAATGAAACTCAGTGTGCACACTGCTGGCTCGGCAAAACCTCCTGGCAACTTGGTTTGTTGGAGAAATGGAACGAAGAAAAAAAGAAGGAAAGAGGGGAAAATCCAGTTGAAAGGAGAACAAAAAAATGGGAGAAACTCTGGTATGAGTGGAGAGAGTATGGAATACAAGTGGATATAAACGAGTGAACCAGTTGGAGATCCAGAGATTTTTCATGGTCATTGATGTGCTTTTTTTTGCACTCATCATGTATAAACATTGTGCCTCTTCCTTGGAGGCATTTTTATTTACACTTGGTGGTCTTCATTGTTTCTGGGACAGTGGAAAAAATGCAGAATAACAAAAACTTGGTAGGAAGAATGGAAATGGTGAAAAAGATGTTGGGTATTGTGTGTGAAAAAAAAGGAAGAAGCTTGATGATGAGGTGGAGGCTCTGGAGCTGATGGAGGTTGCGTGAGGGTCTTGTGCAGAATCAGTAGGTTAAAACTACTGAATAGCCTCTAAGTCCATTCTTCAACATCTGGAGTAACACAAAAGCATAAACAACAAAAGATCATGCAGGTATTGTTGCATCTCTTTATCATCACAATTTTAATGATTATTTCGTAATGAAGGATTTGTCTTTATTTTCATGCCAGAGAGGTGAGAATTTATGCTGTTGCAAAGGAATACATGGGAGTCCTTAGAATACACGCCGGAGGACTAAATTCCAAGAATTTGAGGTAGATCTTTGACGATTCTGGGACAAACGTGACAATTTATTTTTGAATTGAAGAAATCACGGTATTTGAATATATCTCGAAGAGTCTCAGGGCTTTTCGATGCAGTGCTCTACCTCTGAGGTCCCTTTGGATACACATTTGTACCTAAAGAGGTGTGCTAGATAGAAAACGTGGTTTCAGGAATCACTATAAATGGTAATGGGGAGAAAAGAGGGGTGTTGTTCCTTTCTCCAGTTGTGCTCTCGGTTGAGAGGGAAAAGGGACAGTGAAAATGCTCCAGGGAGAAATACGAAAAACAGTGGGGGTGGAACACTCTATAGTAAAAGAATTGAATGGGAGTGGGAGGTGTTGGAAAATGTAATATTTCTCTCGTTGTAAATAAAAATGTCGTATAAGAACGTTCAAGTCCTACAATCTCTTTATTTTTTCCTTCAATTTCATTCGAGTTTTTCGTTCTCCAGTTACGTTTTTTCATTCTTTTTCTACCTCCTCGTCTCTCAGAGGCTCACGAATTTCAGCGTCAATACGTCCTAAGATGTACCGAACGATTTTCTTGACGTATTTCAGCTTTCTATTCCACTAATGCCCGTCATCCCATAAAATACGTACATATGTAGGATAAAGTAACATGGAGAAATTCTAGTAGACATTCTGGGATATATGCTAAGGCTGCAATGAAGTGAATTGCTGAGGGAAATATTTTGAATTTTACTCAGGAGCAGGAGAAAGAGAAATTTAATGTTAGACGAAAATACGAGTTGAGTGGGAGATAAAAATATGGGGGAGAAGATTTCTTTTTATCACGTATGAAAATTCTTTCTCATTTCATATTTATATGAGTATTGGATTTTTTTTTTTTTTTTACGTTGATAACTCATTTATTTTATCTCCGAATAATTTAAGCATTCTCATTTCTATTTCTACATTATTCCCTCGAAATTCTCAAACACAAAGGAAAATTTTCCGAATGGAGAATGCTGTGACAGTCTATTTTCCTGCAATATCTCATGCACATAAAAATTCGAAGGAAATAAGTTGTACGTTACAAGGATATTTTTTCACAAAGAGTGGACATCAGTGTAGAGGAAAAAAGAGAAGTTAGCAGTGCACATTTTTCCAAGAAGATAGAATCCACGAACGGATAAGATCGGCTTTGCATAATACAGAAGATAGGTAAAATAAAAGGGAAGAATGGTGGAAAAAAAAAAAATAAGGAAACCAAGAGAAATAAAAAAGAAAAAAAAAAAAGGATACGATGAATATAAAAGTGCCAACGAGTCGCAACTTTTAATATTTTTCCCTTTTCTTACTTTAACCATCTTTTTATTTTTATTATACTATTTCAAATCCCCGAACTCCTGGTTTATCTCCAACGTATTTTCACAACTTTCCTTCTCTCTCTTTCTTTTTCTTATTCTTTACTTCATTCAGTGTGAAAGTGTCAGCGTAAAAGATAACAAACTGCAGCTACCAAAAGAAATCTCAAAAGTAAGGTGGCTTCATCATAATAAAAAAAAAGGGAATGTTTCATAATAAAAAAAAAAAGATAATAAAGTACAATCTCTCGAGACATTTAGTAACAAACACTCTATTTTTTTTCAAGGCACGAACTTGCTGCTGAAAAAAAAACATAAAAACGAATGAAAAAAAAAAAAAACATGGAAGAGTTGGAAGAAGCAAAAAGAAGCTTGCCTCTCGTACTTGTTATTCCAGCGGTGTGCCAGACTTTATCTTTTCACGCGATTTGACACAGGGTACTGAGTACTTCGTGTATACTTGTATATGTTTGCTTGGATTAGTTGAAACAAAATTCTCAAAGCTCCCGAGTTGCCTTGCTATTGGATTAAACGACTTGTTCCCCATTTATCCCCGAAATTTCATAAAATTCACGTGAATAATGATGAGTCATGTCTCCAGATGCATAAAGATGTTTAGAATTTCGTTGAATCCCAAGCCTCATATGCAGAGTAAAAAAAAAAATCCACTGTACTGTGAAGAATTCCCTCCCATTTCCCATAACATTTTGTGTTGGTGCTTCTGAAAAGCCCGTACACCGCAAATTTTCCACTTGAAAACACTGCGAATCCCTGAAAGCTGAGAGATTCAACCGAAATTGCGCATTGGGTAGACGAGAAGACATATATAAATAAACGAAAGTAGAAAAAAAAACCTATTTTTCTCCTTTGCAACGATTTCTCCTCATTTTACAGCCCCCAAAGATGATTGTACATAAAAAAAAGAATAAAAATTCAAAGTCAAAGAGAGAAGAGAATAACCCAAAGTTGCATGTACATTGAAATGCAGCTTTCGTACATTTCACGTCTTTGAAACTGCAGTAAAGATGTAAGAACATTCTACATTCGAGTCTCGAATTTTATTACCCGGAGGGATATTTTCGTAATCCCCGGGATAGTCGCACCTTCCTAAAGTGGATAAAAGATTGAGCAAGTGATTCCCCACTTTCTCATGTTAAAATTAAAGAAACACCGATTACTTGTGCAAAAATGATGAAGATTATGTTGCGTCAAGTGGAAGAGCACAATGAATTGATCCAAGTTGGCCGTGCAAGAAGTAATGGCTCTTAAGCCCATCCTAAGAGGCAGAGAGAGAGAGACATTCCGATAAGCCATCCGTTTAAACTTAGCAAGCTGCAGGAGGTGGTGTGCGGTATGGGAGAATGGGGTCTTGGCACTGGTGCCCACAGAGTAAGGAGACCGTAGGAGTTGGGCAGAGACAAGTTGGTTGGGTGCATATCACACAAGACCAGAGGCAAAGAAGAGGAGTAGTCTGGGGTAGCAAAACTCAACGGGGGAAACTCGCTCCACTGAGCGCATACGCGTCTCAAATAAATTCCTCGTACGTGTCCTGAATGTGCGAGGCTTGGCCCACGGCCGGATGATTTAACTAGTTTCCCTTACTGCCACCAAATGGCGGCTCAATGCAGGATGGAGCATTGAAAAGGGCTCAAGGTTTTAAAAGACGAAACCATGTGAATTGCTTACGAATCACTTCATTCACTATCTCCAACTGGAAATATGTAAATCCGAGGCACAATCGCTCCCGGAAGTCTTCCAAGTTGTTGCAACTATCAATTTGCATGACTTTATGGCGACTAACTGAGGGGATAGAATTAGGAGAAATATGGAAACTCCATTACTGCACTTTCTCCAAAGGGATATTAACATTTATAAGAGTGTCTGCATCATCGTGATGTTTAAGTCATAAGAAGTCTTCGTGATATTGAAAATAAGCCCGAAGCATGCGCGGTATTATAAATTCGTGAAGGGGGAAAATGGAGGAAAAAGAAGAGGGAGAAAAAAGATGTTTACGTAGGAACGTGACGTTGAAATATAAATCGTCAGGTAGAATGTACGCCCTCACGTGTGATTCTTGTTTTTTACGAGGGGCTTTTTTTTACGCCCGAGTCACACCGGGAGTGTGCTCTCTTGCGCGTCCCACAGTGGCCATTCGTCAAATATCAACGATGGTGGGATTTCTTTGGGTAACTCGATCCATCTTTTTTCGTCTGTGCTGAAAAATCCATCCACTTTTGCTGAGTACTGTGTTACTGTATACATTCGTATCTTCCAAATGCAATTCCCTTCGAATGCATTACAATTATTGATTTTAAAAACAATGGAATTTCATGAAAAATTCAGTCTAACGATAATTTTGAAGTTTCAGTGTAAAATAAATGCAGAATAAAGTCAAAAATCCTTAACCATTACTATAATACTTTGGGATAAAATAAAAGTACAGCTGTGAAGTGAGTTTCACGTATTTTTACGGAATAATACTGAGCTGCATTGAAATTATTCTGAATTGAAAATGACAGGATTTTCTATTTATGCGTTGATCATGGAGGAAGACATTTGCGGAGGAATGTTACAGTTGCATTCAAAAATGTGTGCATTACCAGCTGTTCAACGTCAGTAAAAATCTCATGCATGTTAAAATATTCCGCGTCGATCCACTCGTGATTCATTCACAATATGACACTCTTGCAAAAATGTACGGAAATTCGCTTATTTTTTTCATGCATCTTCTCTCGTTTCTCTCATTCACTGTCTCTCCCTTTTTATGCCTCGCAATATGTCTCATCTGTATTCCAATACACAATGTGGAAAATTTCACAATTTTCATTGTTCAGAAACTGAATCTTTCTTTTGGGGCATTTCTTGCCTTTCTCAGGCACTCTAATGCACAGGCATTATTGTTCTTTGCCAAGTACTTGTTTGCTTCGTCTTTGAGACAGTTATATCATTAGTCTATGCTGATGCAAATACAAGAATATCTCTTGTAGCTGAGTGAAAACATTATTGTCGACAAAGTACATTCGTTGGGAAATTTCAAATGAGAATTTTGGATGAAGTTGACAATTGGGAATGTGAGTTTAATAATGGCAAATGAGGAGTATTATTAGTTGTAATTAGAAGAGGAGAAATTAAATGTGAAAGAGAGGAATTTTTTTCCATGGAATTGTTGGAAATGGGAATACCTGACCTCTTACACGAAAATGGTTCAACGAAATATACGCTTTTACATGAAATTCTCCACGATATCCATTTCAATATGCAATAGCCGTTCTATTCATTCTTTTTTCCCCCTTTTTTTTATTTCAAATTCATTTTTTTTTCGCAGGAGGCAGTGAAACGTAGAAATCAAATAATAACTGGGCAAGAGACCGAACGAACCAATCGAAGCGCGTTTCGTGTGACGTGTGAGACAGCTGCAGAGTGGGCAGCATTACAGTCATGCCAGTGAGTTTTTTTTTTTTTTCCATGGATTTTCAACGATTTTCTTCATGGAGACGAAAAAAAGGGAGAAAATTCAGGCAAATTGTTATGTTGAATTATTTTTAAATTAATTAAAAGTAATTCTGGGAAATTGTGAATGAGAGAAATTAAAATGAAAGTGAAATGCAAAAATTGAGATAAAATAAGATGAGAAAAGTAAATAAATATGTGAAAATTCAGTGGATGGGAACGAAATAGTATGACACACGAGTAGTGTATTCTGGGTTCATTCGTATAGGGTTAAAATTTGAATTTAAATTTAGAAACCGGTGAAAAATTCCACTGCTGCAAATATACATTATATAGGTAGTATATATATACATATAATATGTATTTCGTGACCGCGACACAACGGACGAATCGTTGCTGTGGAAAATCATAAAGTATGCAAAATCCAAATGCAAAAGCTCCCGGTTGTATGCATGGAAACTGAGGAGAAAAGCGTATGAAATATTGGGTATGAAATATAAGAGAGATGCCATTAGGAATGAAAAGTATTTCGAGAAATATTTTTTAATAAATTTTTTTAAGAAATCTGGCAGAATGTCGAGTGGGTGTTGGTTTTTTTAAGATATCTCGGAAACTAAGAGAGATAGAGTAATAATCATAATAACCTTTTTTGTAGCTTTTGGAATTCTGCACAAAAAAGGTATCTACAATTTTTTTTCTATCTCGCTTAGTTTCCGAGATATCTTGAAAAAAGTAATGACATTAATGCGAATTAACGAAAAATGCTGAACTACATATTTCTACACACACACACGAATAAAAAAGGAGAAGGGTTAGCAATCGATTTTGAACGAAACGACGAGGCTTTGACTCTGCCATGTCACACGTCGACGCGTACTCACAATGAAAAGCATTGTTAGCAAAATTCCGAACACGCAGCATGCGCTGACGAGTTTTGTGTATATGCTACCATGAAATTATGGTGGTGGAAAGTGAAGCGAGAAAATGACATGGTACTTGTCAGGAAAAAAGCGATTGAAATTGCAGGAAAACTTGAATTTACGAAATTTTACAAATTGTATCATTTTAATATTCCATTGGGGACTTTCTTTTTTTTTGGGGGTATTTGTGTGACAGGGATATTGAATTATCATTTACTTTATTACTGTGTAAACAAATTTAATGCTGATGACATTTTTAATGAGCAAATCATTAGCTTTAATGCTGCTTCATTTTGTTAGGGTGTATTAAATTTTCATAATTTACATAATAATTGGATATCGGAGTGAAGAGTATTTTACTGACGTTTAAAATATAAAAATAAACAAAATTCTCTCTTTTGGAGATTTAAATGTATTTTTTTGAAATAAATTGAAGTGACGTAGGTAGACACGTAATTTTGGATTACAGTTCCAGGAAATATCTGACGTTTTTCAAATAAAATTGAGGATTTGTACAAAATTCCATGAAATGTATTTCAAAAGAGAGAGAATTATTTTCCATTCAATTTAGGGGAGATTGAGGTAAAATGGACACTCCGATTAAACGGTTGGAGATAGCGATTTTCTGATGATTCCATTGGAAAGCTGAGACGATTTTACATAAAAATCAAGTGTCAAAATGGATTTTTTAGAATTCCCAAAAAAACCGATTTTTTCACCCAGATTTGAAGGGGTTTACCTTGGAAAAATTCGAAAAAAACACTTTTTTGGGAATATCTCTGGTTCTATTGGTCGTAGCGTAAAAATTCCGATTCGAGGTGAAAGGTGAGCTCATTTGCGATGAATTTATGTGGTTTTTAAATTAAAAATACGATTTCTTCAAATACTCTTGGTTTTTTTTTGAAAATCAGTTTTTCCACTATAAGTCACTCAAAAAATCGTATTTTTAATTTTGAAACCACATGAATTCATCGCAAATGAGCTCACCTTTCACCTCGAATCGGAATTTTCACACTACGACCAACAGAACCCGAGATATCGCCGAAAATGTGATTTTTTCAAATTTTTCCAAGGTAAACCCCTTCAAATCTGAGTGAAAAAAATCGAATTTTCAAAAAACTAAAAAAAAATTATTTTGCCACATGATTTCCATCGGAAATTTCCTCAGCTTCCCAACGGATAAATAAACAAATAATGAGTTTTCACATTGGCGTGAAGAGTGAATAAAAAATCAGTAAGAAAAAGGCTTTTAAATTACAAGAATTCACAAATGGAGAAGAGCAGAAGCACGGATAGAAACTTTCTGTATACGTTGTTTGTAGTTTGGAAAAGCTGTAGAAGTAGAGAGGTAAATGATCGATTTCAACGGACGATTACCTACTACAGTAGAACCACGTAGTACAGAGGGAGGTTGATTGCGATCGACGAGGCGGATGAGCGAGTATTACGTTGAAAAAAAGTAAATGAAAGAAAAAGAGAGGAATAAAAGGGGAGTGAAGAACAAGAACATTTCAAAGAGCCCAAAAAAATATAGAACAGCAAAGAAAAAAAAAACGAAAGCATAAAGAAAAGAGAGAGAGGGATCTGATGATCGCACACGAGCTGGCCGAGATTGATTTCCTGGTGAGCCTGGCGGATAGCATTGCGGCCAATGGCTTCGTCGAGTCGTTACGAGGCCAGACAGAGACAGAGATACGTTTTTTATCCCAATCTACTCCTCCCAGAATCGGGCTTTATTCCCATCGGGAGACAAATGGAGGCTGAAGGAGAAGCAAAAAGAATTTAGAACGCGCTAGGGTATGAAGCTGGAGGAGTGAGGTAAAATAGAGTAACTTGCCTCGGTGAATTCTCGGGCTCGTATCGGTTTAATATAAAACGATTTTACGAGCCCGAATGAAAAGGCCATTAGTCGCCTGTCAATGTGAACACTATACACTGTATAAAGAGGTGAAAAAAAAAATAATTATGAAGACTGTGTCTCTTTTTTTTAAAGAGAGAATTGGGTCACCGCAAACATCTGCTTCTTTCCTGAAATAGTTTCACAATCATTGTGAAAATTCTATAATTTTGGAGAAAGAAGATTCTTGCCAAATTGAAAGAAAAGGAGAAGAAAAGAGGAAGACAAAAGCAGTTTCCTGATCAGTTAAGTTTGTCACGTAGATATTGAGCCGAATGGTCCTAAGCCAAAGAGAATCCCAACCTATGTTATACTCTCGTCCCTTTCTTCTCCTCCAATTCTCTCTATTTTACTCCACTTTTTTCTTTTTCTCCTGAATTCTCTTTTGTGTAGTGTGCTTCAATTTGATCCTGTACTTCACCGGCGATCATTAACCCGTAAATTCAGAAGTTTTCGTTTGAGAGAAGTTTTTTTTCCACAACTTCACTCGGAAAGAATGAAAGGTACGGACAAAAAAGGAGCGGTTGAACTGAATCTTTTCTGGTGGAATGAAATTGGGTAAATGGTATGCGCTGGAACCGGAAAAGGTCCAAGTGTAGGAAAGTTGGTGGAAAAAAAAAAAAACTAGAAAACAAGGGCTGGAGAAAAAGAAGTTGTTTTGGATTGAAGTTATTTTTCGGGCGAACGAATTCCGGCAAGTTGATGGTCATAGTTACGAGAAGAGTATATACGCAAGGATCAACTCGTTTATTGAGTTGTTTTTCCGTCCCCTTTTTTTTGTTGTAAGAAGCTAGCGTTTATTGAGACATTTATAGGACAAGTATTCACGTTTTTACGAGAATTTCCTCGTGTCATTTTAGCAGCTTCCGCATTTGTTCATTTATTGATTAACATTTGGAGAAAAATATTGCAAGGAAAGTAGAAAATGGATGATTGTGATCTCATTCGTGCACTCGATACGAGAAATTGAAGCGTTATCCCCATATTTGTATTGTAGACGTGTGACAAAAATAGTGAAAAAAAAAAGTGAGCTGAGCAAACACACAGAGAAGTAACGAAAACTGTCTTTCGAGGGAAAATCCAATTCAAGACAGTAGGAAGAGAGACTGAATCGAGTTAGTTTAGGATCAATGACCTGAAATAGAAAGAAGAGTACTTCCCATTCAATTCTATTGTCCTATTTCCACGCATGAAATCATCCTTGAGTAAAATCAACGAGACAAAAGTAAGCTCTTGCTTCTTTCATTTTTTATTATGCTGTGGAAAACAAGGTATGATGGATAAATCGAAGATTTCTCCCATTTTTCCACCGAATTCACACATTAAAACGTATTTCCTTCTCCTAATTGATTACCATTTATAATGATAAAAAAGAAATAGCAATTATCTAGATCCATTGAATAGCGTTGCTCCACTTTTTTTTTATCTTTCATCCAAGTATTGTGTCCGTATCTTTTGAATAATTTAACAATTAAGATGGAACTTTTCGGTAAACGCGAAGAGCGAACGCTTATTCGCTTCTACACCCAGTATGCATTAAAGAAGAGAAGAATGAGAATCGCTTGAGCGTGAAAATAAAAAGAAATGAACAAAAAGAGGGGGCCGAAGAAAGAAGAGTGGAAGAGAAAAAGGAAATAAAGAAGAAAATTCGGAGAATACTTTTAAACGCCCAGAGAGAGAGAGAGAGGGTTTTTCACCAAAGTTTTTCCTCCTGCCCACACTTTCTCCCTTCTTACCTTTTTCAACGAGTTGAAAGAGACTTTGCCTATTCCCACTTCTGCCATTAATCCTTCGGGTGCTCTCGACTTTGGAAATTCATTTCCAAAACATGGCCATTATCAGTAGCATGGAAATGAGAATTTCCGATACTTTTGTATCTTCAACAATTCTTTCCAATTCCATTAATACACAAGAGGCATCCCGCTTCTGAATTTAATCTATAACATTTGACTCAATGATTCAATCACTTCATTGATTTACAAAGTGTCTAATAAAAACTCATTCAAGATAGAATGAAGTTCGAGTTTTTTCTATAAACTCATCCGCTTGTTATGTTTGTTATTACGGGAAGAAAGCTCCAGAAAAATAAGCGAAGATGAAAGACTCGAGGAGCAGAGTAATGCAGTGTCAGTAAACGCATCAGAAAGCCCTGTTGACTGAGCTCCGGGTCTCAAATATTTGAAGACGATTAGCACTTAACAGAATGCAGACGCAACATTCTGACGAAAAGAGATGCATGAAGCAAAAGTATCCCCCCCAGACGAGAAAATAATGCAACAAAAAAATACTGAATATAACCAAACAAAAAGTTGAATGGAAAACGAAGGGAAAAACATGAAAGTAAAACGAACTTTTTCTCAGTTAGTCTGAGCAAACGTGTGATGCTTGCGTAACACAGTGTGCGCCACCACTGACTGACCTACATACACGTGCTTTATTTAAACTTGGTTTCCTCTACCAGTGCTTTTAGTCTCGATTCCACGTCTACGCACTAAAATCTGTTGGACACAAGCGTCTCAGTCTCTTCCATCTCTCTGCCGTTTTTCCTCATCTCTTTTAACGATCTCCAATTCCCAAACGTTCATAAATATAGATCAGTTCTATGACTAAGCCCCTGTCAACAGCACCATATGATTATACACATGTTTAACACGTAGTTTAAGCAATGAGAAAATACACAATTTGAAAAATAGAAAAACACGAATTACCAGGGATCTCCATCATCTCCATGACATCTGTCATCAATTATTTACACAATGAGGTGCTTTTTAAGGTGTTAAAATAAATTAAACACTTCCTGAGATTCATAATTTTCACGGGATTAATAGAATAGGAATTTATTCCTTTCAATTCTCATCAGCTTGCCATTCAACTGTCGCAACTTGCCTATGAATCACAAAGTTTTCAGTGAATCTCGACACCTGACGCAACATTCGCTCATTCCCCTTATCCCCCTTTATCTTGCCTCACGAAGTGCATTCACATGCCATGCAGAATTTTGCAGGTTACAAACAAATCCAGCATACAGACATGTAGCACTGGAGGAATAGAATTGTCGGGTTTCCCTTGGGCCTTTGCCTCTGTACTCGTGAAATGTTCAAACTACTAAAGAAGAGATACCGTTGAACCATGAACACACGACGCATCGACGATGATGGAACATTCGTATAGCTTGTCTCAAAATATCGAAGCCTCAGGGAGTCGTGTTTCTGCACTTGGAGAGAAGTGCGAGAGTGTCCCATGGGTCTTTGATAGTCAGCCATGGGAATGGAGTTGTGGAAATCAGCTTTTACGAATTATACAAATGTTTTATAACTCTTTTCAATGACTTTAGTCATTTTTCGTGTTACACTGTTGCATGATTCAGGGAATTGGCAATGAACCTTTCCATCCAGTTTATCGAATTTTATTTATAATATTTATGATAACTCACCGAATTAATGGCTGTCATGCTGCCAAGTCGACCAGGCTCGGTGTCCACTAGCCCGCTGTCACTCTGCAACATTAAAGACACAAATTCTTTTATTTATTATTTCCAAAAGAATGGGATTATTAAATTAAAGTGGAATTTTATCATTTTTAATGGTAAAACTATTACGTTAACGAAGAATTATAGAGCGGAAATGCGTCAATTGCACTCGACCCAAGGATTTTTCAAGCCTCAATACGTCACGACCCAGTTATTTTCATGAAAAGGGCTTTTTATTCCCTTCGTGCTAAATTTTGACAAAAATATGAAGCAGAGAGAATTTTTAAATCTCCATAATTTTAATTTCACCTAAAGTTAATTATAAATAAAAAGAGAAGAAAATATTTACAACATTTTTGAAGTCATTGAGTGACAAATTTCCGGGAAAAACCATGGGCACATCAATTATCTCTTTTGATGGGTTAATGACGTATTCTACATTTTTAACTTGTGATATAAACGATTTATTTTGTTACAAAGCTTCACGAAAAGCTCATTAATCCCCGAAATAATAACTTTTATTAAAACAATATTTCATTGAATGTTTTTTCATGAAAAAATTGCTATTCTCACAATGTAAACGAGTTTCTGTTTTTTTCCCGTATAATTAATTAATAATAATTGCAGTAGTAATTGTTTTTTTTTTCAAAGCATTAAGGCTCAGTGTAATCAACTCTTTTAATTGCTGATAAACTATTAATCTCGTTAATTCACTCGTTACAATCAACATAACTCCATCAGTTCCATTCAAAATTAACGATTCTCCGAATTATCAAAAAGGATTCATTCGGATTTTACCGTAATACACACTCTGAAACATGAAAAAAACGAAATTCATGAGTATTTTCTATTGCCCTATGATCGTAATGTTGAGAGTGCAACAAACATGTTTTGAATCTCAATCATTCTTGTTTACAGTCGCCAGCAGTGTGTCCGGGGAGTTTTTAAAGTTCCAAATAAACGGATAAAATATCTGGTAAATAATTTTGAAAAGAGAAAAAAATAATAATGACGAGGTTAAAAGCAACTGTGTGCAAATGTCGTTTAAAAGTTCGATCGTAAACTAAGAAAATACTTCAAGTAAAATGAAAGAAGAGAAAAAAAATAAGGATAGATACAGTGTAGAGTAGTAGAAAGAATAGTCTTCAGGGACAAGTACGTTTGGGAATGGCGAATGGTCGTTGAACAGCTGCCAAATCGGTTATGCACGAATAAATTTCCGTGTCAAACTCTTGGAGATGTGAAAACAAGCAAGAGGATGCTTGTAGCCTCAACAGTCTGACACAAAATATAAGACGATAAATGAAAAGAATTTTTTTCTCGTATTCCAATTGAATACGTGAATTTATACGAAAATTTCCAAAGTTCCAATAATTTGTGGCTTTCACAAGGAGTGTCCATGATCGATACCCCCTACCTGTGGCTTTACAAAACCCCTTGCACTTGTATATATATATATATATGTGCCTGAATTTTCTACTCCATCCAGTTTCAATCAAGCGCAGATACCTCGCTCAACCGAAGCCAATACCGAAGATCTCTCATGGCAAAAGTTGAGACGAATCCTACTCCAATATATATTCACCTTGATACTTTACTAGCCAATTCGTTCCAAGCCTCTTTGTCATGCAGATCCATGCAACTGAAATACGAAACTTCTGTGTGGCCTTTCTCGTTACCAAGTGATCTCATCTGTGCATTGAAATCAATATTTTCCCTCTAAAAACAATAAAACCCGAAGAATTGCGTAATTTGTGATGCAGATGTCTCAACAATGAAATATCTTAAAAAATAACAAAGACAAATAATCCTCGGAATTGTATCGAATAAAGGAAAACAGTAATTTATCACGATCATGTACCCATGAGCGCATGATCTTTCAAATATATTTGAATTTAAACGGACCATTGAACTGAATCGTCACAGAAATTCCCATCCTCGAAAAACCTATTACATGGATATGCTCCTATTGTAGAATGCTAAACTTTGATTTTCCAAGAGAAATGAAGCATCAGTGCCAAGCAGCCAGAAATGTCTGACCCATGTACACTCACGTCACGCACACACAGCCACTAGATTCAGTGGAAAACGCCGGTGTTGATCAGGCACTCTGCAATGCACGTGACACTCTCATTTTCTCTTAGACAAAGGCGCAGGATTTGAGGATGACTCTCACCAGAATATTAAATATTAATTTTTGTCCTAAAAATGAAGGAGTTCTTCGAACATCCAAATGCCCCAATTCCAACAGCACTAAAATTGAAATAGACAGAACGAGATACAATAGAGTCTCCAAAGTGCGCAGTAGTAGTGAGAGCCGTAAAGCGAATTATGACTTTAACGTAATTTACGAGAACCAGGATCCATACGAATATACATAAACCAGAGACACACTCGTTTAGATACCACTTCCTCTTTCATTTGTACTATTTTACGAAGATATAAACGATCGTGTCCTCAAAAGTCCAGTGATGAATCTCAAATAATTTCTTATAATTTCAATTTAATTCTAAATGAGTACAGATCGATTGATATCAGGACTTTGCTGGCAATAGACGCGAGGAATGCGACCGAGTTGATTTGATTTATCGATATGTTACTCAACTGATTTTCTATTAAACCCAAAAAATTGAAGAAGCCATTGTGTTCAATCTAATTTGGAACGGTAACAAGTAGAATCGTTACTTTAAACTCGTTAATTTCTATTCTTGCGACATGATGGTGATTCATTATCACACAATGTGTCGTACCAAAACCATTTTCAACTCTCAACTTGAGAACCAAGGGATTACGTTTTCTTGTGGCAATAAATTAAACTGATACAGCAAACAGAGGGGTAGCTTGTATTCACGTGAAATTGTCTAGTGATGTGATGGATTTCACTGGCCCCAAAAAAAAAAGAAAACTCCAGGATTCATTTAATCAATCCCAAAACTTTGGTAATATTGAATTCCGCCATTTTTCACAAAAATTTACGTCTCTCCTTTCATCTCGATAATACCGAAATTTACACCTTCTCTTTCCTCGTATCCACTCAAGCAGAATGGAGTACGGACTTATATATACGCAAGACCATTTTTCCAACTTTCCTCACACCATTGGACCTTAAAAATCGATAGTTCAGTTTGAAGTCCCGAAGGAAGGAGGTCAGAGGATTTTTCAAACAACTGTCAACTTCTTTTATCCCTCCACCTATCGACGGCTATTTTTTCCCATAAATTCAACGATTATCGTATGAATATCTCTCTCTCACAGACGAAATATCATATAACACTCGACGAGCGTATAATTCCTCCCCTTTTGTCAGACTCGTAATATAGTTGGTATTAATTAGACTCAGCGTTGCGCAAGTGTAGTCGAAATTCATTACTCTTCAGACGACAATAAGAAGCGTCCAAGTTTCGTTGGTAATCGTCGTAGCAGAAGCATTATTAACGTCACCAATGCACTAAAGTACTCGAATCTTCTTTTCTCTTTAAAACTTTAGCACGAAACTTCAAAGACAGTAAATTATTTAATCCACAATTTGTTAGAACCTTTCCTTTTTTTTTTGAAAGCTCTTTTGTTCTGAAATTTTATTCGATTTGTGCATTGAATTTGGTATGGTCGTCTGCGGATACAGAATGAGGTGAGTGACGTCGCAGCTAGAAGCAGCGAAATGGAACGTGAACGCCGAGTGATTGATTACCCATTGTCAGGTCGGGGAGTCGCGAGATACGTCGCGAGACTTCCCGTGGGTATAATTCACTCGGTTTTCTCCCCCTCTGACAAGTCCCAGAGCCGCAAAAATAAAGCAGTACAATCCAAAAATCTCTAGTTTCTATGAATTAATTAAAATTAAAAAAAGAAGTTGGATGAGATTGTGTGTGTGAGAAAAATGAAAATTGCAAAGAAATGGCAAGGAAAATCCGGAGATAAAAGCCGTACATTCTCACTGCGCATTAATTTTGAGGAATAAGTAAAAGAAATGGAATACCAGGAAAGAGAATGCGAATTAAAACGTGGATGTGTTGAGGGAGAGAGGGGGAAAGGTGAAAAGAGTAGGGAGTAGTGTAATTCATCTTCGTCGGGAAAATTTCAGTGTGGTATTCCGACATTATTAATGGGCAGGGTCTCTCTCAGATGGGAGAACGAAAGAGAAACCCAGAGGTCACGGAAGAATTTTCCACGTTTCCTTTTTTTTCCCTGTCTCCCATTTTTTTGTCACTTCTCTCCTGCTTATTCCTTGGATTTTTTTTGTCAGTTTCTTTCTTTTGGAAGGTCACAGGCAGTTATGAATATGAAACACGGGCATTGAAGACGACACGAAAATTAATGAATAAACTCAGTAGACTGTGATTCTGGAATTTCGCCAAATAACGTGAGACTCTGTGAATTTTTTTCGGGATTTTCATTCATTCAATATGAGTATTAATTTGATATTACAGAAAATCGTTTAATGGGGAGAAGAATCGAATCTTAAAGACGAAAAACATGACCACCACTGGGATTTATCTCTGGATCGTTAAATTTCAGCTGAAAATCCCTGAAAAAAAAACATGGCGTCACATGAAAGATGAGAATTAGTCATGTAGTGGGTGTATGCACCAATTTACCCGTCGCATTCTCTCGAAATTTATTTTCGCCTCAACAACATAGAGAGATTAATCCAAAAGAATTGTAACCCATCCGATTAATCTCCATTTGAGATGGATAAAAATTCGGGCAACGTTTTGAATTGATAATTGGGAGGAAGATCGAGTTCTCGTGAAAACATATAAAAAAGAATATTTAATACTGTGCAAAGTATTTTTATGAAGGTAGAGAATTGGAGAGACTCCAAAATTCAACCGATGTTATCTGTCTGTACAGAACACACACACACACACATTTCTCTTTTATTTCTTTCTGTCCTCTTTCATATCATTCACTTTAGAAACTCGCCAGGATCGTCGAGTCCTTTTCCAAGTGAACGAAAGAGTACTTGACACCGCTTCCACTGCAGAACTACCTCAGACAATATTCTCTCATTGGCTCTTTCAACAGCAGATTCTCACTTTTCTTCAGCTCAATATCCAACAATCGTGAGATGACACTGTTTGTTCACGTTTTATCATCACTATAATAATATTATGAAATAATATTTATTTAAAAGAATTGATTATTTGAGTTTTAAAATAGTTTGTAGATGTGAATTCATCGAATTTCAGAATTTACGAAATATGTCGTGTTAACTGACTGAGCTTTGACAACGAAATTGGAATATTTGAGGTTGCACTGTACACCCTAACAAACCTGAAAGACCTTTAATTGAAGATGCAATGTTTTCAGGGAATCCTGAATAACACGAGATAGTTTCTATGAGCGTTTCTGCTGCGTCAATGTTGGAATTTCCAACGGATTAAATTCCTAAGGGATTGAATTGCCTGAGAAGATGGAATGTTGGGTAAAATTGAGGAGGAAATCTAATTTGAATACGTCTGTAATTTCATAATTCGTACATGCCCATATAGTTTCACTACTTTTCAATAATAATAAGGAATGATGAAAATACGTTGGATATTTTGTGAACTCAAGAATTCGAATTATTCATGATGAAGGATACGAGGAAAATATTCAATTTCTCCAGTTCTTTTTCCTCTTCCATGAGCTACAGTTTTTACGTAAAAAAATAGGAAAAATGAGATTTTTACGTGGTATCTCATCCCTTACGACGAACAATATTGTCAAATCCTCCTTTACGAAGATGCTCAAGTGCAGGCTGGATATTAAAATGTCTCTCATGCTGACATTCACCGACGTCAGCACAGCCGCAGATACAACTGCGATGGAAAAGAGAATGACAAAGTCATAAGAAGAAGAAGAGTACTTAATTGCAAGAGGGTAAATCATGAAAATATGAGTAAACACATATTACCCAGTGATAAAGACATGCACGACCTTCTGAAATCCGGAAATGAGTATTTTGATGGAGAAGATCCTCGATACCGGAAGAAATTTCAAGGCTCCTGCATGGTGATGGTAAAAAAGACCCGTTCAAGCATGAAATATTGGCATTTGATTGAAGACTAAAAGAAGACTCTCCAAAAAGTCCTAAAAGAATCACTGCAATTCTCCAACCAACTCAAAATAAACATTACGTACAAGCTGTAAGTGTCCAAATGATGAATTCAAGCTTGGAATCAACTAACCATGAATATTCGATGGAAATAAATAAAAAAAACAAACTGTCACACTGTAAATATCAAATTACCTTGTCATCTCAGAGTCACATTTTTCTCCTCCCCTTCAAACTTGTCGTTTCAGTGACAAGCTTGTACCAAGTTTATTTCATAAAAACAAACACAAGTTGAATCAATAATTTCATCAGAACCACGTGTTATTTTTATGCGAATAGCATTCCTCATTGACACGACATCATTCAGCACACTTGCAGCATTCCTACACTTTAGTTATTCCTCATTTTTATTACAAACATTTTATTCCACTAAACAAATGCCTTTTTTCTTCAAGACACCCACCATGTGCGGTATCCTCGCTGTACCGTGTTCCACCACTATCTGTTAGTGGTTGAAGCCACTGGCGAGACCACGTTCAGCCACGAGACACGGTAAGTGAATTCGTGTATATATATTGGTTGAGCGAGACAAGCAAACTCTATTTCTAGCATCAAGACATTCACAATGGCGGTCTCCAAACGTAAACGTCGATCCAAAGACGTATTTTCATTTGCCCCATTCTCATGTGTCTATTAAATTGTAAGAAACTTCACGAAAAATTCACATTTATAAGGAGGTAATTGTTCTTTTCAACTTTCTATCATACTTTACCCAATTTTTCTTCTTTATCTGTCTTGGCAGAGTATTTTACCAGTTGACTTATTGAGTTTAAAATGTATAGAATTGGAAGAGCCTCTGGAGCACTTAAGTGCTGAGTTTTTGCTTCTACACATTTCATCCACTTCATCACGATTCTCTCATGCGAATGAGTGTAATCATCATTGTACACGTGCACACACGTGGCTATGTTAATGTGTGTAATCTTTTCGTGCATTCAATCAGACGAGTTACACGTGTCCATGAAAATCACGGTTAAATGTCTCTCAGCGTTCTCAGATATGGCAGCATTAAAGTGACATGGTGTCAAGAGACTGGTCTACAATGTTGCTAGATTATTATCCACGCCGAGTTTATTCATTAATGACACTGCCAAAGTTATATATAACACTTGAACACAAGACTACAGTGGTGTATGAATTATTGATTCAACTTGTTGCTCAACCCTTGGTGGATAAAACTGATTTCAAACAGCTGAAAAAGTTTTCTAGTTATTTCCGTTAATAAAATTCCAAATTTACACGGAATATCAGATATTATTTTGGTTCCTGCTAATTTATCATTTATCATCAGCATCTACTTATTTTTTTTTATTAATCAATCTTCCAAGACTCGAGTCAGTTGCCTTGTCCTAATCGTTATGCCACATTATGATGTATATTTAGCATCAACTAAAAAACATAAACTGGATATTTTTCCTTTATATTTAGACGAGAGTCGAGAACATTAGTTGAATATTTCTGGAGGCATATAAATACGTGAATCTCTAGTCTTTCAGCATGATCGTCTGTGCTAATGGCACGAGCTCCGGAAGATTCAGAGTGACTGGTCATTAGCACATGACTCATCTCTGATTTTCGTTCATAAAGTTTCAATGAGGAGAATATCGTATTTTATTTTAATGAATTCACAGTGTCCATGTGCTAATTCGTGGGAGTATGACGTGAGACCATGGAGACAACATTTTTTTTTTTTTAGAATGAGGAAGAGAATAGCAGAGAATTGGCTCAAGAGACTTTCATTGGCTTTCTCCAGTCGCGTGACTGCAGGCTACAGAACAGGGGTAGAGTGGAATACGTGTTGAAATGCTCTTTTTAACCCTCAAATGACGTGGGTCATGAGAAGGGGGACAGAATAAAAAAAAGGGAAGGGTCGTACGAACGAATCCACGTCTCATCCAGTTAGTCTTGATAGCATGAGCCTTTTGTCACATTCGCCTGTTGCAGAAACACCTGTTTGACTAGCACGCGAGCTTTGTAATTCAATGAAAAACATTCGAGGATTATTGTGGAAATTACACCTGTCATTTCCCTTCATGCTTCTGTCTTAAATAATCACCGCATAAATTCGTAAATTATTTTGAAAAAATAATGAATTTCGACTGTGCACCATTTTCCCTCGCTATTACACAGAGAATAAAGGCATTAATTATCCGCTTGACAAATTGAATCAGGGCTTCATTACTTGTGTTTGAACAGGCAAAATTACATTCGCCAATTACATCCATGGAAATCTATAAATTATATAATATCATTCCATATAATTTCTATATCCTGAAAATCCAATAATTAAATCTCCGAGGTTCTCATTAACGAAGCAAATCCATAAACTCCCAAAAAACTCCACAAATTCCAACCTGACCAAATTCAATGCATGCCAATAGCATCAAAGAGCAGAAATACAATATGAAATTGCGATAAACACATGAATGATCATATTCATAATTCATTAGTTCAAGTATTCGCAAAAGAATGTCCGTTTCCGCCTGAAAAATCAAGAGTCCCCACATCAAATGAAACCATGGAAACGAAAGAATCATTCACCTTTCATTCGCCATTAATTAAAATCCAACTCGAGTCCTAATAAATAGAGTACCGCAGTTCTGAATAATGCAATTACGATAGCCATTGGCGATCGTCAGAGTTTTGAAAACAGTTGAGCCCCATATCCGATATGCGATATTTGCCCAGAGGGCTCGTGGCCATTGTTACCATCAGTACAATAAAATCCTCCAGGGTATACGTAATAAAGGAGGAGAAGAGGGGAATGACGTGGAGAGAGTGAACAAGTTCAGAGCGGTAGTAATAGCCAAGTTGTGGTCATTGAACAAAGTTTCGTTGGCCACTGGGGAGTTTAAACCAGAGGCGAGTGCAGAAGCGACACCCTTGGAGAAGCTCGCACCAGTGTCAGGTGGAAAATCACTGATGGAAGAGGAATGAGAAATGGGCAAAAGTGAAAGAGGAAAGGCCGGCTGGAATAAGTACATGAGAGGGGAGGACAGTGAAAGGGCTGAGGCGCGTTGCAAGCGCGAGCGGAAACGGAAGCTCCTGCAGGCGCCACCGGAAGTGACCTCGTAATTCTCCGTTCTCCCTCTTGCATCAGTTTCTCTCTCTCTCTCTCTTTCTCTCCGTCCTCTTTTCGCCCATCCAACCATCAACGCGCTTGAATTATAGGGACCAGTCCTGTAAACCTTTTGTCCTCGCTTTTCCTGTACAGCAATTTCGTGCTCACTGTTCTCTGTCTTTATTCCTTTTTCTCTTTCCCTCTCTCTTTCTACTGCATCTCTTTCTCCAGCATTTTATCCAACTGTTCATGTGTGTATAGATATATTATATTTTCTCTCCTTCATCACGAGACACACACAGAGAGAAACTTGAAATTTTCAACTTCCACCAATTTCTCTCTTTCATATCCTCGTGCTTTTTCGGAAAATAACGTTGCTCACTGAACACACATACACATAAACATCGGGCTTTTGTTATAAACCATTCACTGATATACGTGTGTTTCTCTCTGTCATTGTATTTCACAATTTTCTATTGCATGATAACGAATTTCTATGGATCTCTGTATATTGTTGGGTTTTATTGTTATTTTCAATGAATCTGATAGAAGAAGTCAGTTCATTGTTTATTGAATAATTACTTTGGAGTATTTCATGCAGCTGGACCATTCTGGATGAACTTGATGAAGTCTGTCCAATTGAACGACAATTAATTCTGTAAAATCTCGGAAACTATGGGAAATAGTGGAATTCTCGTTAATACCTTTTTTGTGCAGAATTTCAAGAGCTACAAAAAAGGTTATCATGATAATTCCTCTATCTCTCTTAATTTCTGAGATATTCTCAAAAAAAAAATTCCCGAATCATCACAAATCTAAATGCGATAATAAACAACCCTCCAAACTTTTACATAGAATGGTTTGAAGATAGAGAATGCAATGAGATAGAAACTTGGTGGAACATGGAATGATTCTAAATGTTCGTAATTCGGAGCACTCCGGCGTTCACTGATTGCATTTAATTACATGTGGCCGGCTTGCACGGAGAAAGGGGCTTGCAATTGTTATACCCAGTCAAACCTAGAGAGAGTGCTTGTGGAAGCATGTGGAGGGGGAGAGGGCTAACAACTTCCTGCAGATATAAACCTGCTGAACGAACCCACTATCAGTGAACAACTGTAACAAAACGACTGGGACGAAACTCTCTAGTATAGGATAGAAATCGTCTGGCTTTTGGTACGGGCAATTGCAGCGATAATAGAGGAACCCGAGGTGTCTTGTATCTCAAAATCTCCGATGGAAATTAACGGATACTCTTTAATTTGAGTGGGAATGATTCTAGGATTATTGGTGGGATTTTGCTCTTTTTTTTGTGATGCATTTGTGCTCATTAAGGGGCATATTACGATGCATGAGGAATGGGTTATGTTCATTTGTTATGAGTGATATCTGATATGCGGGTAATTCAGGGCCTGCGGTTCTCTGCGATAGCTACGGACACAGGCGGGTTACAGGTGCCGGATATTTACTAATGAAGCCTACGTACTACACCCCATATTGACTTTCATTCGGCTCCGATACATGAAAATTTAGCGGTGGCCAGCCGCAATGTTCATTCAATAGTTTATTCATCCCCGAAAGAGAAGAAGTTATTAAATCAGTGAATAAATGAGAAACATCTTGTTTTATAATAAATTCCGAGACTTCATTAAACGGAAATGAAAATGTAAAACTTGGGCGGTTGATGAGAATCAAACTCGCAGTTATTAACATGCAAAGGAGAACGACAAATTGCTTCAAGACATTTTCAGGAATTTTCTCTGTGTATGTGTATGTGTGTTTTGAATATTTGTAGAACAGGTAAAACTGACTCAGTGAAAACTTGGAAGCTGGGAGAAAACCAGAGTGCATTTGTGTTCCAAAGTTAATTGACAATTTGAAAAATTTGCAAACTTCGGGACGAAGCTTCGTGTCTATTTAGATAGTATTTCCGAGAAATTACTATATTTTCAGTTGAATCAGTTATGAATATTCATAGACAAGAACACGGTAAAATAGATCTCAAAGATGCAATGATTCTGAAATTTTTTTAAGTATGAAGAATTCAACGAAAAAATCTGAAAAAAATCGAGAACATGCTCCGAGATGTCTCATTAATTCCGTAATTTTTTCAAACGTCTGCATAAAGTTCTTGAAGATAAAAAAAATAATAATTTCCCAATTCTACTGATTATCTCAATTTTCCCATTTTCTAAACGTCCCAAAGAGTCATGGGGTTCGAATAAATGGAAATCGATGTCCATAGATGGGAGCAACGTTTGGTACGTTTCAATCGCGCCAATTGCCGTTAATTTGGCCTGTGGTCATGACGCGGTTGCCTGGCATTTCTTTTTTCCGTCGGAAAATACAGTGAAATATCTGCGTACGTATTTCACCTAACCGTTCTCAGTGGTGTTCAATTGCCGTCATTCATACGACTGCAGTGACACAGTGGTTGAGTGTCAGAGAGAGAGAGAGAGAGTTGGAAAAGCTCGTTGCATTGGTAGCCTTATAATTTGTAGGCGGGAAACAAAGGCATCTCTAATCCAACAGCAGGGCGATTCACCCAGTCGGATCATTCTCTAATTAGTCAAACGCTGTCATACTCGCATACGAATCGAATACATCAGGCTCGTTGAATATTCCGTGAGCGTATACCCTTCAGTAACCTGGAGCTCGGAAAATCATTGGTTTGAGGGCATCCATACTATTATTACACGTGCACCTCCAAATAAATTCCGCTCGAGAGCATTTTCCAACTGATTTATTGTCTCGTGTCTCGAAAAAAGCCAATTACTCATTAATTAAATTCATTTTCCATCGACTGTCATCAAACTCCGCCCAAACGGACAAAAAAAAACGGAAGAAAAAGAGCTCGAAATTACGTGTCCTATTAAATTTCACCAGCTGTCGTATAATCACTCATTGAAAATTAACATGAAGGAGCTGTGAAATTACATAACGTTAAATAACACTTGCACAAAAAACAACAAACGCCAGAAGTAACTGTACTCTCTCAATACATTGAAAATTCTATTTTCATTCCATACGTTAAGATGGAATATCACCGAAATAGAATGCTCATTGATGTGCTACGAGGGCACATCGTCAGTTGGATTTTCACACACTGAGAAAACCTATATATATGTATAACCCAGTCAAAGCCGCGTGTCTCGTCATTCTGACGATTTCTCGTTTTCCAGTTGCACCTGACGCCACTCCCCTCTTCCCCTCTCATTCTCCCTATTTTAGCCGACGAAAAGAGATGAAGGGAAAGAGTGGGAACGTCAACGGTTATCCAGTGGAAACTTTACATGCCTCGTCGGAGCCGTCGACGAGAACCAAACTTTACGCTTTCCCGAACTTTTCGACTGTATCACGGGGCAGCCATGCGTTACGACGTTTCTGTGACACGATAGTTTTTATTTTCGTTTTCCATACTCTCGTTTCCCCCTTTTTTTTCCGCGAGATTCTCTCTCTCTCTCTTTTTTTTTCCATTTTGTTTTGTGGATTTAAAAATAAAGAAAAGAGAAATAACACAAATGTAGTTTTTTCACGTCCATTATGAATCAACACGGAAAACTATTTCGGTTCAATGATTCGTCATTTCCGGATGAAAATATGCAATTTTCACTCGTTTTTGTTTTCTTTAAAGTTTTGTAGAATTATGAAAAAAAAAAAAGTGAAGAAGTGGAAAACGATCTGAAGAAAATGGTAAAGACTAGTTTTCCCTGGTTCTCTCAACGGAATAACGTGCGAGGGACTAATTAGAGAAATCCTTCTACTTTTCCCTCGTTCACTTCCGTTGGTCGTTTCAACTTGGTCGCAACCCCTACACTCAGCCAACCGTATATAAAAACTATAGGTAATACATGAAAAAAAAGGGGGGTATATATGTGCTTTCATCAAGGTCCCTTTCACCGTTTCATTTGACGTTTTTTTATTCCACTTTTACGTTGAAATCTCCAGCCACCGGCGACCCAGTGAACACCAATCGTTATCCTCCCCTCCGACGGGGGCCAACCAAGGTAAATTCTTAATTGAAATCGTTCAGAGGTAGAGAATTGCGAGCATTGGTCTACTCGATGTGGAAGGAGCTCTCATAATTCCCCAGTTGGTAATTAAAATTAAAAGTCAGTTCATGTCAGCTCGTCGTAATCGATGTGTGAACTCGTGGAAGAAATGGGAGGAAAATTAAATTGACAGCCATTGGACACCTCTGGAGAATTGAATTTTTACAAAATCATGTAGCATTATAAAAATTCACATAAATCCGGATAAAATTGCTGTCTAAATAAATTGAATATTCCGAGTAAATTAGTGCAGAGTTGAAAAGTTTAAGACAAACTATTGGTTGTATGATTAACAAAGTTGAATATACATGTACAGTCTACATTTACATGTTTACATGTGTGCTCATCTGTGACCGAGGCTCGCATCCTAACATATACACGTATGTGCAATGAGGTGTCTCCTGAGACATTGAGAGGGGAGAAATGCGCGGGAATTCACTCTAGTAATGCGACATATATACGTACACACACGTGTACATATACAACAAGCATCCCGAGGCCAAGTGAGATCGTGTCCTTTGAAATTACTGGATGCACCTGTATACTAGTGTACACGTACTGTACACAATTGTATCCAGAAGTGTGATTAATTTACATCTATCGGTACAATCGGCCCTGGCATCCAGGGAAATCTAAAATTTTCAATCATCCACATGCCACAGGCTCTGAGAATGCAATTGGAAAAGCCCGAAAAAGAAAACCAAACGGAGAAATTAAATAATCAATACGAAACATGAAAAATACATTAAATTGACGTTTTTACGGGCTATGATTTTAATCAAAACTGACGTTTCAAATATATATACGATATAAAGGAAAAATATCGAGTGTTTATTCTGTACATCGTTTCACCGCTGCAAGCCACTACGCAAATATATATTTACCCTCATGAAAACAGATAGGAACAAAAAGTCCAGAAACTCCATTAAAAAAATGCCCCAATCAATAAGAAAATGTGGAAGAATGAAGGAAATAAGGGAATTCATCTTCTCGTTTCTTCAGACGTTATTTTATTTCACCCTTTATATCCCGCGGCAATTTATCATCGCTCGATTAATTTATTCCATTTCCTCCACTTCTCATTCCATTTTTATACTCCCGTTTAATATTACCGAGAATATTTATATTAATAGTTGGACAAAATTTTAAAAAAAACTCAAACTTTACGGAAGAAAAAAAAGAAGAAAAACAAAAGGAAATGATGAAGAATGCGTTCATTTGTAGCCGAGTCGGTGCTGCATCGTTTGACTGTGCGTAACGAGCATTGAATTTTGAATCGATACATGGAGTGTTTCGTTTGCCGGATGGCTGCGCAGTTCAGGGTGCCTCAGTCGCGTTTGTAGGGGACGCCACTTCAAAATACGATACCATGAGTTCGTGTCTGTTTGAGAGGGGGGAAGGGGTCGAGGGCGCATCCACTTGTCCAAGGGTAGACTGAGTATATAGGAAAAGAGAAAACTGTCTCGCGCTACAATCGACAATGTCCAATTAACGTAATTCCATGCGATACGCCCGATCGATCCCATAAAATGCATTCAACTTTACCATTCTATTGCTTGTATTCTGTAACTGTGTTTATTTTTATTTCACTCATTCCTCTTTCTATCTCTCTTTTCTCTTTCATCTCTCATTCTTTATGCACTAATCAATGACACATTGCTTGTTCATTCATTAACACCATCACTCGAATAAAACTCTTCTCTTTTAAAGGATAAATGATTTTTTTTTTAAATAAGAATTTCATCATATCGATTTTATTCTCTATTTAATTAAAAATTAAACAGTATTAACGTTGATTAATTTATTCAAATTGTGGGCAAATAAATTTACATACTCAATGTAACAAGTGGATTCATTATTTTTAAAAATAATCATTTTTTCCCATTTAAATTGTCATTTTAATGAATACAAAATTGATATGGTTTCCACACTGATTCAATAAAAAAAAAATCTAATTAACAAGAATAAATGCATATAAATATATATGAAACAATACATATGTACATTGAACAGTGAAATGTCGTCTCTCGCGCAATCGTTGGCGTGGTTTACTGCCAACGTGCCTAGAATCTGGCTCCCCTATACGAGAGATAGTCTAATACACTCGAATTTCGTACGTAGATCGTCCAAGCAACTGGATACACATATACGCCGCACTTGATGCAATTAACGTCGCGAAGTTAATTAATAATGGAAATTCTGAGGCAAAACATGTGCTCCGGGATAACAAAAACACACAGGAGACGAAAATTGCCACAAGTGAGAGAGAGAAAGAGAAATAAACGGATTTAGCTATTGAAGAAAATCACAGAGTCTCCTTTTGTTCGTATTTATTTCGCCCGTCTGCACGGATACATCCGCAACTACTAGATGGGGTATATGACTGGTCACGTGGGCCATTGAAGAGCGAACGGTGAAAAGAAGCACTGTAGCCAGCAAAAAATAAAGGAGAGGCAATGACGAATGGGGGCGAAGCAAGAAAATAGAGAGAACGAGAAGAAAGGGATGAATCACGATGAAAATGTGTGACAGAGAGAAGTTTGATATCGTCAAATGAAACCGATGAAATGACCGTAACTCTTGCTCGATCTTGATGCCCATTCATTCGTTTCGGATGAGAAAAAAAAATAAAATAAAGAAATTGTGAGTTATTGGACTCACTGGATTGTGAAGTAGACGAGATAGATTGTAAGACGGGAAGATGTAATAGATGATGGGGGATGAAAAATTAAGGGGTGAAAATCGAGAGGGCTCGAATCGAGTGAAACATTGGTGCATGAATATAATGGATGTTTAAAATAACCACTAGGCTTGGTGCTTGGTACTATTACGCCAGTTTCACCTCGATTGCTGAGGGGCTTTTTCTCTTTCTCTTTATGATACAGAGAGAGAGAGAGAGATGAGTCGGAGGGAGACAGATAGTCTCGGGGTCTAGGCGGTTAGTTTGAAAAGGGTCCTGCAAGTACAAAGAGAACCACACAGGAATAAGAGTGGATTTCGACGTCAAGAGGGAATGGAAGAGAAAAACATACAGAGAAGTCTGGAGGAAAAAAAGGGGAAAGAGAAGGAAAATATAAATCTCTAGCTGTTTCAGTTTCCAAAGTTTTGGTAACAAAAATTCCGATGAGTGGACAAAACTCTTGGTCTTGAGAAAAACAGAAAATATAGATTTTTCCACATTTTTATTTTCCAGAGTTCACGAACATCCCTATTCATTAGGCACATGAATAAATTTAATCATGGTTGAATGAATAAGGCTGGATTAATGTGTGACACCGAAGGATATTGCTTCCGAGAGCTCGATGCACTCCAGCAGAAATTTCCGTTAACGCCAGTAGAGTAAGAGCAAACACAATGCAAGGCTAAAGACAATACAAACTATGGAAACAGAAACGTTTTGTCATTACCATGAATACTGGCAGTTCTGCGGATACATGCAAATACAAGGGGAATATGTAACACAGTGGAGGCTGTAACGGACTTTACTACTCACGTAATTTCACCTTAATTCCAAATACAGCATCAATTAATTCAAAATTATTGAAAATTAAAAGCAACAATTTTCCCATTGACCACGTTCAATTCTGCATGAATTCACTCGAAAATTAAAAGAGATAAAAAACAAATAAGAGGAGAAAAACAAGGAGCTACTAGAGGGGCCGTTAACGAAGGTTAAATAAAAAGGATGTTTGGGGAGGTAGCTTTGGCTCAAAGGCTGATGGCTTGACGCTATTAGAACAGCAACGACCCCACGAATTCAACCTCCTCCTTTTCTCCTCCCCTCAGTCTCCTCTCGCCAGTCATTGCCTATAGTTTCTCTTCAGTATCGCCGTAGTCGCACGAGTCTCCAGGCTCTAGCTTTAATCCCACCCTGCCTGATTATAATCTCGTCAACGAGTTATGCTGTTCTCTCCTCTATATATCCTCTTACCCCCTCGAGCGGCTTTATCGTTCGTATACTTCTCATGAAAACACTTCTGCCTCTTATATATCCTCTTCTTTTCCTCCCATTACTAGAGCGACGCCTTTAGAATCCACTTGACAATTATCATCACTACTACTTCTATCAGGTATTCTCTACTCTTCTGAAGTTCAGTACCTTCGAGCTTACTCAAGGTACAAAGAAAACTTTATATTCTTCTCTCTCATCGTCTTTATTCATGATTTATTACATTCATTGCATTCAGTTTCAGTCTACTGCACTGATGAAACTTTTCTCAGCTTATTTGTTATATTTTTTTTATTATATTGAAGTTTATAATGGGACGATTGCGAATGATGGCTGTGCAGCGTCATCAACGAGTATTTGATTAAAAAGAAGAATAAATTATGGGAGAGGGGAGAAAGTTTTATTCGATTGACAATGGAAGCTTGCTCCTTTTGTTTCTCAATAGACGTCCATAATTGTTCAAAGCATCGACGATTAAAGTAGAGAGAAATCCAAATGGAAATATAATATTGGAGAAGGAAGCGAAAGGAGAAATAAAGAAGCCTGCAATTCTTCTGAATGAGGTAAAAGAGGTTGTGAAAAAATAAAAGTAAAGAGAATCTACCGTCCATTCTCACTAACGACACCTAAATCTTTTGGTCCGTTGGGTCAAGGGTAGAAAATAAAGATAAAATGTCTCTCTGTCCATCTCTTCGTTGCCATTTGCCTTTTTTTCTTTAAATTTATTCTTCTTTTTGTTTTTCCCTCTCTATTCTACTCTTCGACATCCATTTCTGAGGTTCCTTTGTCGCCATATCGACTGGAAAATAGAGCTTCCTTCTCGTATTTTCGGATTTCTGAAGAGTATTGACTTTTTTAATAATATCTTCCTGTCCCCCCCCCCCCCATTCAACGCCTCTTTTCTCCTCAAGATTGACAATTCAACAAAAATATTCCATCGATTATGACAATGCCTCTTTATATTCAATTCTCTTCTATTCTGCATCATCATCATTACAAGGATTTCCAAATAGCCCATGATTCTTGTCAAGAGCCCATGAAATATCGTCCAATCGATGCCAGGGACAAAAAAAAAAGAAAATGATGAAAGAGGCTATAAAGGGGCAAAATAAAAGAATAAAAGAAATGAAGAAAAAAAGGAATTCTATTTCACATACTCTGCACATGTATTGGTAGTCATTCAATTTGGTTTTCACCTGGGCGAATGGAAGAGAAACGGGTATAGATGGCGAGAGAGTAGAGCTTGCATTATACACGGCCCCGCCCGAGGCTTTTTCTCCCCCCCAACTATTCTCATCTCTTTCTCGTGTACTCTAACCTCTTGTACCTTTTCTCTAGGCAATACCTATATCTATATATTCCTATTCCACTCATCGCATTTCATCCCACCAGTAGGGATTACGAGCTGAGTTGCTATACCTGTGTCGCTCCTATGTGCGGTTGGGGTATTTTCGGATTTGCAAGAAATAGGGTAATAAAATATACACAAGTTTGGCCCCCGGAATTAAGAAGAATAGAAATATCATTTTTTTCCAACCCCAATCATTTGCAGTAATTCAGACTCTAAAAAAATGCATTCAAAAAATCGGAGAAATTGTTGGGAAACACTGAATGTCCATCAGTGTCATGTACCTACTGATTATTTAATTTTCTCCTGCCTCATTTGCAAAGTTTCTCGTTATTTTCTCTCAACAATGTGCATGACGTGTTGATGGGCATTTTGTTGACTCTCGTCTCATTAAAAACCCGGAATAAATAGAGAAGCCCAATTATTCTGAAATTAGTTGCAAGAGATGGGAATTATCTGCAAATACTTTATAACTCAATAAATTCAATCACTCGACTTGAATAAACAAATTTTTGCAGCTCAATGTTCATTGGAAAATAGCCCAGAGCCTTGTAAAATAATATCTATCAAATAATTCAAATGATAATCAATTGAATTGTTGAAGTTTATTGAGTACTCCAGTTATTTATTCCATTTGAACAAAGTTTTGGATACAATGTCATTGATTATTGACAGTATAACGAGAATAGAACGATACAAAAGAAAAATGAGGAAACTTTCTTTCTGAGAGAAAAAAAAAGGAGAGGAGTGAATTTTAACAGAATTGAGAATATTTTCATCTCTGTCCAGTTGTTCTTCCACCGAGATAAACTTGTTGGGATCATTATGAGAATACTTTTCCGTTCTTATATCAGAGGTAGTCAACGTGACTCAGCACGACCGTGCAAAAAGAAAGAGAAGGTAAAAACATAGCAAGTGATAACAACGACAAAAAAACAACACATATATATGTACAGAGAAAAGAGAAAAAAATATATGAAGAAAAAAGCAGCTTCTTACCTTGAGATGAAGAAAGAAGAGGATCTCTTCATTTTCCCGTGGCGAATTAATTTTTTAAAATTTTAATTACACTATCCGTCTATCGACAACTCAAATAATACAAATAAAACAGTTGTTTATCGTTGATTAATGATTTTAAAAATGTGAGCACCTTCGTTTAAATAATTAAATTAACCACGTTTATAACAATTAATATTAACACGTCACGTTCTCAGAAATACTATTTTCGTTGATATGTAGAATTCACAAGCGAGCCATTTTTCATTTTCATTCTATTATACACTTATTATTTCATTCGTTACGTTGATTAATCTAATTTTCACAACTGCATTAGTTTCAAAATAATCACTAACATTATTATTATTTAAGTCAAAGAAGCGCATGGAATTAAAGGAACAAAAATTATTCACTGAGACTTTTAGTATTATTTGGTATTTTTTATTTGGTATAGTTTCATTTATTTAATCACACTAGTCAACACTCACTCAGTTTTTTTTTTTATTTAATGGCAGAAAGAGGGGAATTTAGAATTGTCAGAGAAGCAAGTGTTGGTGTTTTCAAACAGCACTTGAGCTATCCATTTTTCACGGACACATTTGTTATTTTCTTCCCATGAGAAACAAAAGAAGAAGAAGAAGAAGAAGAAGAAGAAGAGTACAAACGAAAATGTTCAAAAGTCCAACGACACTCCTCCAACCATAATAATCATAATAATGAAATACTTGCACTCGTTTGTTTCACGAATTCACTTCGATGTAGTATTGAGAATATATAAAACACTTTTAAAAGCGACTAGATGAAGCACAAATAAATAAAACCGGCACCCGACATGAATTCAGTTCACGACAAAACCAATGACCTTTTAATTAAACATAAAGTACTGTCACTTTTCTATTCACCATTGGCGATTTCAACAAATTATTCGGAGCACAGGAATTTAATGTAAACTGCGCGTAACACTGTGTCACGTATCACACTGTTTGGCAAAGGAAGATTCAAATGAAAATATATATTGATTTGAATAAGAGAAGGGGGCTTACATGTATTAGAAAGACATCACGTATTTAATATAATTTAATTCCTATTATTATTTCGATTATAATCCCTTTCTTTGGAGAGGCCACACCACGCGATCGACGCCGGCGATGCGCGCACGGTGCGTCAAAGCCGGTGGCATGGACCGTTTGGTACAACACCGACGACCGAGTGAACACGAGTGAGCCGAGCAGTCAGAGCGCCAGCGCCGTGTAACGTAAGCTCTCCGCGCATGCGCAGTGAGGTGAGTATAACGTACAAGCCGTTTCTTTCCTCTGTGTCCGGTAAAAATTGTACGGTAGTATCAGGCGTGTAGTGGTGAATATTCGGCCAACACAAAAATACGTTGGAGAGCGACGCAAAGCTCAGAAGAGGAGAAAAGAAAGAGTAGTAGGGATTTTTCCAACGGCAAGTTTGTGTTACACACGGACCGCGTGAACGTCAAACTGCAGCATATTGGGTACACAACAGCAACCTGTTAATTCAATAACTTTTGACTTTATGTATTCATTTTCTTTCTCATTTCAGCTGGTGAAACAAAAGACTCTCTCCTGTTTTTTTTTTTTTTTTTCTTTTCTCTTATAAGCAACTCCCTCATTCCTCTCGAGAATGTAAATAGAGCCAAGGTTATTTTCATTGGGGAAAAGTAAACAGTTAAATGTGAATAGAGCTTCAGGAGTTTTTGGGGGTTAGAGAGAGAGAGAGAGGGTGGTGCAATGAAAAAGGAGAGGGGAGAACGTACACTAAGAGGAGCGCGCATTATCGACCCATTCGCTACTACATTTGACTGTAATGCAATGAGAAATTCATACGCACGCAGACTCTTCCAATTTGCACGAGAGAATTATGAAAAATTATGGGAATTATGTTATGGTGAATTGTCAATTAATTTTAATGATAAAAGATTCAACGATTTTTCATGAGAAATCAAGAGAAATATTGAAGATATCTTTTTTTTAATGATTCCATTGGAAAGCTGAGGAAATTTCCGATGAAAATCATGTGCCAAAATATTTTTTTTCAATTTTTTTGAAAATTTGATTTTCTGACTCAGATTGGAAGGGGTTTTCCTTGGAAAAATTTGAAAAAATCACTTTTTTGGAAATATCTCGGGTTCTATTGGTCGTAGCATAAAAATTCCGATTCGAGGTGAAAGGTGAGCTCATTTGCGATGAATTTATGTAGTTCTAAAATTGAAAATACGATTTTTTGAGTGACTTTTAGTGCAAAAACTGATTTTCCAAAAACTCGAAAAAATTAATTTCGACACATGTTTTCCGGCTAAAATTTCCTCAGCTTTCCAATGGAATCATCAGAGAGTCGCTATCTCCAACCATTCAATCAGAATATCCACTCTATACTTAAATAGATGTATTATTATTTTTCAGCCGGTGGAGGAAAATCTATAACGCCGATAGATGAAAGGATTTTTAGAGACGAATTATGGGATAACGATTGAGTGTGTACGCCATTGGAGGAATCGAGGGGGGCGAGAGGAGAAAACACTGTTGATGCAGAATATCTCGTAATCCTGATCGTGAACGCGCGCCAAGGGATTTTGTACTCCTGGTTCCACAAGCCTCTAACCCTCACTCTGTATATATGCCAGAGCTTCTACTGTTGGACATTAAGCCTTGAATAGAAAATATCAGAATTGACGAAGGGAATAGTGCTATTTGAAGAGGACTGATGACATTGAAAGCTTAAAAGCACAGAGGTAATTATTCTACAGTATTAGTTTTACTTATTACATTGAACTGGATACATGAGAATTATACATTTTCAGGTAAAACGCAAATACAGTTAAAATTATGAAATAAGATTTGAGGCATTGCATCAAAGTTATCCAATTAGTTGATAACTTCCTTTGATTACGTTCTGATATAACATGAGTATGTAGTACTCTGCTTCGTGCATAGACTAGGTCAAACCTCAGAATCGTAGCTTTCACGACAGCTCAGTGGGAGACATATACAGTATCAACAGTCATCAGTGCATCTGAGAGTGTAATATTATAGTGACATTTGAATTAGAGAAATGCTGGTGATGTTGATTTTGCATGAAATCAGTACTAAAGACCGAATTTCGTGGAAATTAATAGAAATACGTTTTTTTTCTCTCATTCTGCAGAGAATTTAAAGGGTCAGAGTAAACCAAACCTATCTCCACTACTTTCAAAGATATTATCAATTATAAAGTAATTTTTGGGGTATATGATCTCTCCGTAGTTTCATAAAATTGAATGAGCAAAGAAAGTCTGGTAATGGCGAAATCCAGAATTATATGAAGCATTTGGAGATGAGTCTGGGGTAAAAGGGCTGGAATAGAGTACGAGAGTGGTGTTAGGTGAAAGCCGAAGTGATATTGACACAAGCTTTGGTTTAATTTCTCCATTGACAAACACAGTTTCCATCTACCTCTGCTTCTCCACTTTCCACCACTGATTCTCCAATTTTATCAGATCCCTCTGGATGATTCTTTGTCCTCATTTTCTTTTCACCCAATCCACCATTTGCCTTCAACTATCCATGATTCTCAGTTGATTCTCAAAACAGCTGGAAAATTCCTAGTTTTGTGCCAATATCAGAAGCAAACTGTGTTAAGCCAAAATATGCTTTTACCCCCAGTGAAAAGCGAATTTATTAAACATATACGTTGGTAGTATGGATGTCTGAGTCCCCGTTGGCAATTACGTTGCTGCAATATAATTTCAAAACGTTTGTACTCAGTGTGTGTCGTTCTGGTGCAACGGGTTTCGTCGACAACCGTATCAACGAGTTTATATTGCCTCATACAGCTCTATACATATACATTGAATCCTATAAACTTTGAAAACTATGGAAGTATACAGCAGTATTATATGTCATTGTTTACAAACTAGAAAGAATGGCGCGACCGCAGTGTGTACACTTCAGTCTCGTATACCGAATATTTAATACAACGAAGACTGCATTCGACTATTTACATTGCTGCAGGGGGTGAGTACTTCTCCTCTTTTTCTATCCTGTATAACATGAATTCCAACTATCACATTAATTCATATAAATATTATTTTTCTCAGTGCTCAGTGGCTCGTGTTTTCAACAATTGTATCCAATGTTGTTTTACAGAACGTAACATGAAAATTGCGGACAATAATTCCTGAAATATTCCATGTGTGTTTTTACTTTAATTGGAAGTGCAGCATAATTAAAACGAATTGCGGGGAGTATTGGATGCACACAAATGTCCTCTACATATTAACTCATCTCTTTGGCTCAGCTCCACAATATCAAACCTCTCGCCCCCACGTTTCACAATTCACCGAGTGGATGCACACACTTCTCCTTCGCCTGGAATTATATATGCAGGATATAATAAGCTGGCGGTCCTCGAGATATCGGCGAGTTATGGCCGTCCTAATGGCCCCAGCGGTGTTTGATTTACAGTTTGCTCTGGATATACGCTGTAGAGTGCGATAGAGATATCGCTGAATCTCGAGAGGGGTCGCCACACACCATACATGCGTAATTCCATATGAGAGAGAGAGAGAGAGAGAGGAACTTGGGAATATTCTATTTTACACTGATTTCGCTTGCACAAATGGGTCACTGTCAGGTCTCATGTTATAATTGTGATTACCAATATCAGGAAGTAATTTCAATATTGCCGAGGCGATTTGAATGATTACGTGTATCATAGGGCACATTGTGTTGTCGTGGGTTTATTAAATTTCATAAAATGTGTATTATCTTTGAATTCATATTTTTCAAGTGCCTCTATAAATATCCGAGAATTTCAAAAACATATTATACCCAGTGGATTTGAAAAGGGCAAAAAAAGAGAAACGATTTCTGCTTTTCTTGAATTTTTATATATCCTGGTGAATCATTTATAATCCGTACAAGGTGTCTCTCGCACATGACGTCTGTAAAATCCTCCGCACATTTCCGCTGAATGTCTTTCCACTCTCCAAATCATATTCAATACCCCCATACATTCTTATGTAATATCGTGCATATGTATTTATTTACGTCTACCCACATTCTACGTCACACATACTGAGGCTGAATTATATATATATACGGGGTTTGATACGAATAACGCGAATTTCTCTGATCTCCCAGTACGACACAGTCCCAAGGGAGATGAGAGACGGCAGTGGCAAAATTTCACTAGATAGTCGTGAACCTTTTCCTCTATTCTCGTATCCCTCTCTTTTTCACTGTTGAAGCACTAGCATCTGTCACACTCGTGCACTCGCGAAGCTCTTGCGCCCACGGGGCAGAGAGATGGACTTTGAATGAGAATGACGGGAATACTTGAGAAACCGGGGAAGCACCCGGAGGCGACGTGCGAACAGTACGTGGCTTCGTTGCGGTCGCAAAATTTAGAAGCTACTCAGTCTAAAACTTGAAAAAAAACTTTTGCTTGTTCTTTTCGTTTATTTTTATTTCTTTATTTTTTTCCAGGTTTTTTTTGTTTCTGCACCTCTGCCGCTTCAAATAAGATGCAAATATGAAAATTATCAAGTGAGGGGAGCTTGAAGACCGCAGTACTACTCCGAATCAACAAATATGTGGACAAAAAATGCTGAAACAGCTGAATGAATTTATTCGGAAAAGAGCAGCATGATAAAAGCACTCGTGCGAATATCATATCGGTATTACACAGGGTGGAAAAGGCATTCAAGTACATGCACCGTATGTTGGACAGGTTATATAGTTGTATAGGAACATATTGTGTGTTAGACCGGGAAGGATAGTGTCCAACAGTGCAGTTTAACCTAAAGCCTGTTTTGGTATTCTGTACTCTTGGGTATTGGATGCCCATAGGAAATTACGATCCAACGGTACCGCGAATTTTGTGACTACCATCCCGTGATATGGTCGAGAGGGTAACTACCGTATATGTATATTCCATGTATTGGTGATTTTGATTCGGGAATTGTCCGTTTGAAAATTTCCCTGATTTTTATCTTTTTTCGAAATTTCATTCGTTCATAATCATTGATCTATGAGTTTTCATCTCAAATACTTCCACTTGTTTAAGATAATTTTGATTACATGATTTTTTAAATTTTTTTAAAAAGTGGCAAGTCCTTTCGGAAATGAGAATTACAATTTTATTATTGAAAGATAGCATCTTTCTTCCGGAATTCCTTCAGTCGTTTCTTCGTTTCTCAATATATAACCATTCTCCTTTGGAATTTCATACAATGCTCAATATCACTGAAAAATTTGTGCAATCCGAACGATTCGAGTCTTCGTGATGCACTATTTCAGTGAAAAATTGAATTATGCATTGTGCTTTTCTCTCTGTGAAGATTGTGCAATAAAATAATCTCTCACATAACTTTAACCTTTTAATTAATAACGTTGCTGAAATTATTCAAAATTCTCATACTATCGCAACGATGTCAATTCACCAGATATCATTACAAGAATAGATTCCCGAGTAATATTATCCTCAGAAACTGGGTTAATTCTACCTCCTAGAAATTCTCCTCAGCTTCTTCAACTCATTCGCAAAATTGTAGAGATCTGTATACAGTTGTTTCTGATCCTCAAGAGTTGTTCCATGCTAACATCTTGAAACTAGTCTGATGTTCTTCCTTCCAAGGTAATTGACTACTTTATCCCAGCATTGTTCAATTTTAATTGCAAAAACTTTTTAATTCCCCCATTTATCATTATTATTATCACAAAATTATTATTATAATAGAAAATTGTGTTCTCTTCAATCGTGTCCACCTTTGTTCACTATTGTGAGAAAAGAATTCTCATGTACCAATGAAAAGTTCTCTGTCCACTTTCATTGAAAAATAAGAAGAATTCCCAGGACTTTGAGAATACTGCGTTCTTTCCCCTCTCTCAATACCAGTAGAATGTCTTTTCCAACGAATATAATTGCTCGTTCTTCGGATTTTACGACGACAACGAACGTTAACTCAAAGTCCCATTCTTTCTCTACTTTTGCTTGTCTTCTTAACTCCTGGTTTACCCTCATTCGAAACTTTTTTCCCCCGAATCTCATTGCCAGATCCACATGGCCTTTGTCCACTGAAAAAATACTAGCACATTGGAATGCGCATTTCGGTATTTCAAAATCTATTGGAACCATCCCACATTATCTGATTTTTCATTTAAAAAAAAAACGTGCTGGCAAAATGGCTTTTATCGTCGTGCATAAATAATACGAGAAAATATGTAAAATCCCGGTTTTTATGATCACGATAGCAATAACTTCCATCACTTATTAAACATATTGAATACTCTTTTTTTTTTATTATTATATTCAATATTATGAACACGATGGATACAGATGACATAGTATCGGGAGGCTCGACCAACGCTCATGGAATGTTGTAGTCGTCGATTAAATGGCCAGTACATGAGAATCATACATATCAAGCCTGAGGTACGTGACCAAAATACAGGTATGATTTCATTGATTCCTGACACTCGAGAGCCCATTGGACTTTGCCGATAAGAGGTGCATTGAATTATTGCTTTCTGCAAATCATTGTCTTCATTCTGTCCAACACAAATCAAATGTTTTTAATGAAATTAACATTTTTTTCAGCGCATTGTGTTCATGATGAAGAGGATTTCTACTGAAAAAAACGAAGATTATTCAAAGTTATCTCATTCTGCATACGAAATTCTCCTGCATAATCAGTGCTATACAGCAAGTGCTCGCACCATTGCATGAATGATACATGATCGTTCTTCTCGGACCGAAAGGCACTGGTAAATCGTCGTCCTGGTTACATCTTACCCCGATGTGTCCGATAGCAGCAAACAAAGTTTGCATAATACAGAGGGAAAAAAAATTCTCGGCTTTTTCCTCTCGCCACTCCCCTCTTCACAAAAGCGAGGTTCTTTACCCGGACTTTGTATTTATATTTGTGTGTACGAAATGTGGAAAACCTCAGCTCGGCCACTACTCAGGAAACTGGCTCCATTACATTTTCCGATATATACAGATATATATATATATAAGCTATCGCATACAAAAGGCTTCCCAGGTGCACTCCTGGGTAAATATAAGCTCTGTACATCCTAGTCCATATCAATTTCAAATTATACTCGGGATTGCGTAATTCTGAGATGCACGGAAATATGCTTTGTTTGAAAAAAAAGGTCTTCTCTTCTTTTTTTTAGAGTGAAATCGTTGGAAATGAATGACCGCTTCGCTGCATAATTGAAATGTACAGAGTGGAGTAATGTAATAATGAAAAAAACTGCGGCAATTATGTAAAGTGAAGTGTAGTAGGAATAAATAGGTGAAAATTAAAAAATACTGTATCTCCATCAGTTCTGATGGCATGAATGATTCCATGTGCATAATGCACTTGTAAATTCATAAGGCATGATGCTTCATGCATCATGAGGTAGTTGAATTATTTTCGAGTGTCTGATCTGGGCATTTTTGATGTGTGTGTGTGAGGTGAGAAATTTATGAGACACAAAGTTTCTCATGGAAAATTGTTAAGAGCCGTGAATTTTCGGGCTCTCAGGTGGTTTTCAACGTGAACCGCCTGTCGAGAGAGTGCACACTCGTTTTTCCTTCATCTCGTTTCTCTCTTTGCTTATGTATTCACAGGGAAAATAGTGTTGGTATGGTTAACAAAGTGAAGTACATGGATATACTCGGTTTTATTTGTTTTGGTGAATGGAATACGAGATAGAGGCGAGAAGTTTTGCGCAAGTTTGATGAGAAAATGGTGGGAGGTAAAAAAAAGAAGGAATAAACGATGAAGAAAGAAGATGAAAATAAAGAAAGTATAAAGGAGAGGAAAGGTGATAATTGAAGACATCTCATGGAAATACTTGAAAATACAAAATTCAAAGTTTAGTCTCTTGGGGAGTTATCACAAAAGTGCTGACACCATTACTGGTAAGCTGACACCAGTTGTGGAAGTCCATGGTACACTCTCACCGTTCTATTCCCCCTGGGATATTAAAAAGTTTGTTTACGCTACGACAGAGCGTTATTAAACTCGAATCGAAACGGCTTATGTAAATTGCTCATTATATAGCTACGTTCTGTTTCAGGGATTTTATTACGGACCGAGGAAGACACGGGGACTCTCTCCACCAGGTGTCTGCCCACGAGATCGCTGAAAAACAGAGAGAGAGAGAGAAAAATCCGCTGGGGGAGAACGTTTTAATTGGAATGTAAATCGTGGTCATGGCACCCTCACTCTTTTCCATGCCTATTTTCATATCTTTCCCTTTCCTTACACCTCTCCCGCGATGACCCTCCATTGGGCTTTATCAAGCTCCCCGAGCCTCAAAGCTGCAGCCGTGCTATTTTCCAATTCAATTCAACAAAAAAAAAAGAAGAAGAAGCGCAGAGAGAAAGACACAAAACTTTTTACCACCCCCTGGAAAAAAGCCAAAGTTGAACAAAGAGGCTGACCTTTTTTTCCGCGAGAAAGAGAGAGAGAGACGGAGAAATTGAAGAAGCAGACCGAGTAAACAGGCACGCGTACGAACCGACAGTGTCATACGGCATCGTGCCCAGAGCTACAATCAAAAGTTGCCATGACTACAGGAAGACTCGGTTGTGTATTTGTGTTGAATGTTTGGGAGGAGCTATGGGTGTACGTGTTGGCCTGTAAATCTCAATGTGGTGTACATACGTGTGGGGAAGAAAAAGGGGGACTCAAATGGTGGCAATGTGAGTGTCTCTCGAGTGCGAGAGAGAGAGAGAGAGGTGAGGCAAAAAAGCACCTAGGATAATGTAGGGACGTCTCTCAATTATGGTACGACCCTCACGAGACGCTTCACGTGGGTGGGTGACGACGTTTATGCCGTTGGTGTGTATCCCCAGTATGTGCCATTCCCAAGCGATATAGCGTATACATTGAAACATACGTACTCGTAGACACACCGAATACTGCTTTCCACTGAAAGCCTCTATACTAATATAAACCATGTAACTGTGTAAACAAAACCAATCCACCAACATCACAAGTTTTCAATGTAAATTCAAACGATACGAAAGCAGAAGAGGGAGGACCTTCAATGTATTCCATTTGCAAAGCTCCAGTGCAATGGAATATTGCAAATATTAATACTCCACTGATTTCGTGGATATTTTGTAATTAAATTGTGATGATAAAATTGTACTGTGAGAAAATAATATAAGTTAGGTCAGTGTAAATGGGGTGAAATCTGATTGCTGGTTTCACTGGTAAAAGAGACTGTGGCTTCGTTTTATTTTTTTTCGCCCCCAACTACACGGGATACAGAGAAGCCGTTGGCTACTGGTGCAACGTGTTTTTTTTACCTCCCAGAGAAGATTAAAAAGTTGTCTCTGTACTGTGGCTGGATGCTCTTCCTCTCTCGCTTTCACGCTTCCTCCTTTACCTCGCTCAAGAACATTGGAAAAGTTTGCCAGTAGCGGTGATACACCCGACATCAGACCTCATGATGCACGATTAAATAGATGGAGGCAGTTTCATTAACGAGATTACGTGGGATTTTGATAATTCCGAGGAAAAGAGAGATAATACAGAGTCCTCCTTTCTGGTATCTATAAATAAGGTATCGGCAGTTGCTGGTCACATCTGCACGAGCTCCAGTACCTATATATACGTCCTCAGCAAACATTTCAAACTGGTTAGCAAAGAAATAAGAATGTCACGTGGAAATTCATGGAGATGCAGTTGGTTTAAGGAGGGGCTGAAATATCAGCTTTTCGGGTTTGTGTATGTGGGTAGAGTCTCCAAAGTTGGAGGCAGATCGATCGTGGATAGAGTAACACAGAGAGGCCTTTCGGATTCGAGAGAGTTTGCACTCTCGGTGGAGACTTGAAGGAGATTTACCGTCTACTTGTGAACGGACGTATTTACTATGTGAGGGATAAAATGGATGTTTAAAGAAATTATTTGTTAATTAGCAGGCTCGATGTGTGTGTCCTCGCTCGGCGGAAAAAGAGTAAAAGGTAAAACATGAGGTAAAAAATGTATTTGATGTCCCAGTTTGCTCCGGTTAGCATTGCACGGAAAGCTCTTCAGTAAATCCAGCTTAAAGGGGCTGTGCAAACTTTGACCTATATTACAATCACTAGCAGCGTTTCATGGGCATGGATTTACCCCCATAAAGTACTTATATGCCGGTTGATTTCGAATTGGACTCCAAGATCATGAGTGCATGAGTTACTTGGCACGTAAACTCGAGACTCTTAATTTCTCTGATACATAAATATTCCAGTGATAATTATTACTCGAGTTTTATTAATATCAATTGAATAATGATGATTCAGTTGTGCAAGAGTTAATTCCCTTTTTAATGAAGAAATTTCGAGATTTGAGAGTGACCTAGGAATTCTCTGGCTTAATTAATGTCGAAGCATACCCAGCGCATCGACCTATATTTCAATCGTTACGGACAACATACTGTAGAGAGATGCACGGCTGCATGCGAAGAGGCTTCCATCTTAATTAACGTACCGATGAGCACACCTCCTGTACTACATCCACTGATGACCTGGCACATCAAACGCCACCATCATCCTGAGAAATAACGTCTGTCTGAATTAAATGATTTTCACTTACAATGACGAATTAATTTAATTCAAATAAAAACCAGCAGTACACATGTTTTTCCCCCTCCTTTTTTAAATACTTTAAACCCGGAGGAGCGATATTTATCCTCTGAAAATCTACTGGACAAAATCGACTCAGACGATTGGTTGCCGCAGTTTAGAGGATTCAGAACCCTGGACTTCTGCAACCCGACAAGTTAATGTTCCTTACAAGTCCTTTTTATTCGTTTCACCTCTTTTCTTCATTCTCCCCTCTCCTCCCACTATTCTCCCTGGTTTATTTTCGTTTAGGGCGCGGCGCACTTAGTTTCACCACGGTGCTTTCGTTTCCCCGAGTTCTTAAACCCGTAAATCCTTTAAGTGTCTCCACCTTGCTTGGACTCTGCCGAGTACACATAGGTACATATACGCCAGAGTCTTACGTCTATTCGCCTCTTTTTTTATTGTTTTACGCCTGTTTTTGAGTCCAAAAGATCTGCATTAATGTTGAGTCATCAATGATTTGAAATATTCCAATCATTATATCTTGTTAGCATTCCATTTGATAATAAAAGTCACCTTTTTCTGGGGTAATTTACGATGGTTCATTCTCCAATCGAAATCAACCTATCCTCATTCTTCCACTTTGACATTTCAACGGCGTCGGTGAGGCTGAAAAGATTTTCGGGAGCATTACGAGATTTGGGAATTGTGCCAGACGGATTTATAAGCGTTTGCCAACAGAGTGTGCCACCCTCTGGAGTATTTGGATATTCGATGGTGTGGAAAGTGTTGGTTTGGCAGTAGAATGATAAAAGCACGATAAACCATCAGCTATTGTGGCACACAGTCTATAACTGAGAGTGGGAGAAATCTCAAAATTTATATATTGCTTGAACAGTAACGTCAGCTTTCTCCCCTCCTTTCATTTCTTTATTCTCTATTTTCTTCAGTTACTTTGTTGTGGATACTTTGAGAGTGTGCTGACTTCTTTTCACTTTTGTGTTTCCCTTCTTTTTTTATCAACTAGATGAGGCAAATGGTGTTGGAATAGATCATCGACTCTTCACATTTCAATAATTCAATTTCGTAATATGAAATATTAAAAAAAAATAATCCAAAGAATATTAACGTTAATTCACTTCAGTGATCACTAAAATGAGAGTCTCAACTCAAGCGCATCTCGTTGGTATTCTCCGCTTCTTTTTGCCCTTTTTTTCCCTTCTGCTACATTCCGCTTATTTAAAAAATTATTATTTCGCTTTTACTGTACCAGAGTCGATGGAGAAAAGCCCTCATGCACGACTGCACAACTCCCTGTATTCCTCCCCCTCTTTTTTCATTCTGATCCTCTGCTTCATCCTCTTAAATTCACTTCGAATTTTACCGGCAAAGGTCAACAAATAGGATTGCAAGAATATCCAGTATATTCCAATGTTCTTGCCTCTTGTTTTCCAGTGTCCTGAAATATACAGTGAAAACCTCACGGTCGACCTTAATGGTGCTGTACCTGACCTGATCTCAAATTGTACGGCTACATGGTAGAAGCGAAAGTCGCGACCCAGAAAGTGCACGTATGAACAATACACTGAAAAATAAAAAAAAAGGCCAAAACTAAAGAGCTTTAACATTACCTACCTTTCTCTTTACCACTGAAAACCTATGGATGTTACGTTTCATTCTACTTCTTTTCACTGGATATGTACTACTCTTCTAAGTACTACCCTCCTTTCATGACGTCCAACATACCAAAAATACCATTTGTATGTGAGCGTCGGTCTGCCAAGTGTTTCAGTGTTGGTTGGAGAATACGTAAAAAGCTCGTGCTGAATGGCACACGGTGTAAGAAACCAAGTGGTCTCGGTCCGAGAGAGGAGAAACACCAGAACAAGGCAGCCAAGGTGGGAGGAGTAAGAGGTTTGAGAGGTGTACGTTTACTGGAAACGACCAAGTCTCCTAAACCACTTGGGTATTCCACGTGTACCATAGACCCTGGGTATTTAGGATTTCGCTAATGCATCCCGCGTATTTCCGCGAATTGTTGGGTCGAGTTTAACTCTGCCAGTGGCCTCGGGTTCTCGCTTGTTCGAGAGAAATTCTCCAACTCCAATGATCTACTCCACCAGGCTTGTTATAACCTGACAATTAGTTGGAAAAACCAGAGTTTACGAAGTTGGTGTTGTTGGAGACTCTGATGATTTATTGGATTATTTTTAATGCCCATTTTATTTACATTGGAATTGATTTTTCATGCCCATGTTTGAGAGCTCATTAACACTGACAAAATGGCAGCTGCTACGTGGAACAATTAACGTATCTCCTAAACTCGATGTTATACCGTCGGTTTGCTAAGATTGGTGAGACTAGCTTCTCCCAATAGACGCACACACACGTGTCCACCTACATACACAGTAGGAAGGGATAATGAAATGCCACTGGGTATGTATGGAGAGGAAACGAGATACCGGAACTTGGCCCGACAACAAAACCAGTGGCTATTAATCGGCGCAAAGCCGCACATTCAATAAACTTTGCGAAATTCAGTATCAGCTGAATACACAGAATCGGGGAGATTTTTTTTTTCAATAGAACTCTAATCATCACACTTTCGTGGACGATGAGATGATGAGGAGTCTTGGGAATTTGTGAATTGGAAATTACAATTCATTAAGCATAATCTCTCAATTATCCTGAATGAGTAACAAGTGTTAGGCATTATTGCTGTTGTAATATCAGAGGATCATGAATTCTCCTGATAATTCTCCGAAAACAAATCCCAGTGGCACAACAACTGTGAGTGACAGTTTAAAATAAATTTCATGAATTAGAAAACCTGTCATGAAGATAATTGGAAAGATAACTCTTAAAACTTGGATTGCATCAAAGAATTCCTTGAAGATTCATCAGCAGAATAACTGCATAAATTTAAGTAACTAAATTGTTAGTGTATGTGGATGAAATTTAATGCAAAAAATAGACTCACCTTTGTTGCCATGAAGACTCGAGGATTTTGGCACTGGTCGATTGTTAAGATCAAACTTTAGTGTGCGAGCCATTGCCAGTTGTGCTGATTGTCATGCATTCTGAAATAATAAACCAAGAGACATTAAATATTATTTAAGAATTTAGTTAAATCACTTCTGAGTGTTTTAATGAGTGTAAAAATCTTAATTACAGTCTTCATAACCAGCAATTCATTGAAATCGACTATTTTTCCTGAACTACTTCAAACGGATGCTGATAAAGCTTTTAGGAGCCATAGCCCATGCTATTCCCCAACTAGTAATTAAAAGAGTTACGTCTCTATTCATCGTCAGTGTATCCGTACTTTATATATCCTGATATATATCTCAGTGCCATCAGAAAGCGTCGTCAGGTGCAATAAAACGTTACGACTAACGTTTCTGTTATTCCTGGGACATGTATAAACCCAAGGAGTTCATTGCTATTTTTCTCACTCCCCAAAATCGCCTCATTCTCTCCCATCAGCCTCGCTCGATATTGCTTCTCTCTATTGACACACTCGCTAAATCCCACTGGGAATGATAAACCTAAACAAATTGACTGTTTCCACGTCATAAAAAGGTAAAAGCAACTCTCGTAATTTCCTGTCTCCTGCAATTCTAAATGCTGATGGCTAAAGTCCCTGTAAGAAAGGCTAATCCAATAAAAATCAAGAATCAGGACTGCAGAGACGAGGGAAGAGGCATGAAGGCCAATGGAAAAGACAATGTTTGATCCCATTGGCGAAGACTGTCCTGTACACCGTGGCCAGGATTAGTCCTCCAAGTTCCAGTAGTTTCTACCTCGTCCTTCACCCTTCACCATCACCCTAAAACTTGATACCTTAACCCAGCCAATCAAACTTTGAGTTCCGTTAATCCCAACGCCAAATATTCCCAGTTTGCACGTTATAGGCCATGGTCTACCTGTACACACACACTACATACCATGAAACCAGAAGAGAAATCATGCAGGGATAGTCTCAGGCACATTAGCTAGTCGCTTCGTTTTCTCTCATCCAGAGTTTCCACTGGGGCTAATCTTCGGTATGGAGACGCAGAGGTGTCGCACTAACGTTTAAGGTGAAATTGTACAAAGTTACTCAGTTGTTGGATGGAAAGGGCCTTATCTACATGCAACCTAACGCACTTTAACCATCTTATTTGCATCCTTGAGATACATGAGGATCATGGAGCCCGCGTTCACTATTAGCACCAAGTGCAGGTGCTTCTGATGATTTGATGAATATCCCATTTTGCAAATTCACAGAATCACGAAAGGGCCGATTTGGCACTTCATGAAGTCGCTGGAGACCCAATTGGCGAGTCGCCAGTTATCAAGGTCCAGGCGTGTGTACAATAGGCCAACTTGCGAGAGTATAAATGGGTGCAGATGGAGAAAAGGGAGAGTTTCACTGGGTTTTTGGACGGGCATGTACCACCTCAGGCGCCATTCTCATATATAACTCCTCTGTCCCAGTGTGTGCTCGCTCTTTGCCCGCGTACATCTGAATTCGGCAACATGCATATGCAAATTTATTCGTGTGCCATCATCAGTATGTGCTCTGCCCCGTTTCTCTCTCCTCACCGCACTCGTATATGTGCGGTGATCGTGGCTACGTACGACAAGGACTGTGTGCATCTATATATAGATGACTCCACTCCTTCTCTCTCTTGCTCTTTGGAACTGGTGTACTGGGGGCTAGCCGCTGGACAGCAAGAGAGGGTCATAAATTAAATGATGTAAATGCTCTGTCCACCCGGACCGTCTGAACCGAGACACAACCCTCCGATCTCTCCACGCCCCAGCATCCAACATTCTGCCTCACCTCCTTCATTCATTTTCCATCTCTTTTTTAACTATCTTCTTCTATTTCATCTACAGCTCTTTACTACCCTTCTGTGTCCCACTTCATTTCGAGTTACTAACAAAGATCCTCGGACTAATTATAATTATCTCTTATGCTCGTATAAAATATAATATTCGTTTATATTTTATTGGGTTAATTATCATTTTTCATTCGCAATTCGGAGAATTATTCATGAAAACTGTGTGTGTGTGTGTGTGTGTGTTTGCTGTTTTTGGGGTTTAATTGGGATATTTAAAAAATTGAGTACCCTCTTCGATAAACAGGATCAACCATTAATCACGTGACTGGAAATCTGATAAATACTGGGGATAAATAATATTTTAACCAGAGAGTATGTATACTGTAAAAATTATTCCGACAATCAATCGCATTCAATATTTATCTACATTTTTATCATTATTCCAGTGAAACGCGTTTTTATGTATTAATGTTATGACCGCAGTGGGGTTTATTCTGTCGATTCACCGGGAAAACTCATTACACGCTTCAATCACAAAGAAGAGTAGGGGGCAATCGACTTTATACCGATAAGGCTCGTTGGTGGGTTACGCGTGACGATATATAATGAGATTCATCGGTTTATTCCACTCAGTGATAGGCAGTCAATTGGCATCTCCCGGGAGTTTCATCTAGCGTGAATGGAATGATTAGAAGAGTTTGTTATCCCTTTCAATAAAAAAATAACGATTTTCGATCGAGCATAGTTTCCAAAATAATTGAGATATCATTCTGAAAATTTGGGTGGTGCTCGCAGAGACCATGAAGAATACCTGCACCAATTTTGGAAATAATATCTTTATCTGCTGCAAAGTTATGAATTTTTGAAAATCGGGAAAATCGAGGATTTCACGTCTTGCAGACATACCCCTTTCAATAAAAAAATAACGATTTTCGATCGAGCATAATTTCCAAAATAATTGAGATATCATTCTGAAAATTTGGGTGGTACTCGCAGAGACCATGAAGAATACCTGCACCAATTTTGGAAATAATATCTTTATCTGCTGCAAAGTTATGAATTTTTGAAAATCGGGAAAATCGAGGATTTCACGTTCTGCAGGCATACCCCTCCCAAAAAAGTAGCAATACTCGAGAAAATTGAGATATCATTCTGAAATTATTAAGAAAAATTCTATAATAAATGGATAATAGTAATAAATATTTCTCTCTCAGATTTAACAGTGTATGAGCGAATCCCCCGGAGCAACTATTTCACAGAGGTCATGGAAATTCCGGACACGATTCTGACCCGAGTTCTGGACATCTCTCTTTCGTTATCGCGCTTTTGCTCGATATTCGTTGTTGGATGGAATAAAAAAAAGGCGCATGGAAGAAGAGAGGATATATGCGCTCGCACAGACCAATGAAAATGTATCGACCATAAATTATGTTGGTTGAGGCGAACGGGGTATTTCGCTTGCGATCTCTATGGTTAGCTTCTCCGTCCATCGGAGGATCAACTTGACCTCATTCTCCTCCCTTGAGTTATATATGTGAGTGCACGCGACTAAGCCCCGAGTGTTCATCCAATTTTTAAAGCTTCAATTTCCCCGAAAAAAATTAAGAAGTAAATAAGAGGAAAATTCAACTGGAAAATCCCGGGGTTTTCTCCCCATTCACCCGATGGATCATCTTCGGTAGTATCCCATGATAAAAGCATTCTCTACGTTATTTGATTGGGCGAGATGCTTCGTAAACTCCTGCTGTGCTCAGTTGAACAATTGATTGCCTTATGCTTCCAACAGATGATTCTACGAAAGAATTCAGCCAATGGAATACTTGTACGTGTACATATCGATGCTTTTTTCATTCATTTTATTGTCACAATAGAATACTCTGTATATTCAGTACTGAATATCAACAATCGGAATTCGTGACACGTGGAAAACTATTTCCTCCCCTAAAAAATGATATCAAATGTGTCCAGAAATAATAATTCCTCAATGATTTCATTAAAACGAATAAATAATGAGAGAGATTAAAATCGTAGAATACATTTTCATATGAAAAATGAAGTAAACTGTCTCGCAAGTATGATTTTCCAATGGGAAAACTCTGGTAAGACGAGGGGAAATCGATTCTAGATATTGCCAGTACAAAAGTATTCGCGAGGGAAATTCCGTCGTTTCGCTGACGTAAGCGGAAGCGAAGCTATTCTCCTTTATTTTTTACTTTCTCTAGGATAGAATATCGGGAGGGCAGATTGACGGACAGCCAGTGGCCCGTGACATGAACATGGAGGTGACTCGACGCAACCACATAAGCGAGAGAGAGAGAGAGAGAATACAGGAAATGAGGAAGAGCTTCATGCTTGCCTTGCAAATCGTTCTGCACTGAGAGATGCAGTTGCCATGACGAGAAGGAAGATACATCATTGGAATTGCTCCTGACTTTGATGGAGAAAAATAAAGAATGCAGAGTCTCCATAATCTCGTTGATTTCTTCCTATTCCTCGTTTCTTTTGGATTACATTTAATGCCTCCTCTGTACCTGAATTATCCAACGTTAAAACTGTTGCAATCAGTATTTGAACGAGCAAAAACTACATAAATAAGGATGAATTGTGCAGAGGGACGATGGGAATGAGAGAAAAAATGTTGAATAAGTACTGGGCATTTGGTGGACCCTGGGAGATGCAGAGAGGGAAAATACGACTGGTGAGATAGGACGGTTCCGGTTGGATAAAACAGCGGGGTTGGCGCAATTAAATATGCAAAGTGCCCCGTCGACTAACGTTGATGGTAAAAGAGGGATAGAGCAACATCTGGGAGGAAATCCTTTCCATGCCAATGCTCCAGACCAGTTGGGCTGCTCCAGCATGCTGTGGGTCGTGCTACTTCCACCACACGGTTCATCCTCTATTCTCCCTATTTTCTCGGAGAAACTCAGGCACACGGTCTTGCAATCAAACGCACATTAATGATGCAAACGACGATGATTTTGAGGCAAATTCCTACAAATCTCGTTGCTCAACACAACGAGAAAGAAGAGGAGCTGAAGATACTTTGGGTAATGCCAGTTTTATTGAAGTGGCGGCAAGTTTCGAGGAAACTTTTGGAATTCTTGATGGCTCTGTGGAAAGTGATTTTAATGGGCTTCGTCTGTTAGTTTCGATGCTTTTGAAAGGAGAAATTCATCTTGGGAGATTGGATAAAATGAGTCGGTGTGTTTTCCAGTTGCATTTACGTGTTACCAGGTGATCTCATAAAATTTAGAATCGCTGAGACGATTAAACACCGAATGGGAGGTGCCCACCAATGATTGGCTACAACGACCAACTATCGGATATCCTACAGCCATCTGCAATACATGCCACGTCTTCCATTTTAACTGATGTGCATTTGGTGATAGTGAAGCACAGTGGATTTGTGAAAATGTCTTTCAGGTTGACATGGTTGGAGACTTTTTATTGTTCGTTGAGCCAAGATTTTTTGCCACAATGATTCTATCTTACTCCATTGATTCTGGCAGCTGCTGTCAGAGACAGTATCAGCAAGCTTTGATAAATATTTATGCCCATGTTTATTGTACAATGAGAGATGGAAAATAATCAAATAAATTTCACAATTATCTGATTTAATTGAAAATTAATCTCAGAGGTCAAGTGAGAATGAATAACATTCAGAGAAATCCACCACCTGTCGTCTTCCAAATTTAAACTGGTAACCCGTCGACATGCGCTTACTCAACTGAGTGGAATTTGAATCCGGTAAATCACACTCACCTGTCCTCAGTTTTGCACGCTATATTCGTCTCAGTGTGGTGCCTGTAGAAAATTGTCGTTAGCCAGGCTAGACGATCATTAACAACAGCAATGAATATAATTGCATGAAGAGCACTCATGGCGCTCTTCTTGTGTCACTTGAATGCAGCAGCTAACCTGATACATTGTTACTTATTCAAATCCGTTAACTTCTTGGTGTCCCAGATGACTAAACACTCGTAATAATTATTCGATGAAATATTGTGCAGCCAGTGTTTCACAAAGTTCGTGAAAACCACCAATCCATGAGATTGTAGTGTAACAAACGTATGAAGATGGAAATCGTGAAATTTCATTCAAAATGATATACGGTGGTGTTTCACGACTATTTGCCAGTGGAGTTTCGTCCACAATTGCATGCAGCATTCCATTTCTCTCGGAATATTATTCACCATGTAGAATAGAAAGAGATAAACGAAAAACCTGTGAATTGCTGGGAGGTGATGGAGGGAATATCCAGGGCTTTGCCTAACCTCCGTCAAATTGTTTTGCCCCAGAGCATTCTCTGTATTGAATGCTTGAATATTGAGAGTCACCGTTTATCATAGAAAACTCGCAATTCTCTCCTATTGCCCTCTGGATGAAAAAGAAAAAGAATCTCTTTAATATTTTTCATTCTTTTTCAGGAAAAATGACAGTTTGATTTGAGCGATGATGGTAATGAGTCCACTTGCCTATGATCCAGATGAAGAATGAGAGTTCAGAAAGAAGTGGCTGTTCATGGGACTACACTGGTGGATGTGAAGAAGGAAAGGTGGAGATGTGGTACGTGAGCTGTGCACGTGTTCACGATGATATTGACGCAAGATTTATGAAGTCTAGCTTGGGGGTCACGTTTTGTGCAGTCTCTTGCCAATCGAGAGGCCCAACTGTACGACAGCACACTGAACTTTCACAGACTATTTTATGTGAACTCCGGGGGTTCGACTTCATTTTTCACGGTTTTGCCATCATATTCTGGGAATGATTACGTAGTCTTTACACGAGTACTGCGTACTTGTGAGAGAAAATAATGGAAAATGTGGGAGAATCAGGAGATTGTTCAACGTAGCGTTAATACAAATTTTTCCATTTCTCTCTTCTATTATAATGAAATTTATTGAGAGGAAAATATCGAGTGAGTAGTGGTGCATTGAATGATGCCAATTACAAGCCAATCAATGTTTAGCCAACATCGGAGGCTATAGAAATGTTGAATGAAAAGAGGCCTCCAGGATTTCTCATACAATCTGACACAATGAAGGGATATTATATTTCCATCATACTGTAATAATAATTTTCATTGAAAATCCAGAGAAATTTTCACAAAATCAATGATTAATATACGTTTATATTTGGTATTTCAGTTTAATGAAAATGGTAATTCTGGATTTTCATTATTTTCCTTGTTTCCGGAGGAATACCGAGTATTGATTGAATAGGATCAATTCAATTGTCGTTAATTAATTTCACCAGCTCACAGGATATCCGCAGGATCATTCCTTCCCGGTAAATATTTGTGGGAAATATCAGTGTACATTGATTGAGCACAGAATTAATGAATCACCAAGTAAATTCAAATATGAGTTCCAGAATAAACAATTAATAATAATGAAAATATTTGAATTTAAGTTATTAATTCAATGGAAAATTACATGAAAATTGTCATCAATTTATTTTTTATCTGCGTCCACTTGATACATAACATTTCTACGTTAATCCGATCCGGAGAAAATGTTTGTGACTCTCTTTCTCATGCATCACGTAAATTCACTATCTGCGTTTCTTTTTCCTCCTCTGAGAAATGAAATGCTCGTGGAAAACTTCTATCAGCAAAGGTGAAAGAAAAAAAAAACTGGGGAAATGTCGAGTGAAGTAAGAGAGAAAGTGAGCGCTGGAGCGAGAGATTTCCCGAGAATTTCATATATTATTACTGGCGTCACTGGTATAATCTCACTAACCCGCTAAATTTATTCATAGCACTCACGTAACCATATTATGGAATTTTGCATGGTGGCGCTTGGTGGTGGGGCTGCATGCGAGAAATATCGCTTCCTCGTTCCAATGACTTTAACTTTTCCAATTTTTCCCATTATTCTATAAAATTGTGTTCTTTTTTTGTTATTGTTTTTATTCACTGCAGGTTTTCTATTTTTTCCAAAACCACATACAGCCCGCCCCCCTCTTCACCCCCGAATTCTGTCACAACCCGTTCGTGTGGTTTTAACAGTGAGGAAAAAAAAAAAACAATCCCGTGACCGGATTAAATTACTCGTCACCGCATGCACAAAAAGTTTCACTTTGTCTGTAAAAAAGTCCTTGTATTTGTGCATGTATGAGTGTACTATGGAAATGATAACACGAATACTTTATTATGTGTCTTCAAAAATCAAATTACGTTCGAGATTAATGAGAACTTTGAAAACTATTCGTAAAAATAAAACAAAATGCATTTGACTCCCGAAGAAATATTGAATAGTCGTATTGAAACGAAAAATCTATTACTCCAATACTTCACACTGAGCCATTGATTTTTACTCCACGTGACAGACGATGTGTTTGCTCCGAATAACACCGAAAGAAGCTGTAACTCTGAATAGTTATGAATCGCACAAGAGAGAAAAAAAGAGAGAGAGAGAGAGTCTCCACAAGAAAAGAAGGAATCGCAGAATCCACGTGATATATCCCTGATACAATAGAAAAGATGGATAAAACGCTAGAAAGCTCGGGGAAAAAACCGGGAATAGGAGCATTTTAAGCGAAATGAAAAGAGAATGAAGAGAGATGAAAAATGAAAGCGACTATCACTGCGGAATATATCCCCGAAAAAAAACGAGACAACACCCCAGAGGCAAACAGACAAAAAGAGAGGGAATATATAGCCCGAGTCGAACTGCTGGGCTATAAAAGATTTGGGATTTTCGAAATGTCACGTCACGGGCCTCGGGGGAATAGCTGAGGGACTCGGAGGTTAGGATGGTGCATTTACTTGTGTGTGTTTCCGTTATGTGTCTCATTGCGGGTAGAAATAGGAGAACGATGGGAGAACACGGTTTCTGCACAAAGTGCGTTCCCAATTTCTGTACAAAGCGCTCGAAGCAATTCTAGTGACAGCGTTGGTGTGACGTCATTGTGATTGGGATTCTTCTCTGAATTCTCGTGGAATGTAAATTCTTTCATGCAACTTTCTTGCATATTGTTTAATTTGAATGGTTGCATCTTTGAGATATTTTGCCTGAGAAATGCGCTAAGTGAAAACATGTTGACAGACGTTGATGCAGAGAACCAGGGATAACAGAGAAGCAAAGACATGGGGAATAAATGTATAGGTATAGAAGATTCAAGGGTGGTGAATGGGGAAAACATGGTGGGCCGTGTCGAGGCCCCACCACACCGTTTGCAACAGACATGTATTATTCAGACTGACACCCTTGTGTACAGTGGAAAAAGGAGAGGAAGAGAGCATTCGCTTCCGATAGAAGCTTGTGGTGAAAATAAAAAGTGAATAGTTGGGAAAAAAGGCTTCTGTCTACAGTGATCCACTAGCCGCAGTGTGGATAGTATCCAGTACTCCTACCAAAACCTCTCTGGCCGTCTCTACTGGATGAAAAGAACCGCTTAAACTGAGGTTTCACGTTTCAACACTCGAATACATTCAGTGTCTGACCCGAAACTACTTGTATCACTTAAGTTCTTTATCTCAGTGTTTTATGGGTATTTTTTTTACGGATTCATTATGGATGAGAGGCGGAATGATGGAAATGTGACAAATTAATGAGGGGAGAAATAATATTGATAAGGTGACATGAAAAAACTTTCTCCGAGTATCGAGAGACGGCTTTTATTTTATTTTTTTTTCCAGTTCTCGCCCCTCTATCTGCGCCGGCCAGACGTGGCAAGGAAAAATAATAAATAAAAAGCGCCCGAGCCAAATACTCCGATATACGTCCAACATGGACACATAGCTGTTGCGTTCTTTAAGCGTTCTGGGAAATATTATTTCTTCTTGGTGGTAAGTGACAGGCGGACAGACGTTTGGAGATATTCGCACTCCACCGACTGAGATAATAGGTAAGGGGCAGAGGTAGAGAAACCATTCGGAGTAATTCACCAACGAGACGTCTACTGCAATTCATATATATATATATATATTTTTTGAACTCTGGAGTTGAAGAAAAGGGGCAAGTTGTCAGAATGTTTTTAAATATTCACTAATTAGATTTCTTTTAGGAACGGTAATTTATTGGCTCGAGTTGCTTCACTCGCTCATTATTTCAGTATTGAATTTTTTTTTTTTTTTCAATGGGAAATTGTGAAATTATTATTACAAAGTAAATATGAGAATATAAAAATGAAGAAATGCACGAAATAACTTTCTCAATACTTCAGTTGAAGTGGCAGAAATAGAGTTGAATGGAACAACTTTCAGGAGCTTCAATGTATTTTCTATTTTCACATTTAGTAATAGAAAAAACGATTGCTCTTATGACTCTAGTTATCCAATTCCCATATTTTCCATTCTTTCATTCCTTAAAAAAGAAATAAATGAGGTAATTTTCAAACTAGATTTACACTCAAAGTAAAATTAATCGTACCCACACCTTGAATTCTCCACCCACAAACTCATCCAGTAATTTATGAACTTTATTCCCTCCTCTTTTACGCTGATCACCCACCAGTGAAATTCAGAATAAATAAAAAAATAATAAAAAAACATAGAGAAGAACGGGGGAGAGATAAAAAAAATCCTCTCCTTCGAGCAACTCATTTCCCATGAGAAAAATATATATACCCAGTTGCTTGTGTATTGCTTGATAACTCTTACCAGAATTATTTTTTTCTATACTTTCATTTGCTCTGAATGAAAAAAAAAAAAACGAAAGAAATAGTAACATTAAAAGCCATAAAAATTCTTTGGACTGCCTCAACTGCAGTTCGATACTCGCATATATCTCCTGCAATTGTGTATACGAGACAGAGAGAAAGAGAGACAAAGGCATGTGCTGATGAGGCTGGAGATCGTAATTAAAACCAGTCGGTATTTACTCTTCAGAGTAATGAAAGAGTAAATACACAGTTTGTCTCCTTCGAATGTATCCAATGCTTTTTGGATGAGTCTATCTCATCAGGAAAACACAACTGCAATTTCCTCATGTGTAAAATGAAGATAAGAAAATCAGTTTATCAAATTCCATTGAATTACCAAAAGAGAAAAGGGGAAAAATAATGGCAATTTTGGGCCTCCAGAAATTGAGATGATTGAATCATTCTCGTGATGCCTCATTTGTCTAACCGTTTCACGTGCAAAACGTTGGAATGAAAATGAGAGACATGGAGCTACAGAGATGCTGGGTAGAATGGGGAGTATGAAACGTGCGTGGGCATATATTCCGAAACGTGGTGGGTTAGAGAGACAGTGGAAAATGGTAGGATAGGAGTTATACATGTATATACAGAGTTATGCTCATGGATGCGTAATCGTTCTCGCATTGATTTCCGTTTAGGCTCGTTCCTCCTATTCCCTCCCCCATTCATCCCCTCCGCTTTTCCCCTGTATTTTTCTCCGTACAACCGCGTACTCTTTTTCTAGAACGTGTGAAATTCCGTTTTTCCCCCTTTTTTTGTTTTTTCCCCCGTTTCTATTTGAAATAAACGACTCGGTGGATAACGATGCACCCAATTATTTCCAATGCGGACGGAAACAATTGCAATTAAAGAATGAAAATAGAATGTGGAAATTCATTTGAAACAATGCCGGGAAAAAAAAGGGGCAATAAATTAAATTGAATTTTGGAATTTTTTGGGGTTTGAGAAATAACTTGTTTTTTTCTTCAAACATAATTGAAATAATGAGACATGACAGAATGGATAAAGAAAATTTACACAATTGAGGTGTGGACTTGGATGAAAAGTCAGTGAATCCCCGCCCCATTTGTCCCATTTCCCCTCATCCAAAGAGGAAAAGAACAATTGGACGTAAGCCATCGTCTTGAGCGACAGCGCAGATGTGGCAAAAATATTCACAATTACGTGTCCGTCGCACGCTCGACGCGACGTGAATAATAGACGCCTTCTACTTCATTTTCATCCCCGTACACCACTTTATGCACCAAGATAACCGACGATAGTTGTCTCGTACACTAGATTCCAGGAAATTTAACCGTCAGCCTAGGAAAATTGGCACAAGGTTCACACTGACCGTTTTTCCCCTCTCTTCTTTCCACTTTTCATTTTTAATTTCATGATTTTTCAATTTTAGAATACACACGTGCACGAAAAAAGAATTCATCGACGAAGAATTTTGGGACACGGCTGAGTTTCACAGACAACTGATACAATGCGGAAGTCTGAAGTGTTGAAATAATTCGGATTTTCTTTTTATTTTCATTCGGAAAACAATTGTCAAATTGAATTTTTCACGAAAAGGAAAAAACTGAATGAGAAACTTATACAAATGACTATTGTTTACGTTTGAAAAAAAAAGGGAAGAACGTGACCACATTTTATGTTTCCAGTCTAACGAGCCTCATATCTTCAATCTACCCTCAAGAATTTTTTATTTAATTTCCAGTATTATATTTTACCTTCGTTAGTGTTTCCCGACGTGATTCACCATCTTGAATACGTAATACACTATATAAATTATTGAATTTCATTTTTTTCCGTGAATTTCTATTGAATCTATTCACACAGAATAAAAATGAATTTTTTTTCGATTTTAACCGAAAGAAAGAATTCATTGATTTATTCTTTCGGTATTATTTTATTTCTATTCTCACTTTATCCCAAAATCCTCAGAGCTTTCGCCTGTCAACTCTCATTCATGACGTCAAATGAGGAGAAATTGACTTTCTCATATGAAGAATATCGATTTCATTACATTCGCATTATCATCGACGAGAGGAGAAAAGAGGGAAACGATTTCCCCCGAAGATTAATCCCGACTGAATTATGCGGTTTAATAATGCAATAAAAAGAACGAAAACTCATATAATACTTTCTCCGAATTCCAACGAGTTCAATTGCCATTAAAAACCGCAAAAATTACGACGAATTTCGAAATCGTTATTTTGTGCACAAAGAAAGGAAATAGGAGTGTAGTTTGGCCTCGAATATAAAGATGCGCGTTATCTGCGGCGTATAATCTAAAGCGCCTCGTAAAACCGGGGCAGATGGCTCTGGAGGGGCGGTTTGCGGAGAATACCCAAGGCGAATACGTGTTTCGTATCATTATATATATACATATATAATACATACACGCAATCTCATTTTTTTTTTCTCGAGTGAGGTGCGTTGAACGAATTTGTGTGTACATTATGTACGGTTTTGTGCGTGTGTGACCGTGCGAAACCTGAAACATATGTGCCACCATGGGCACAAATGCGATTATTCGCCTCGCGTAGAGAAATTCTACTTAACTACCCGTTAAATATAACTCAGAGAGCCGCGTGTGGTTATAACAACCCTCATCCCCCTCTACCTCTCGGCAATGACGGAGAATCCAATTCTCCGGGACAATATTGTGTAAGAATAAAAAGAAAATGCGTGAATATAGAGAGATGATTCTGTTTCAATTACTTGTGGCTTTGGAATTTATTTTTTTTTGAATTAAATTCAGGTGAATTTCGAGGTTTTTTGCTATCTAACATTGCTAATGGCTTTTCTTCAGTCCAATCCGATTTCCCAGACCCAAAATCACGTGGTTTTCACTATGTTTTTTACAATACTAATCTTCTCCTATTCCCGTTAATATTTTTCCCGGAATTGCCGGGAAATTTTCAGAGTGTTAATACATTCATAAATATTTAATTCGCAAAAAGGAGAAGAGGATTATTTTGGGGGGGAGCAAAAAATTTCGACAAAGCCCCTTCTTTTTGCTCTCTCATGAGCCATGAATCGTTGAGTACGGAGATTTTCTACTGCTGTAACACAAAAGTCTATTTCCAATATTCCCAACTATGAATAATCCCTTTATATTTCACCGCCATTATTTTCTTGTTAAGTATGCGGAATTAACCGAATTTTGATTGAACCAGTACGAAAATGTAGATTCAGTAAAGGGAAAATTTTAAAGCTTTAATCAATGAATTGGGTCAATTTTCATTAATTATGGCGTTCAAATGCTGATGAATTCACGTTCGGAAAATTGCATAATTGTACGTTGTGGTTAAACTGAAACCAGTTATATGCTATCGTAAATTTCATTTTAGTCAGAGTCTATATTTTATTCATACTCTTTCAATAATCCTCTGATTTTCTTCTTTTTGTGTAATTTGTTTCACTGAAAATGATAAAAAAAGGCAATCAATCAATTTTCTTTATTCGTTTGTTTTCGAATAGTTTACGTTTTTTTTTTCTCAGGCTCTATTAAAGCGAGTTCTTCGACTCAGGATGATTAAATGTGGACATAACGATCGACACGAAAAGGGTCTGCTGCAGTTTCCGCAGAAGCTGGTACACGTCAATAGCTAACCGTAGAATATGAAAGGAAAGAGAATGGGCGGCAATTGGGGGGAGTCGTGAAATATAACACAGACCCCTCATCGGGTTGAGCTGTGTTATTGGCACAATCAGTTGCCGGCACGTTACAACTTCCGGAATTGATTGTAACCTAAGAGTACAGCCTTCCATATTGTCGAGTGACGTCACGCAAGACTTGGTTAAAGAAAATGGATATTCTAATTGAATGGTAATAGACGTTTTTCATGAAATAGTCAATTTTTGACATCTCAATTTCAAAATGAATGGGTAACAAATTCATTTTTTTCCCATTTTACAGGAAAAAAAAAAAATGAGGAGAAAAAAAAACAACGTGTCCCGAATCTCGATAACCCAAACGCGTATATTTTCACGATAAAATACGAATCCACTAGTGTATGGCCGGGGGTATAAATCAATTTCCTGAGGCCGGAAGCAGGAGAGCTGCAGCAGACAGTGAAGACCGAGGAGGACAGAAAAACTCGAAGAGTCGAGAATGAGAGAGAGGGCACGATAGTTTGAAGTACGAGAGAAGATATACGAAAAAAGGAGAAAAAGAGAAAGAGAGAAGAGTTTTCGCAACGTGCGGGATATTTTCTCAGAGTCAATTTCCTCCTAGAAGTGAAAGAGGAACGGCAACTAAAAGTGTAGAAATAAAGAGAGAGAGAGAGAGAGAGGATGAAAAAGAATTAAGAACATATCTGTGACTTTTCATTTAAACTTTTTCATTTAAAGAGAAATAAATCGATTTTATCATGAATTAATGTGAATCCTTCGGTTTTTGTTTTTAAAAATTGTGGAATTTTATTTTTGGCAAAAAAAAAAAAGGAGAAATGGAATATTCCCACTAATTATTCAACGATAAGCCAACACACCCCCATTCAACAGTAACAATGTTTATCATTGACGTTATTGCAGCACCCTCCCCCCCTCCACCTATTCCGCATACATATCTCGAGTATTTACCCGCGTAGATTTTACTCATAAGTACATAAACCAGGCGCATTTATGTGTCATGAAATTGTGTACGATATCAGTGAGACGCTGCTTACACAGAAATACACTCAATGCGTATGCGGATGACCCCATCTACAGTAATTCCCCTTTTCTCCCCTAATTCACCCGCGTCTAGCACTAAAAATTTATCGGAACGAAAGAGTTACGCTGCAAATTACAGTTAATGCGTCAGGAATACTGATTGCCCATCCTTCAGCCGCAATTAACATAATCGCATTAAAATAAACCAAAAAAAAGCCCCCATAAAAACCACGAGAGGTCAACAATCCCCACAAATTCCTTTTTTAACAAAAGAAAAATCCAAAGAACTTTGCACTTGTTGTAAAAAAAGTTACGATCCGAATTCGTGACGTAAGTGCCGGGGGGTAGAGTATTTTCAGCACGTTCTGTAGACGACAAATATTGACTTTTATAATAAAAAACCGGAGGTCGAGAGTTGTCTTAAAATTTCATGGGATATAAGACTTGAAAAAAAAAATATCCTAAAACTGAAAAATAACTAGTTTTTTATTCCTCCATAATCCAATCCCAATGAGAATCCCGAAAATAATCCTGAAGAACGCCATTAGGAAATGACAATTCATTAAAGTTCTCGTACGGTAAACGAGGGCATTTTATTATGCTGAATGTTGATTCAGGGCTCAAAGGAGGGACGAGTGCTTGGTTCAGAGTCACACTGGCCATGCTATTGTCTAGCCGTTTCGCTTCGTGCTGGGCATTGTTAGTTTCTCTATTGTCCTACTGGTCATCACCCATTCCCTCACCCCAAGTCCCTCCCCCACCCTACGCATCAACGCACTCGCATATATATAGGGCTTTACTGCTGGGCAAATATACATGGAATAATCGTTGTTCAGTGTACACAGAGCCACTGTGTGTGTGTGTACAGATTTGAATGGTCTTTTCTTCTCTTCTTTTAACAGTTTATTGATGCCATTGGTAATGCAATGAGATTTGCCAAAATTTGGAGGAATAATATGAGTTAAATGGGACTTTCAATCGCTCGCATTAACGTAATCGAGTAATTCCAATGTAATCGTTATAAATCCTGCACTTACACGTGTTTATTCAATTATTATTATTTATTCTGGATGAGTCGTAAGTAGTCGTGGTCTTTATGTATCCGGCGAGACAGGGTATGTGCACATACACGATGAAAATGTGTACGTTCAAGTGACTGGACAAGACAGCTACCCAGTTTGCCTCAAGTTGTTGGGTGAAGGAGCCAGAGATAGGGAAAATGAAGTGATGGTAAGGAGAAACGGTACGGACACTAGTAGGTGTGGCAGTAGTAAAGTCAGCTGCAGAGTCAGGCCAGTTTTGAGTTGAGAAACACATAGTGGGGATTGAAGGAGAGGGGAGAAATGGGATTTTGCTTTAAAGGCTCTCACTACTTACAGCCAACAGAGCGTATGAAACACAACGAAATCCACCTACACACATTTTAGTTTAACTCTCAACTCTCATGGAGTCTATTCCGAAAGTTTCTCCTTTTTTTTTTTTTTCTTCGTTTTATCCATTTATTGTATAGACACATTGTGAAGTTTTGGGGGTGAAAATTCCGGGAAAACGAGAGAATTTTAGAACAAAGGAAAATTAGTTATGAAATATTGGAAACAATAGAGAATTTATTATTATTATTATTATTATTTTGGAAAAATCAAATTGTGGAATTGTGAATATTTTCATTATTCCGGATAATTCTATTCAGTATTATGAAACATTTTAGTTTCTCCTCTTTCATAATACATAATGAAAAACATCGTGTAATATGAATGAAGGAGTGGCTTGTTAGTACATAAATAAAAGTTGTCAAGAAGATCCAATTAATGTCACAACTCTTCGAGAGGTGGTGAGTGGAGAGGGAGGTTACATTTTTACCTGAAGACCTGAACATTCCCATTTACCTTCGACTAGTATGACAAGCTTTTTATTACCGTTTCAGGATTTTCCAGTGTAAAAAGAGAGTCTCCGGTTTCTCTTCTATGTGATACCTCAAGCAAATTCAGTTTCGTAAACTAGATGAAGCAACAAAGGACTCGTCTCGACAAAAGATCCCGAAGAAACGTTAAACTAGACATTCTTTTTTCGTTCATTATGATTATTATTTTCTTTAAATGTCGATTTTATTTTTCGTTCATGAGTGACTGTATCCGTAACAAATGGAATCCACTTCTCAAAATCGTATTTTTCGAGAGAAGTAAAAGTCGGAGAGAGAGAGAGGGAAAGAGAGGAATGATTGAGAGGGGAGAGAAAAACGTCTTATACGATCCAGCTGAGTCAGGAGAGACCGGCATAAACGAGATGGGCGGTTCTGGCACTCAAATATACTGCCATTTACCCTTAAATATGTACTTCACAAAACTTTCTGTATTTACCTTTTTCCCGTCGTCGTAAAATTCCAGACGCGAAGACACGCAGATTAGTTTTTATTATCTGAGGGAAATAATGAAGAAATTATTCGAGGACGTTCAATCCTTCCTCGAGTCCCTCCAATTATTTAAAAAAAAACGGATTTATCAGTGTAAATCATAATAAAAGCTTCGCTTTATGTGATACATAAATTCACGCACATTGAATGGAAAAAATTCGCATTCGTTTGTGTACAAATTTTTTTAGAACCTCGGCTTATGGATTTATCAAGTGTATCATCGGAATCATTGATTATTTTGTGTAAAAAATGTATATATATCTCTGGGTTCTTTGTTTTGGGGATTTATCGAGCTTCCGCTGGGCTGAACGAGTGGTAATAATTCTCGTAAAAATGCGGGCGTTTTTTTTTTTTTCATTAATTCCGTGATAATTGGGGACTAATTTGATCAATATGATGCAACGAATTGTCGAGTGTAATGCACAAAGTTATCTTCAAAAAAAAGAGAGAGAGAAGACATTTCAATGGCAAATGCATGTGTATGTGATATTAGTTATCAGCGTAGTTTGAAGATCCACGGGGGAGCAAAGTTTAATCCCGTTTGCACGTAAAAAGTTTAACTGAAATGGCCTAGGATAATATCCACATGCTCAGTGTGCGCGCGAGTACCTTGAAAACGGGATCTTGGGGGTCGTAAAAGGTGGCGTTGGTGCTGAAAAGAGAGGAAAAAAGAACAATGAAATTGAAGGAAAGAGGCAAAGGGAGAAGTCACCATGAGTGAACTCTGATGCGTGAAATTGAAGTGTTGATCGTTATTTTTGAGGCTTTTTTTTTTCTCTTTTTCATTGCTCAAGTATTAAAGTTGAAAAATTGAAGATTATGGGAGTGGAAAATTAAACGGAATAAAGTGGAGCAGTTTAACATTATATTTAAATGAAAAAGTTTATTATGAAGAATATAAAATTACGAATAAATCTCAATGGCAATTGAAATACTCGAGACATCTCTTTTACCATTGGCACAACCTTCTGACGCCCCATCTCAATCGTTTCTCATTGCCTCACTCCTCCACAAAATATCGAACATCGGATACACCTGTTTCATTTTCTAGACTCAAGAGAGGGATGAAAACTGTAACACTACCACCAACACTGCCTCTCACCCACTTGACTCTCGGATACTTTATACTATGGTATTAACATAGAAATACAGGGCACAAAAGCTCAACCCAGAATTACGTAATACCGTTGACGACCAAACTCCACCATTAACGCCTATATATCTGTCTTATGAAATAAATCCCTTCGTACACTCTACATTCCCCCAAATTATTCAACTATAATCCCAAAAGTTTTTGTATACTCTCGAATTATTCTGAAGCATCGAAAAAATTGATTCGTCTTTAGAGGAAAATATGAGCACATGAAACTCCGACGTTTTTCTGATACTTGCATCAGTTATTGAATCTCATTTATGTGAGGATTAGGGCGAAAATTGTGCAAAGGAAAGGGTGAAAACGTTGGAAAAAGAAATCAATAAAAAAGATCAAAGGTGTTCTCCATTTAAGGCTTTCGTTGGACCGGAACCACAATATATCACTTCCAGAGCTCTCTTATTTTCCTCTGAAACAAAGAAAAAAGAGGAAAACAAACGGAAAAAAAAGAGAGAATAGCTCAAAATCCAAGGCACCGTCCTTGTACAAGCGTTATCTCGATCATGGAAAAAGCATTGAGGAAAACTTTGGCGAGTGAAGAGGAGGGTCGAGAGTTTTAACGTTTTCTCCCCTTCGGCTCTTGCAGCAGACGAGGCAGGTACCTACTTCACCGGTTAAACCCTCTCTCCCTCTAAAACCAATTCGTCTTGTGCTCCTCTCTCTCTCTGTTTTTATTTCTCCATCCTTCTTTAGTACTTCTGCACCGATAAATTCCCGTTGAAATCTCGAATCCGCGGCGGGGAACGCACTAACACGGCCCGGAAGATTCCTAGGGACGATAAACGGCACTCCAGCCTTTATTTTCTTGCCCCATTCTTTCCATCTGTACTCGACCTTCCTTAAGAAAACTTTGTGACGTCTGTTTTTACGGTATTTAACGAGAGGAAAAACGAGGAATCTTTGAATATTCAGGGGATGAAAGAAAATCCCATTATTTTCATCGGAAAAGGCCAGTCTCTTTCAATGAAATTTTCTTCTTAATCATCACACGAATTCAAACAATTTCATGAGAATGAGAATATTTTGGGGAATTTTTTGGGTTCTTACGTTTTTCATTCACCTCTCGACAATTCAGAATCAATTTTATTTCATCGGCTTCCAAGAGCCAAGTGAACTGTTCTTGATTCTCGCGTGTGGGCGCCAACCTGGCAAAGGTCAATTCAAGTATTCACCGACGCCTTTTGCCCACACACACACATTCATACATAGATATAATGAGAAAAAGAAAAATCGAGGCACCGACGTTTTTCTCTCTATACTCGTTGGTGCACACACAGGTCCGTCTCAAAATTGGATGGTTTGTTCAGATGGAAGAGGAGGGAGAAGGGGGGCGCTTACAAGTTTTCCGGACGTGGGACGATTACGAAGGAGCCGCACACGATGGAAAAATAAATCGATAAGAGGCGAGAAGAGAGAGAAACGGGAGAGACATTTCGAGAGAAAAAACGTGCTTTTTTCCGTTCTTGGATTTTTTTTATTATTAAGAATGAAAAATGGAGTCAGATCGGAAAATCGAAAATATTGGGGAGAATTCGGGAAAGGCGGCACAAACATTGATTTAACCCCTTTTTTTTTATGGGAAAACGGATTATTCATAAGAATTCTAAACTACTTATTATTGCGCACGTGTTTACGAGCTTGTTAACCATAAATTTTTGGATGGAATCGTGTCCCCAAGATTGTTCTTCTGTTTATGTACGGCATTCGCAATTGTAGGAAATACTGTCGAAACTAAAACTGAGAATTCTTGAAACGTAAAAGATTTTTGTGAATAAGAGAAGAGTGATTTCCATTGTTCCAATGTAATGCGAAAGGGGCCAAGATTCTTCATCACTCGAATTAAATTTTATTGTGACACAAAGGTCATTCAAAGATAATTGATTATTCGAAATTAAGTAGTTTTGGCTCGTTTTAAGATCGATGAGACAGACGCAATTTTCTGCTGACAACTCCTATATAATTCTCTTTGTTTTGTAAATTATTTATAGAATTGCGGAAGAGAATCGTACTGCAGCAGATTCAAATGTCTTCTAAAAATTGAATTTATTCAATTTTCTCATGTTATATTTACGGTAGAATAAAGCAAACAACTTTTCAATCTTCCCCTGAGCGTTTTTAAATGCGCATCCATTTTCTTTTTACAATATTTTATTTCCCCTGAAACTCAGCCTGACCCAGTCACAGACGTTAAACATAAAATGCACTTCTTCAAAAGGAAAATCCTGAGAAAGTGAATCCCTCCTTAAATCCACTGAACTTTATTTTTTCCCTCAACCCTATCGCTCCTCTCCCATTCTCCCCCGACTCTAACACCCTCACAAGGATTATGAAAGTTTCTTTACCGGCCGAGTTAAGGCTTAGGGAAGATTTTAAAGTGAAGCTGAAGCGGGAAAGTTCACACCTTCAAGAATTCAACGATTCTACTTCACTTCTCTCCCTAAAATAGATGAAAATTCATCGACTAAATTATCCTGAAGCCCTCGAAATCTTTAATTATCAATTTCTCCATTGTTAAAAAAATAAATTCCCGCATATTCCTCATTTTTTTTACTCTCCTTTAAGAGCAACACAATAGAAACAAGAAAGACCTCTCCATCATTCCCCCTCTCCTCTTCTCTTTATCATAGATCCAGTGTTTCATCCCAACGAGGATTAATCTCCCCTAGGTTTACGTGCACACCGTCACTTCCTTCAGTAAAACGAATTTTCACGAAGAAAAATACACAAGGCGCTATCCGTACAAGCCAGCTATTTCTCTTTTTTTCTCGCCTCTTTTTTATTCACCTTTTTCCACCCTCAAACCCTCGTTCTTCCCAGCAACTTTTTCTTCCTCTCATCAGGATCAGATTACTACAAAAAGGCTTAGAAGTATTTGAACAGGAGCACAGTTTAAAAATTAATGGTGAGAAAAAATAAAGGAATTAAACAATTAATTCCTTGATTAAATAATACATGAATACAGTTTGATTGGCTTCGTTCCCCATTTTTTCCCTTTTAATCATGAATGGAAATATTTTAACGACCATGTATTGTTTCTCTAATAACAATGCATTTTTCCATTTATTCCCATTCGATATTCACCTCTTGAATAAAGAATTTAACAAAAAAAATTCGTATAATCAATATTTTATACTGAAATATTTGCGAATATTCCATGATAGATTGTGATGCTTTTACAGTAACTGATACATTAACACAATGTACATGTAACTGAATATCCTTTTTTTTTTTTTTCATCTGGTTTTGTTTTGTGGCACATGAAACAAGAGGCTCTATCCATTCATACAGTGCATTTACCAACGCAAAATGTTATGTTATTAATTTGATCCCCGAGGCCTCACTAATATTCATTTCCACATGTGCCAAAGGGGAATAACGTATCCGCAGATTCCCTCGTCTCGATACAGAGAGGAAAAAATATCAGTATTAATGTGCAGTCTCATGTTTAATCAAACAAAGTGACATTTTCCATTTAATGTTTAATTATTATTATTTTTTCTCAATCTTAACATTAATGAGGAACTTGAGAAATGTTGAGGGATTCTTGAGGAATTAAATTGATGTAATTAATTCTGGATTAATAAAGATTGATATTGCCCCAGTATAATACTAATGAGGATACGCCTAATCCATCGGAATCATTCACGAACCACTAATCTCTCTCCTCACCTAATCCACATCATACGCATCGAGTACCTGTATTCAGATCAGATAATTCAATTCAATATTCTATTGATAGAGAGTTTAATATTAAATTGAAAAAGAAGACGAAAAATCTGAAAAAATTATGGAATAAAGTAGACACATTGGAGAAGTTTCTCGAATTTTTTCAGATTTTTTTGAAAGCTTCTTCGTGTTGAAAAAACATTAATTGTTTTATTTATCGAAGAATGTAGATGATAATGCATTTTTTTATGAGAATTCCTGATTATTGACAGCATAAACCCAGTGTACTATACACGAAGAGTTGTAAAACTGAAGATTGCGTTGAGTAGGATAAGGAATATATTTTCTCCTGATAAAGTGCAAAAATAAAGAAAGCAAGAGGAGAATGGAGAAAAAAAAGCATCACAGAGTGTTATGAAGGTTCTGGATGGTCGCATCAACCGCTGTTGTCGCATGAACCGAGAGATATTGCCTCGATTCAATGATATATAGGCTGGAAAAAAATTGAAAGAAAGAATTTCCGCAATTTTAGCTTCAAGAGCCCCATTCAATGTCAAAATAAACTCGATTTTTCATCAAAAGACTAGTGCTCTCAATTTAAAAAAAAAATCCAATCCCTTTCAAGCTCCCAATACTCTGAAATTCCCTGGAAAAATGTCATATTCCTCAATTAACGGATGCAACGATTTTCCATGGAATCATCTCTGCTGAAAAAAAAAAAGTACTTTTATTTCCTTTACAATACTCGAAATGAGTTCTCCACTCTAATTACATTGTTATGGACGAATGGCCAGTGAAACGAGTGAATCAAGTCCCTAGTGCAATTGAATTGTAGTGCAGTGGGCGAGTGCAACCGATTCATTTACCTCATTTGAGAATCATTGTGAATTTAAATACCCTAAAAATACATAAACCATGTACGATACGTAAAAGTACATACACAGTATACGCCACGCAATTACATTAAATGTCTCATAATACCCCCCGGAACGATGTATCATCGACCGGTTGGAATATTTGGCCGCCAGCCAAAGCTCTCAAAGACAAAGTACAAACACTATATTTTATCCATATATATTCGAGATTTGACAATCAGAGAGGGAATTCCAATTCACAATTGACACCACAACTTAATGCTCAGATTGAATTAATAAAAATGAATAATTCTGAAAATAGAGAAAGGGAAATGTATTGAGAAAACATTGATGATATTGAATCGATACCAGGAAGAGAAAAACACAGAGTTTCTTATTCATCGATTACTCTTTATTATATTTATCTTGTATTAATTGTCATCCAAAATAACCTGCCTGAAGTCAAAAAAATGTCCAAGTGCAATAAGATGAAGAAAATAGTGAAAGTGCTAGTGTCTCATTAACAAAAACCCATACATTTTAGATCATTAGTAGTCATATTCCGCTAAAATCGCAAATTCAAAAAGGATCACGTTTACAAAGCTTCCATTCGAAAGCAAAAACAGCAAATAACAGATTCGGTGATATTGAATCGATACCAGGAAGAGAAAAAAGTCAAAAATTCATGGAATAATATTTATCAATTGCGAAATTTCCCAGGATCCTTTCAGCACACATTACCAAGTTTAACATTTGTATTTCCGATTCACCATCCATGCTAGTTATTCACAAATGCAATTATATTCTAACTCTCCGAAACGATAACTGACCTGAATTTGAGCAAGGCAGCTCTCTCTTTACCATCGCAAATATCCTTTCTCTCTCTCTCTCTTTCACTTGTGCTCTTCCACCCATTCAATTTGCTCTTTTACCACCCACCAATGGCACTGTACAATTGTCCACCTCACCCCCTTTTCTTCCCCACCAATTTGCCTCATCTCTTTCTCTCTTTTGGCCCTCTGCACGGGCGTTTGCACGAACAATATAGTTAGCATTCTGCGGTCGCTGGTGGATTTATGTATTCGCGTTGCTGACGCGTTCATCCTCCCTACCATCATCCTCATCCCCTTATTACCACGCAACCAACACACACACACACACATACCCCTTTTGTCATCCCCGTTCCCAATTCTCCTAACGCTCTCGATCGTAAACGAAATCCGAAAGTAAAGCTGAAAAAAGGAAGGAGCGGAAGACGCAGGGGGAAAGAATTTATGATTGAGTATGAATTTTTTACGATCACTCGTAACTATTTGATGCACAATACATTCTTCACAGAATGATAAACAGAAAAATTGATATTTTTCGTGTTATACAAATATTTGAGGCACTTTATTTTACGAATTCATAATTTATGAATTTTTGGAAAATTGAAGCATCCATTTGCATTCTTTTAAATGGGGGAAAAAAAATGAGACTTTCTGCGGCACGTAGTGGTTCACAGTCACGCATTGAGTTTACATTTTGGCAATGTGTGCCACGTGCATTGAACGTTACATGGTAACCCCATATATATTACGTACTTTGTGTACTATATCGTTCTATGGTATAACGACGAACGCGTTTCATGATTTGCATACGAGTAGTCGACGTTGGTAAACGTAATGCACAGTAATTGCCGTCGATTTGCGTGTGGTACTTCAAAATATTCGTAATGAGAATGGGTATACATGACGTTTCCATTTAATTTCAGATGGAGTGTAAGAAATTCTTATTTTTAATTAGTTACGAATTTTTTTTTGAATAATTTTATTAATAAATGTTCAATTGCCGAATTAAGTCATTAAAATAGGTAATTGAATTGAGGCAATTGAGATTGAATTTAACGATTCTGCTTTTGAAATTATTAACTTGGCGCAATCTCGTTTATTCAATAATCCATTTGACCTGGAATGTTACATTATGCTACTGAGTATTACACTAATACAAGATGACTAAAATTTTCATTGCGTGTTAAATGCGTAAAATCCTCTATTGTCAAGTAAACGTGGATTTAGGCATTTCAAATGAAAATTTTACGTTTTAGAAAGAGAGGGGAAAATCAACGCTGCCAAAAGCCGTGAATCACCGTCGTGATTGCACTGGCCGTGCAGACGACATCTCCCAGTTATTTCGCCAAAAAAATCGAAAAATGTCATGTGTGTAAGAAAAAAATGTCCATTACATGAAATCCCATTTGGGAGAATTGGGTCAGACGAATTAAAATCACATTTTTATTCTTTCATTTAAGTTTAGAAGAATTATTTTCATTAAATCATTTAAAAAAACTGTTGATTACTTCCGAATATATTAAATGTAATTTGAAAAAATATTCACTTATTCTGAACAAAAAAAGGAAACGTCAATAAAAATTTCTATTTGTTCGATTTCGAATGAAATGTATTTTTTCAATCGCATGAAATTTCCTTTTTTTTTTATTTATTTTTTTCATTATTTGAATATGGTTTGTTGATTTACATTCGAGTGTATACACTCGCTCTGACATTTGTTTACTACCATCTCTCGTGGGTCTGCCATATTTCAGGCACACACGATTCGCGCGCATTTATCAACAAGGCGCATGTAGAATATTCTCCTTTTTTTTTTTTACCCACATAATAATAATGAATCTATCATAATTCCTCAAATAAATTCATGAATAATTTACTTACTGGTGGAGTTTCACAGTTACGTTATTCCAATTGGATCGAATGGTGGTGAAAAAACAAATTGTATATTTGCGTAAAAATAACAAAAAATTTTAATACGCGCACGAAACGAACCACCTCGCGCACACCAGCCACCCACATTCCACCATAGGGAGGCTGTGTGGACCGCGCAGCTGTCTGCGATACGTGCTACTACGCCCCGGGAAAGTAGTGCCATTTTCTCAAAAACTTATTCATTATTCGAATCGAAAAATTCGGTTTAAATTTAACTAAAACCAGAAGCATTTGAATTCACCCACTTCTCCCGCTTTTTCGAATAAAATTGTTATTAATAAAATAAAATAAATTACCTTTCTTCTCTAATTTTTTAATAATTTTTAGGTTATTAATTGAAATCATTCCTTTTTCTTGAAGTAATCATCGTTTTGATAAACAAGATGGCGGCCATTTTGTTCACCACTTTCCCGCACTTTATTCGAAAGAGTCTCTCCGTTGTTTCGAGTAGTGAAACGAGAATTTTCAGATTTCGTAAATGGGGCGCCTCTCTCGGAAGTGTCGTCACTGCTTGAATTCCAATATGGCAGACCTCAGACAACATAAACACAGTGACGACTACGTTGGCTTATATGTTGGTAAGTCAAACGTCTTTTATTTCAAAATCGTCATTAGTTGGAACACGAGTCACTGAACTTGGGAAATAACCTGTGAATCCACGATATTAAATTGAAAAAATTGAAAATGAACAAGACTTGTGGATAAATTACTGTTCAATTATCAACGAGAATTTTCACATTTTTTTTGTGCATGTGTAATGTACATTACAGCAGTGCCAGCTGTATCACGAAGTTATTATTCCCGTGTTGAAATATCAAATTTTCCATTCATTTATTTTTGAAAATTCTGTCGAAAACATCGGGGAATTAAAATGCCACATCAGTACTACGATACAAAAGGTATTTAATCATGATAATAAAATGTTAAATCATGAAATTTTTGAGTTAAGTAGATACACCTGAACTCTGAGGGGAAATGAGAGATAAATATATGTCATTTGAATGTTATTAACCTTGGACTTGAGGTCAATCGATGATGATTCTTTAAGGCATTCTCGAGGCTCTCAGACAATCATAATAGTTCACTTATTTTTTTTTCTTTCAATTTCTGAATATTAATATGGCAAAAGTGCAGAGTAATGTTGAGGTTATAATGGCCCACGATTTCTACAGTAGAAAGTTGCACTCATTTTTATCATAACAACTTTTTACCCAATTTCCATAAACTCAATAAAGTTTCTCGATTTTTTGAGAATAATAAAATTGAGATTTAGTTTCAATTCTTCTGGAATCTTTAAAAAAATATTACATCAATGTGCAATCAATTGCACATTATTATTATCATCCACTAAATAATCAATTTTATTTTCTCAAAGTTTATGTCAAAGGTGGATGACGTAGTTATTTACAGCATGGTTTATTATATTTTGTGCAACGAAAAAAAAAATGCATGAGGTGCTGCCACATTACGTTGTCAGAATGAAATAGCCAACGAGTTGAAAAAAAAAAAACCTGGAAAATGTTTTCCCAGAAAGAAAAACAAAGTTGAATACGTTTTTTTGCATTCACTTGATGAGTCATGCGTTTTTTTTTAAATTTACATTTCGCCGGTTAATCAGATATTTATGATGTGACGTTGAGGGAAATAATTAGAAACAAATAAAAATACCCGAGAGTTTCATTTAAACCGTGTATTTTGCCCCTCAAAGGATTTCTCATTTGGAATTATGAAAAATAAAGAGCATTACAATTAATTACAAAAATATATACCTATAATTTCACCAGTGGCTCTAAATCATCATAATAGATAAAGTGAATACCAGATTTTCCCGAGTTTTTGTATATTAAGAGAGACAATTTATTCGTGTCCCGGATAATTAGTAGGGGGAGTTGAAAATGAAGGGAGAAAATACATCAAAAAGTTAGCGGCAATGTGAATCTCATATTTCTGAAATTCCATTCCACTTTTATTATGCAATATGGAGTAAAGCCATTGGACCAAAAAAATGAGGATACAGTGGAGAGAAAGCTGATCAAAAGTTCTTTTTTTTCCATTTAAAAACATATCAAAAGGCTGCAGCGTTATCCCGGGCTTTATTAAAACATGTCCAGCTGATTCCTGGAAATCTAATCCCCTCTGCAATTGCTGCCCTAGCAATAACATTCAAATAATGAGTCTCTTTGTATTTCCAGTTATGAATACCAGATATTTAATAACAGCGCTATGCATTCATATATAATTATTATTTTTTAATTACGAAATTCACTTTATTCTCACAACAATTGATATTTCACTCTATTATTCATGCGTTAAATTCCCCAGGTAATTAAATCTTTGCTGCACAGAGATTGTGTTTCAGTTGTATTTTCACTACAAACATCACTTGAATATTCTACAGTATCAGTCTATCCAATAAATACTCCAAATTCCCCTTTTCAAATGATTATATCAATTTGTAACACTGCTAAAGGAGCTCGTGCTATCTAGACCGTATCTATTTCAACCTAGAATAAGGAAAATAGTTAAACATTGAATGACTGATTAATGAAGCCATTGAAAATTCTTAAAACAGTTAAATTTAGGTAATAACAAGAAGCCAAATTATTTCGTCTCGTGAAGGTATACCATGAGGTCAAATAATGTGGTACCATGCCAATACGGAATTGTCGTTCCAAATATTCTTTTCCACGTCTCTGCCAGGGTGAAATATTTCGTGGCGCTGCAATCCAACTATCACAAATTCTACATTTTCTTCAACATTTTAGTAGTCAATGTGTGTTCCTACGTGAAGCATTCAAGCCAATTAAGACTCAATTGATTTTTCTTTTAAAAATCAATTTAAAAGAAGTATTCATTGATTTTTAACAAGTAAATGTTTGAGACTAAGTATGAGTGAACCAAGAAAAAGAGCAAGACGAAGACCCGCAGATGAATCCATTCGTGATGCTCGTACAGAGAGATCTATGGACAGACGTATAAGACAGAGATTACCAGACGGATTTGGAATGGTTGCTCGTGGTGTGTTACAGGCTATTTCTCCACAGTGATCTCTTATTTAAATTCCATTTTATTTTGATAATTCAATGAATTGCGGAAATGATGGATTACGTTGATCGTTCAATTGCTGAATTTGAAAAATCACGAGCACTCGAATAGTCATGAGCACATTTCTAAAAATACCTCTATTAATTCAGCTGCAATAATGAGACACTTTTTTTAAACAATTTCACTTCTATTATGTCTCTGCAGTATTTAAATGACAAAAAAATGTTTAATTGCAGCTACAAACCCCCCAATGACGTTGCTAGATGAGAATGTAAATCGTTTGCCAGAGAATAGGCCTTACGATAAACTCGGTGAGTCTTTCATGATGGTTTATGTGTGTGTGTGTGTGTGAATGAAGGCAATTCAATTATTTAAAAAATACTGCACAATAATGTCTATTTAAAAAATTGAATTGCACTTTGTTATGATGCTTCGTAAAATTAGACCTTCAAGCAACGTAATCATTGTCACGTCATCTCATATTTTTTGAAATGACGCAGTTACTTAACATAATACATCCGTTTGTTATTATTTTTCACCAGAAATTGAAGATCAAGTACCAGAGGTTCATTCTCCCTCATCCAGTTTAATTGGTTGCTCGTCTTGGCAATAACGTAATCACTAATAGCTCGAAACTCCACCTTAAAGCAGAATAAGGAAGAAAAAAAATCAAACCTCTTACGCTCATCTCATCCAAGGCGTTTCAATGCAAGATTGAAATTGGATACGCGTCGTTTTATTACGTAGAAAAGTCGCGTACCGTAATTGGACGTCCTTCGAACTTTCTCAACATTTAATACGCCTATTACACTGAATTTTTCCTTTTATATCCCTCATTCCCCATTTTTTTTTTTGCTGCTGCTTCTTTTTTTTTTTCTTTCAACATTCTCTCTCCTTCATTATTCAAAAAGAACTCTGAGCCGGACGATGAAAGATCAAAGCAAGTCTGCAAAAACTTTTTTATCCTTATCAAGAAAGAAAAAGAATTGTACCGGGCTTTCAGAATCTGAGGAAGTTACGTTTAACTATTTAAAATGGAGAAAGAATTAAAGAAAAAAAAAAAAGGAAAATATCGTCCATTGATTTTTCTACTCTGTGCTTTTTACTTCTGATTTTATATTCATAACTCGAATGCCATAGTTAAGCTCTGTTAGCTTCAATATTTGAGAGGCTTGTGAGAAAGTACTGGGAATCATTTATAATCGTTTGAGAGAAAAATTAGTTTCTTCATTTAATTAAGTTGAGTTTTAGCGATTAATTATTAATTGGATTTTTTTTTGTGGATTATTCAGAGCGTCCTGGACACAGAGAGAGAATCGAACGATTGTCCTCGATGGATGGGACTGTCAAGAGCACCGAGGACACAGGAAGACCCGTACCAGTTGTCCTAGCCCATCCAGATCATACATTTGAATTGGACGAGGATGCACTCGCAGAGATTTTACTGCATGAAGATGTTAAAGATCGCAGCGTTGTGGTTGTGTCTGTTGCTGGGGCATTCAGGAAAGGCAAGAGCTTTCTGCTAGATTTTTTTCTACGATACATGAACTGCAAGGTAAGCATACGAATGGGGGAATTGAAAAACACCGAAAACATCTGAATACGTTCTCTAATGAAACAATCGCACGAGTGTTTTAATGGAGATTCTGGAGAAACGAGTGCAGATGGATTTTTTTTTACGATTCCATTGAAAAGCTGAGGAAATTTCCGGTGGAAAACATGGGTTAGAGGTTTTTTTCCTCAATTTTCTAATGGAATCATCATAAAAAAATGTATCTCGATTATTTCCACTGATTTCAAACGATTTTCATATTAATGTTCCAGTACCTTCACAAAATTGACGATGATTCATGGTTAGGCAGTGATGATGAGCCCCTGAGTGGCTTCTCGTGGCGTGGTGGCTCTGAGAGAGACACAACTGGTATCTTAATGTGGTCAAAAGTTTATCCAGGCACATTACAAAATGGTGAAAAAGTCGCGATAATTCTGATGGACACCCAAGGAGCCTTCGATAGCCAGTCAACAGTGCGAGATTGCGCAACTGTATTCGCACTGAGTACCATGCTCTCGTCAGTACAAATTTTCAATTTATCTCAAAATATCCAAGAGGACGATTTGCAGCATCTGCAGTTGTTCACTGAGTACGGTAGATTGGCATTGGAGAAATCAGGCAGCACGCCCTTTCAGAGACTGCAGTTTTTAGTGAGAGATTGGAGCTACCCGTACGAGGCAGATTACGGTGCTGAGGGTGGTCAGAAAATACTGCAGAGACGTCTTGAAATATCGGACAGACAGCATCCGGAGCTCCAGAGTCTCAGGAAACACATAAAATCTTGTTTTTCCGAGATCTCCTGTTTCCTAATGCCCCATCCCGGTTTGAAAATCGCAACAAATCCAAAATTCGATGGAAGACTCGCAGAAATCGAATCGGACTTTAAACAACAATTGAAAAAACTCATACCCACTCTACTGGCACCGGAGAATCTCGTGACAAAGAAAATAAATGGACAAACAGTCAGAGCACGTGATCTTCTCGAGTACTTCAAGAGCTACATCAGGATTTACAAAGGCGATGAATTACCAGAACCAAAGAGCATGCTCGTTGCTACTGCTGAGGCGAATAATTTATCAGCTGTTGCTGATGCTAAAGATCTTTATTTACAAATGATGGAGTGCGTTTGCGGTGGGACTAAACCATTTTTGGCAACTGCCCACTTGGAGTCTGAGCATCAGAGATGCGTTGACAAAGCACTCCATCAATTTGTAAATAAGAGAAAAATGGGAGGCGAAGAGTTCAGTCAAGTTTACATGGAGAAACTCATGAAGGTAATTATGATAGTGATTTCACCGATTTAACTGGTGAATTATTAAATAATTTAATTTTCATGATAAACCAGGATATGGACGATTCATTTCTCCAATTCAAAGCTCACAATGAGAGCAAAAATATCTTCAAGGCAGCGAGAACACCGGCAGTATTTTTTGTTATTGCTGTTACAATGTACATATGCTCAGGTGTATTTGGCTTAGTTGGTCTTTACACAATTGCGAATATTTGTAATCTCGTCATGGGAATTGGCCTTCTCACGCTCGTTTTGTGGGCATACATAAGGTGAGTCTTTGGATTATTCAGAAATATTAGTTTTTTCATTGAATAATCAATGGATTATTATTTCTTTATGTTAATTCAGGTATAGCGGAGAGTTCAGGGAGATTGGTACACAAATCGATGAATTAGCCAGTGCGATATGGGAAAATGTGAGTAATTATGCACATTTATTATTAAGAAGCATTCCTCGCATGAAAGGGATCAGATAATATAGAGTTATGAGGAAAAGTGGGATAAAATGGATGCATCTGTCTCCAAAAATCTCAATTTTAATCGTTATCCCCATTTTACCCCACTTTTTCCTTAAATAAATCCACTAATTTTCATGAAACTCAATAATACAATTAATATCCTGAATTAATATCCAGTAACATTACTGTCTTTATTTCTTCTTTCAACAGGCCTGGCTATGCGCTCATCTCGTACATAAATTACGTTACCTACTCCTATCCTTTTTTATCACTGTTGCAGCATTACCCACTACCACCGTTGTTTACACACACTTCCGTAAACACGGTTACATCTGATCCCACGCTTAACTGTCACTCTATATACTCATTATTTATGTTACAATCCGATTAAGTTATTATCAGTATTTGTAAAGATCTTATTTCACGCTTTCATTTTTTGAGTTATTCATCTTTCTTTTTCATCATTATTTCTATTTTTGAGAAAGTCTTTTTCATTTATTTTCAATCCTCATTACCGTCCTGAGTAATTATGGAATCAGAGGCACTACAAAGGTATGGTGATTTGATTAATTCAGATCAATTTCATGCCCATTTATAATAGGGGAAGGTGGAGTAAAAAGGCCCCAAGGGGTAAAATGGACACATGCTCATTTTGAAATTGTATATTAGGGGAAATCGAGAGAAATATTGGAGGTAGAATTTTTTTGATGACTCCATCGGAAAGCTGAGGGAATTTTAAGCGGAAAACATGTGTCGAAATTAATTTTTTCGAGTTTTTTGAAAATTCGATTTTTTTCACTCAGATTTGTAGGGGAATTTTTTCCAAACCCCTTCGAATCTGGGTAAAAAAATCGAATTTTCCAAAAACTCGAAAAAATTAATTTCGACACATGCTTTCCGCCGAAAATTTTCTCAGCTTTCCAATGAAATCATCAAAAAATCGTTATCTCTAACCGTTCGATCAGAATGTCCATTTTACCCCGATTTCCCCTGAGTAGTTATCGCCCTGCTCTTTTCATTCATTAATTATTTTTAAGGCTCGAGGAAAAATGATTTCTCTAATTTTATTTTCCAGTTTATGAAACCGCTTTATCAGCAGTTTGTCGAGAAATCAGTGTCCGTTGCTGTAGCACAGGCAGCGGAAATAGCAACAAACACAACGATGAATGCCACAGCTACTCTCAATGGCAAGACAAAATTATCGTAAATCAAGAAATACGTAATCCCAAATTTCAATATCTTTTTCTTTTAAATAATTATCACTCGGAATTTCATTAAATTTTTTGATTCATATATTTGGGATACGGGATTCAAAATTCTACGTCACTCCAAGGGGAATGAAAATCGTTGGATTCTTTTCTTTCGCTAAAAAAAAATTGAAAAACAAAGAAGCTTGAGCATGAACAATGTAATTGAGCTATTATTGTGAATGGATGTACAGTATTTCCTGATTGTGAATCAGTGTGTTAGATTTGTTGAGCAAAAGAAATGAAATATTAAAGAATGATAGATAAAAGAAATGACAATTACGAATTTGTCTGATTGATAATTACGATTGTTATAGAAATTAAAAAAAAAGCCTCTTAGTAAATTTAGGAATTATCCATTGGGAGTATGATACAAAATTTTTTATAACAAGATTTGGAAAAAAATGAATACAAAGTTATTGAACAAATTAATATCACTTCTCAGAAGTTAATATCAAGATTTCTTTTCTCAAATTTCTGGATTTATAAACTAAAAGAAAAATGAGAGTTTTATTGCGTTACTATGTACATAAGTAACTCTAATTATGTTGATAATGTGCCAGATTTACATACAAGAATTTTAATTTCTCTTATTTTCTCATTTAAAGCACGATAAAATTTATTGAAGCATTTTTTTATACATATGCCATGTTAATATATTGTTGCAAGATTAAATTAAAGTATAAATGCAAAATTGCTCATTTGTTCATTCTAATTGATATTAGGGTAATATTGGTGTATTTACATTTTCATTGGAATGGGCTTAGGAATTATTCTGCTCTTTTTTTTTCTCTTTCAATAATTTTTTGGGTAATTATATCTTGCCAATAGTTGACGAATCTTTATTCAATTTTTTCAATTTAAAAATGGATGAAATTCTCTGTAAACAGTTAAGAGTGGAGGACAAAAGGAAAATAATTCTTAATGAGTACTTTCGGCTCTGAATTATTTTCCATTCTCGGGATCGAATGAAGTTTTATAGAAATACGAGGAACGTGATGCATTAAACAAGATTTTTCTTTTTGTTTTCTCTTTATTTTTCAATGTAGTGTCGACCCTAGGGTGCCATTTCTTTTTATTTTTTAGAGTCACGTTTTTCTTTATTCATTAAAAAAAAATTGACTATATAAATCCTCTCGTATCTTTTTAATCTTTGTTCTCATTTATATATAATTATCAAATCGTTCATAATCGATCACTAGATTTTTAATTCGTTAATACCTCGAAAATCTTCAATTTTAAAAACCAAGAAATTAAAAAAAAAAAAAGAATGTATAATGTGATCTTAAATGTATAATTTGTTATAATTTTATTGATGTGTTGAAAATTCAACGTTTTTATTAATTAAAGATAATGATAAAGTTTGTTTAATTGAATTGTCCTGTTTTCGAATAAATAGGACAGCACACCTTAAACAATTGAAGCTCATTTAATCTCATAATAGCTCATAATAGTCAAAACTAAATAATAAACTGAGGAAACAAAACGAAATTCAAAAAAAAGATTTATTCACTTAGTCTATTAATGACTCTAAGCATTTTAGATTCAGTACAGATCATATTCTTTTCTTTTTCATGAATAATTGAAATCATAATTTCTACATTAAATGAAGGAGAAAGAAACGAAAGAAAAAACAATTATTTCAAATAATTAAACATGTAAAACTTTTAAAATCTTAATTGTGGTGTAAGTTAAAAATGGGTAGTAAATAAATGCGTATTTTTGTATTAATAAAAACACAATGGTAAAAATTTATTAAATTACGTTTGAAAATGAAGAATATTATTTACATTAATGATAGAATCTACACGAGTGTATCTGAATGAGAATAATTGAAGGAGCACATATTAAAAATCCTTCTGAGTACTTCAACAATGATAAAATCTGATAATTCAACTTTTAAACATTCTCTTTACCATATCATTAGATTCTTTCTGCGACAATTTCCATCTATCCCCATAAATCTTCAATTTTTCCCTAGCAGCTAAATTATTAGGTTCAAGCTCAACAGCTCTCCTCAAGTCTTCAACTGCCTTTTCATTATTCTTCGTACCTCCATAAGCACAGCCTCTTCGATACAGTGCCTTAACATTATTCTCATCCCTCTGAAGTACTTTCGAGCACAATTCAATGGCATGCTCATAATTATTGTACTTCAACTGACAAATAGCCATATTATTGTAGAGGCTTGTCCTCAAATCTCGTATTTTCCGATTCATCGCTTCTGGAAGTTCCAGATCCGGTTCAATCGGCTCCATGGAAATTATTACTTTGCACGCTTTACTGAATCTGTAGAAAGCGTCTTTAATCCTATCAGCATGAACCAATGCAACTGCCATTTCCTTGTACCTGAGGGCTCTCTCATATTTTTCTTGCGGTGTCCATTCCCAAATCGGTTTGAATGCCACGTGTTTCGTTAATGTGGCTTTAAATTTAATCACTACACAATTATCATCTTTTTTCAAATCCGGGAGGTTTATGGTGATCAAGGCTACCTCATCCTCACCCATCCACTTTATTGCCCTTTCAATCTGATTGTCAATCTCCGACAGAGCTTCGTCAACAGTAAAAATCACGTTAGATTCCCCTGTTAATATGCAACTGTTCTGAAGGGATAAATCAAGAGAATTTTCGGGAATTATCTGGAGATCCTCGATGCAAAGATGACAGATTGATCCTTCCGTTGGTTTCTCCTTTATTTTCCCATGAATCAGGACTTCTTTCCTCACGGTTTCGTCTGGTGATGCATAATACTTCTTCATCGTGATCTAAAAAGGAAAATTATGTATTCCATTGATTTTTCTTTGGGAATTCATGTAAAAATGGGTTTTATGACTTACAGCCGGCTTAACCTTCTCAAGTGTCTATAAAAAACTCGATCAACAATTCGGAATTGTTGCAAACACAAATTTGGAGAAATAGTGGATCATTGATTTATTGTAAAAAACAAAATACGTCTTTTTGTTGACGTTTCGGAGAACACTAAACACTGCGCGTTCGTGAATGAAACACGAATTTAACATTTTTATGAATGAGAAGCACTGAGGACACGTGGGAGATCTGCTGTATCGATAGAGACCTGCGCCAATTCGATTATTCGTTCAAATCATGCAAAAGACGGTACTTCCTTCTTTTTTCTCATAATTAATATTTTGGTACTTCATTATGTGCACGAATTAATTTAATTAAAAAAAAGCGAAGACTATGAAATAAAAGAGCATACATGTTTCTAGGTAACCAGCATGATTTCATTGTCAACTATCACATCCGGACCCCCACTTTCAGAGTCATCATCAATCAAGACCCATTAATCGTATTTCCTCTCTCCACAAATTTATTCCAGCTGTATCCATTCAAGTGCATATACTTTTTTGAATCTATCCTCTATGTGATATTGTAGTTAGAAATAAATAAATTTTTGGGTTTAGACTGTCGAAAATGACAGTGCAAGAATTTTCTAAAGTCATGGAGGAGTTTGCGCCTTTGATGGACTCCTGGTGGCCTTACATCATCGGTCTGATAGTTGGAATTCTAATGGCTTTGAGGTAATAATTGATAATTACACATTTTGAAGAAAGAATTTTCTTCCAATCCTTAATGCATGCTGCTACATTTACTTTCCCATGGAAAAATGAAGTGGATGGACTTTTAGAAATTACATGGGAGGACAGATATGTCCAAGTGACGAGAGAATCGACGGTAAAGTGGTTGTAATAACTGGTGCATCTAGTGGAATTGGAAGGGAGACTGCAATTGAATTGGCAAAACGTGGTGGACATATTATTTTGGCAGTTAGAGATGAAGATTTGGGTAATGCTGTTGCTGAAGAGATCCGGGCGATTCCTAAAGCCAAAGTTGACATAAAAATCGTGGATTTATCGTCTCTGAAGAGTGTGCACGATTTTGCGGAGAAATTCGGTGAATTTTTATCTCTTTAAATCATATTAACATAATCCAATCATTTTCATAATTAATTCAATTTTCAGAAGTTAATGAGATTGATATTCTGATAAATAACGCTGGAATGGTCTTCCATCCGTACAAAAAGACTGAAGAAGGATTCGAACTGCATTTCGTAACGAATTACTTAGGTAAATTATCAGAAATTAATTTTATTGATTAAATTAATTAATTAAATGTATTTCAGGGCATTTCCTATTGACTCAGCTTCTCTTGCCGAAATTAAAAGCAGCGGAACAGGGAAGAATCATAAATGTTTCCGCACAAGCGTACATTACAGGCGTAATAAATCTCGATGACTTGAATTTGGAGGAGAAATTCAGTGCTGGGAAAGCGTTTGGACAGAGTAAATTGGCGTTGATCATGATGGCGAGGCACATGGGTCGTTTACTTAAGAGTAAGCTCTTCCAATTCTTTTTTTTAATTTTCGATATTAAAGGGGAATTATTTCAGGCACAAATGTAACGATAAACGCTGTGAATCCTGGGCTAGTCAGAGGAACCAGGCACATGAGGAATTCACCAATTACGCAAACTTATATACTTAATATGATAATGCAACCGTGGATGTGGTTGGTCATGAAAAATCCTGCTCAAGGTGCTCAAACGCTTATTTATGCTGCCGTTGCGAATTCATTGAGAAAAAAATCAGGAAAATACTTGAGGTAATGCATTCAATGCCCTTCTATTTTTTTTATTTTATTTCAAATCATTTATTACCTTTTCTAGTGATTGTGAGGTGAGAAATCCATCAGAGAGCGCTCTGGATGATGAACTTGCTGAGAAACTCTACGAGAAGTCAATGAAACTTGTGAAACCATTGATGAGAATGGATTCCCCGGAACCGGAATAATCAACGTGAGTCTAAAGATCAAAAAATTCGGAAAATCTAAATTTAACGTATTATAAATTTTAATTTATGCAATTTGTTATTTATCTACATTAAACGAATTTCGATCAACTGATGTTTAATTTCGTCCATTTCGCACTTGTCTTCCACAGCCATTGAGCCATAGTTTCGTTCCTCGCATTTTCAGACTCCTCTACTTGTTTGCAGTTACTGGAGAATGTTTTCAAAATTAAAATAAGCAGAATATTAATTTTTTAAAAATGATAATAGTTATTTCAATTTACCTGAAATAAGCTCCGGTTACATCCTTCAATGCTGGATCCAACGCCGCATATAAAACAGTTTGTGCTCCTTGCTTCGGAGTTCTCAGAATAATCCAGAAGATCGGTTTCAAGAACACAGCAGCAGTGACACTATTATAAAAGCCCATGTGACGAGTGATTTCGGTATCAACGAGTCCTGGATGAACTGCATTCACAGTGACTCCAGTTCCTAAATTCCATTTCAATGAAATAAAAATTGTGGACAGAGTTTTTTTTAATTTAAAAGTCGATAAAAAGGGGAATTTACCTTTCAGTCTTCTTGCAAGTTCTTTGGTAAACAAAATATTGGCTAATTTACTCTGAGCATAAGCATCAGCAGGATCATAATTCTCGGTGCTATTAAAATCATCAACATTGATTTTCCCTCTCACATGAGCAGTACTAGAGACATTTATTATTCTAGCTGGTGCTGATGTTTTTATTTTATCCAGCAACAAATTAGTCAGCAAGAAATGCCCCATATGATTGACTCCCAATTGCATTTCAATTCCGTCTTTAGTTGTGCTGTAAGGACACCTCATGACTCCAGCATTATTAATCAAAATGTGGAGTTTATCATACTCTGTTGAAGAAAATAATTGAATCAATGATGATATTAATTAATGGATGAATTTTCGCAATTACCTTTCTCAAATTTCTCCACAAATTCACGAATACTAGCTTGAGAAGCTAAATCACAGGATCTACAATAGACGTATTTATTTTTAGTCTCTAAAACAATTTCTTTTCGTGTCTGAAAGGTTTTAATATTCATTAAATCATCGTTATTCAATTGAGTAATTTATAAAAAAGGATTCACTCACTTCTTCACATTTTTTTAAGTTTCTACAAGCCATAACGACTTTTGCTTCTCGTCGTGCCAAATCACGTGTGATCTCCTTGCCAATTCCTGTGTTTGCTCCTGTGACTATCACAACTTTATCCTTTAAATTCTCAGTGCCCTCGTATCTTTGAGCTCCATACTTATCCCTGTGATTTATAATTGGAGATAATCGGGGTAAAGTGGACAATCTGATTGAATGGTTCACCCATACTTGAAGGTGTTTATGCCGGTATTTTTTTAATACTCACTTTATTAAGTAAATTACACCGAGAGATGTTGCCAATGCACTGCCAAAAACAATGGGACCTGGAATATGCATTCCTGATAACTTGCATATGACAATTCTCTCTAAAAACCCTTTTTCTTTAATAAAAAAAAAGGTAAAGCACTCAGTACTGTATTTAATAGTGTTATTATTGTTTGGTTATGTTTGCAGTTCCCACAGGCCTTTAAATCATTGAGAATCAGCCCTGAAATCTAGGAGAAAGGCTATTTTGGAGCAGTGACAGTCTGATTTCATTGAACTATCAAACAAATTTTTCAAAAAATGTCAATTCTATTTATCATCCTCAATAATATAATTCTTAATTAAATATTCATTGTTTACCTTCAATTTACTCAATTCGTGGATTCTTAATTAATGGAATATTAGTGAATATTTGTTGACATTCAACAGTTGATTATTGTTCGTTGTCTGGACACTTTGGAGACATGATAATGCACCGGATTTTACGTCTTGTGAGACTCTACAAAATTCCACAGAGATTAATCTCAATTCCAGTCGTCAATGTAGTCTCCAAGGTACTTTGAACACTAAAGATTCAATAATTAAAAAAATACTTTTGTTTTTATTTAATTTTCAGTTTCAACGAATTCGAAAACAGAGAGCTCTGATTCTGGGTCCAGTGACGTCATTGGCACTTTTTGGATTTACGAAGAAAGATGAGAGTAATGAGTCTTCAATAACAGCGAAAAAAGTTCTGATTGCGAAAGCTGATGCATTATTTGATACTGCAGACTACCAGAAGATTTATGATCTTCTTAATAAATATAGAGTATGATTTTTTGAGAATATAAGGTTTTATAAAGGAATTTATTTAATGATATGAATTTTTAGGATAATAAAGACGTAGAGATTCTGTGGAGATTGAGCCGGAGTCTCTTTCATCAATCCAAAGGTGCCAGCGATGTAGAGGCGAAGAAAATGGTTAATGAGGGCTACGAAATTATGGAAGAAGCTATAAAAATTAATGAAAATCACTGGGCAGTTCAGAAATGGATGGCAGTTTTGTTGGACACGAAGAGCAGTTACGATGGCATGAAGGCGAGAATTAAACAATTGTACAAGTGCAAAGAGCACATGCTGGTAAGAATATTAATGAATTTCTAATGAAATCACAATTCCAACTTCTCAGTTATCGATTTCAGAAAGCCATTGAACTGAATCCAAAAGACGCCACGACACTCTACATGTTGGGGAATTGGTGTTTCAGTGTGGCTGATCTTGCCTGGTATCAGAGGAAAATAGCATCGGCAATATTTGGTACAGTTCCAGTTTCCTCATATGAAGAGGCACTTCAGTACTTTGAGAGTGCTGAGAAAATTGATCCCATGTTTTACAGTCACAATCTTCTATTCCTGGGGAAAACTTATTTAAAGTTGCAGAGAAAAGAGGAAGCTGTAAAATATTTGAAAATGACTGCTGAATTTCCGGCGAAGAATGATGAAGATCATAAAGCTAAATTAGAAGCTACGAAAATACTTGGTACTATTTGATTTATGGATAGAATCCAGAATATTTCGTGAAAAGGTAAGTTTGGGGATTAAAAAATGGAAAACATTATTTAAAACTCGATTTTATCATTCCAGACTCAATAACTCATCTCTGAGTACACCTGCCCTCAACACTGACACGTCCGAGGTCTTTAGGAATTTAAATGGTATAATGGGACTATTTTATCGCAATTGTATAACACTTGATGTCTGTCGGTGGAAATTTCAATTTTATTTTAACCGTGCAGTTTTTGGTGTGAATTGATGGAAGAGAGGCTGAGAAAAATTAGAATATTTTTGTTAAATAAAGAAGTTTTTAAATTAAGAGACGTTGATTTCCATCAATAACAAATGGAAACCCGAAGAAAGTTCAACTTGATGCAGAGATTAAGCTTTATTTATTATTATCATAAACATATCGCTGTAATCAGGTGCAATGCAGATTTGGCCGATATGAATTAATATAAACAAGTTCGGAAATGAGACTTCAGTCATTGTTGTTCTTCATGTTCAGCAAACGTCAATCAAAAACAGTGATCGTTCTATTATCGATTCAATAGACAACTAAAGTACTTTACTTCAAGTTTCTTATTGAATATTACAAATTAAAGAGACACATAATTATCTTTTCTTCCAATTACTATTTCTATTGGAAAAAATCGAAACTTTACAAAGAAATCTTCGAAGAAATTGTGCCTGAAGTTGTTTTTCTCCAATTTTAATCCAGTTTCACCGAAAATTCCATCTTTTTTGAAATTTTTTTAATATTCACGTGGTTTTTCCATAAATAAATTCAAGGGTAAGCGATGATAATCAATTACGATAACTTTATAATCATTCACATCCAAAGCATTAATTTTCGGCTAGATTATCATTCTCGACATTGAGGTATTGAAAATAAAGTGATAATGCAAAGAATTCGCCATCTCGTTGAAGGCTACAAGATATCACAGAGATTGCTGTCAATTCATGTAATCAAGGCAGCTGTTAAGGTATTCTATCCGTGAATGGCATTCTGAGTCAATGAATGCACCAAACTTGCACTCAATGCACTCAGTGCACTTATTCTTTCTCTTTATCAGTTTGGAAAAGGTTGGGAGCAGAGAGTTTCAGTTCCGAGTTCATTAACGACATTGGCATTGTTGGGTATATCAAAAATGGATAATTATGATGGATCTTCGAAGGGAGGAAAGGAAAGAATTATTTCTGAGGCTGATGCATTGTTTGAAGCTGGAGAATACGACAAAGCCGCTGATCTTCTGAATGAATACCGGGTAAATGTTATTAAATTTTTAAATTTTAGTCTATTGCGATTTTTTTTAATTAGACATTATTATTTTTCAGGAAGACAATGACGTGGAAATCCTCTGGCGATTGAGCCGAAGTCTTTATTGGCAGTCTAGAACAGCAAACGCAGCAGATGCTAGAAGACTAGTGTATGAAGCTCACGGAATCATTGAATTAGCAATGAAGCTAAACGAGAATCATCCAGAAATCTATAAATTAATGATTATGCTTGAGGATACGAAGAATTGTTATGAAGGCGTCAGAGCGAGGCTCAAGTACGTCTTCAAATGCAAAGAGCACATGCTGGTAAAAACAAACACTTTCCAAGAATTAATTACACTGAAAGAATAATTAATCTAATTTTAATAAATTCTATTATCACTTTCAGAAAGCTCTGGAATTAAATCCGAAAGATCCCACAGCTCTGCACATGCTGGGAAACTGGTACTTTGATATCGCAGATCTTGCCTGGTATCAAAGACAAATACTCGCAGTAATATTTGGTAAAGCTCCGAATTCTTCATTCGAAGAGGCACTTCACTACTTTGAAATCGCTGAGAAAATGAATCCCAGGCCTCACTGTCGTAATCTTCTTTATTTGGCGAAGACTTATTTGAAATTAGAGAGAAAGGATGAAGCTGTTAAGTATTTGAAAATGACGGCAGAATTTCCAGCTAAAAATCCTGAAGATCATGACGCTAAATCAGAGGCTACGAAGATATTAAAAACAATTTGATTCGTTGATTGAGTTTATTTATAATCGCAATAAGGTAAGAGCTCAATTTGAAATAAAAAAATATTCATTTTATTCTCGTCTTTGGTAATATGTACAATTTCATTAAATCTAAATTATCACAATTTCAGTTATTGCGGAAGTCATCTGTCAATGCTCTCCTCCTCTTCGCACTGAAGTTTACGATTTCTTCGTCTACGACTTTCTATTTGTCTGATTGATGGGAATCTTAATGGTAGTATTGGGGCATTCTGCTCATTTCTGTTTCCCTGTGGTCTGCCATATCCAACGGCTCTTCTCTGCATTTGTAAATTATTGAGTGCTCTTTCCGGCCAAATGTGCAGTGGCTGTTCATCAGAATTGTCGTCATCGAAGAAATCAGGAAATAGTGCCTGTACAACTTGCACATTTTGCCTCATTACACTCATTGCCTCATTAACTGTGCGACTTGGCATTTTACTACTGAAATATTCAAGTTTAATTACAATTTTTGTTATAATCCTTTGGAATTAATTGAAGATTCCTTCAGATTTCAGAATATTAACTTACGTTTTTTTTAAAATAAATAGAGTTTGTGATATTGCTTGATAATTTCTCAATTTCAAAGTACTTTACACTCCAATGTTTGTTGTTACTCACTGAGCTGAGAAATTGTTACTGTATTCCTCTTCCCCAGATGCGGACACTTTATACACAATTTTGGATCATATCCCCGCCCTCTGTACCACCTGGAATCCTCTTCATTGAGCCCAAAGGGTCGAGGGTAAATTTTGAGGGAATGGAGAGTGGTGGGGGGAGGGTTCAATGAGAATTACGTACCAATCGTGTCACCTGCTATTACCTGACCTGCCAGAACTTTAATACCTCAAATTACTCATCCGCAAGCTACCTACTGATCCCCCACTGGGTCTCACATTTTGGAATGTCTCTTATATTTTTCATTGGGTATTGCAATTCAACATGATATAATATTCATCTATTTATTCATAATTATAAGTAGTCTTCAACAAGTTACAATTTATTATACAAAAATAATTTCAGAATTAACGATCAAGATTGTCGATGGATCTTGAAGACCCTGGTCTTCTTTCCCCATGCTTCCTATTATTTTTTGAAAATTTGTGGTGATTCCTGCGGAGACGTTTGTCGTTCAATGATTTAAATTGGACTTCTGGGTACGTTGGATACTCTGGTAATGCATGAGCCGGAAGAACTGAGTTCAAGTTCTCTGGATAGAACTGACGAAGATATTCTGCACTGTAAGCAGAACTCATTTTTCGTGTCTGCTGATTGTGATCAGAGAGACACGAAATTGTTGGATAATAATTCGTGAATTGGTGATTTGGATCAATTGCTGTAGGTTCGACGATTAGTTCTTTACCGCAGAAGCATGGGCGATAGTTTATGTGGAATGGCACTCTTGGAAGTTCAGCAGGAAGACATAAACGCAGTGGTTCCACTCGGTAATTTCTGTTTAATTCCATAATCCCTGAATTTTTCGTAAAATCCTGAAAATAAAGGAAAATAAAGAATTATTTGATTGGGAATGAGTTATGATTTCTCTTTATTAAATTTAAAGAAAAGAATTCTTTCGAAGAACTCACGTTTAAGATTTTTTTCACAATTTTCTAAAATATTCCGGGAGTTTAATTAATTTTCCAGTGATATGAACGATATCAATTCCAAATTTGATGTGTCCTGTCATTTCTCCTGATTCTTCCTTTTATACAGAAATTCTTGCGCAAAATTTAACGAGAAACCAATCACAGGAATAAATTCACAATTGTGTTATTGCAATTGGTCAAGAGGTAATGGACATCCCTCTGTTACCTGAATTTACTAATGAGGGATTTAATTGTTACAAATATATTTAGGTAATAGTTACAAAATTTTCCTTTTACAATAAAATGTTTATTAATGGCGGGGAAAAATACATTCTTAAGTACAATTGAGTATAATTTATCGAATTGAATAAATAATAATTTATATGGTAAATATGAATTTTGAGAAAGGGCACTGGGTGATATCTTAATCCTCATGACTTAAAAAATAAGTAATTAATTAATAGATACATAATCGACGGAATAATTGATAAAATAATTTCTAAAAATGTACAGCCTACAGTGTCATGTTACATTACTCAATATTCTCAATTCTACTAAAAAACTGAATTAAAAAATACTATTTAAACTATTATCCCTATAAAACTAATCATTTTCTCAATTACAAAGCCGAATGATATAATTAAATTACAAAAATATGATAAATCACTCGAGATTATAAAAAAATACATCTGAATAGTCTTTAATTTTTGTTCGATTTCAAACAGTCATTATCATTCTCTTCAATCATTTATTCATATTCCTTCCTCTCTACTTGCACGTGTACTCTTCAGTACGTTCTGTACACGTGTCACAATGTACCCGACAACACCAATGAAATTTGCATCTGCATTGCCAAGTTCGTGTGTACTGATGAGTATTATAACCACGGCCACAGCACATAAGATCGCATCCGTCTGTACCTATACAAAATTGAAGGATAAATATCAAATTACAATGAAAAAAATATTAATTCATTAATGGATTAATTTAATTCACCTTTACTCGTACGATTGCACGATCTTCCCTGAGTTCCAAGACTACCCTGTGCCAAATCCGGTTCACAGTAATTCGGTGATGGCTGAAGAAAAACGAGCTCACTTCTCTTGGGTATCCTTTTCTGACTCATACCAGGACCGCCATTAACCTTTGTTCGCTTGAGGATTAAGTGTGGCCTTCTGGGTTTACCTGATTTCTTCAGTGGTCTCCTTTCAGTTCGGCTATTTAAATTGTCGTCGGGCTTACCCTGGGTCTTTGCGTCGTTACCAAGAATTGGCACTACCTCGATGGCCGATTGGTCCGAGTAATCCGAACCCTGGAATTATGAAAAAAATGTTTATTCAAAGAGCTCCAATTCATCCCTCTTCACTCCACGTTTTTTCCTCGATTCTCCCGATGAGAAACTAAGTGTCCAAGTGCATTTAAAACGCTCTGAATTTATTGTCGTAAGTTATTGCCAAGTCGACAAAGTCTTTTTTCGTATATTCCATTTGCATATTGAAAATGCAGCCACCCACATGAGCATCAAAATATGGATTTCTTTGAATTATAAAAGAGGGGATATTAAAGAGAATAAATTATAATTAATTCACCTGAATCGATGGAGGTGGTGGTGGTGTAATAGCAATGACAGGCCTTGCCCGATAATACTTTTTCATGAGTGCATCACCAATCTGTCGAAAACTGGGTAATGTCCTCCAGCATGTTCTCACTGTACACGATCCAGAAACCCCATGACACTTGCATTCAGTCTGGAGCAGTGACTTAACAATCTGAAAGCAGAAGCATCACAATTCATAATAAAAATGAAGGAAAAAAGAGACATCCAATAACACAGAATAAAAAGAACCATTTTTTTCGTCCATGTATTTGTCTCATTTTATGCTAATAATATGTATAATAGCGTGTACCACCAGTTGCCATAAATCCCATGGGCCCCTCTGTCTCCAACCAAGTGAATGAAAAATGAAATAAACGAATTGTCGGCCTCTACCGCAAATACAAAGAGTGAAACGCAGTGTGATTGTAATATAAATCCAACAATGTATTCAATTTTTTCATCCTCGATCCGTTGAATTAACATTCATTATACGGAGAGTAATAAAATAACAATTGACAACAGTTACAACTGTTACAACTACATCGTTTGTTATACCATGTTTATTGTTCTTTTTATGAAACATTTGTATCGAGAAATTTTAGGGAGTTCATGCGGCGAGGCGACGGGCTTGGGTTGTGGCGACATTGTACCATGTACCTTGTAAATTTTGGGTAATTTCGGAGGGAAGTACTGACCCCGACTGGTCAGTGCCATTGTTCTCCAACTGGTTGGTGCTATTTTCCGGATAATTCTTGTAATGAATAGTCTGGTCTGTGAATTTCAATTAAAATTAAATTCATTGATATTCATTGGAATTTTGAGAAACTCTAAATCCCCTTATTTTTTCTCTTCATTTCATGTTTACAAGACTTTGATACATAATCTTGTGCATGATGGTGATTGATATCCACGGAATAGATCACAGAAGCATACTCAAGGAGTAACATTATACCTGTTATTATCCACGTGTTGGATAAGATTTCAACGTTATAATTCGAGGAAAATCGTTGGGTTGAACGTAACGAATTGTCTCTAATGACTTTGGATTACCAATTGAATGTGTATGTAAAACCGGATGAAAGATAAATCTTAATGGCTAATGCTTTCAACAAACTGATAACTTATCTGTTGCTGTTTTATGAAAATTCTTGATTAATCGCTTTCAATTTATTTTTCTCTACTTTAATTCATTTGGAGAATGATATTCTTTTGATTTGGAGAATCAGAAACTATTGCAGTACAAAACATTTCCTGTTGCATAATCATTCTGGTATTATCAGAAATAAAAATTATCGAGTTGACTCACCTTTCTTCCGGCCTTGTTGTTGTGGAGATTCATGAGACTACGAGCGTCGCCTTCCACTTCTCTGGCATCGAGAAACCTACGCGCGAACCTAATGTTAAAGACATTTTGTAAAATCGATGAATTTTAATATTAAATTTTATTTTATATTAATTTCATATTTTTTATTACCTCATTCCATAAGTGACATCAGCACTGCATCCACCCCATTCCCATCCATTGGGTGGCAAGGCTTTTCTCGTTCTAGAATAAATGGAAATAAATAATGAAAAAAAATAAGCGGACGAATTGAAAATGAGAATGGTCATTTGAAATTGAAGGATAACAATGTGGGAATGAGAGTGCTGAGGAGTCATTTGGTTTGTCTTACCTTACGGCAGGTTCGCAACCGCATGCAGTGATATTTCCACGGCTACAAGCTGCGGTTACTGCGTATGTTACGCCAGCTGAACTTATTGCGTACGTAAAAGCTGCTTCCCTGCTACCTGGAATACGATAAAAGAGAGGGAAAATTATTATTTCGATGATACAACGGTCTCAGAAAATGTTGAAAGCTATTTCTAAACGAAATCATTAATTTAAAAGATACTAAACACTGAAAGCATCTTCAGGAGCAGAAAATTCGAAAAAAATCACGAGCCCACACTCATGTGCACCACACTCCTGTCATATTAATTTACAATCCCACACGATTACATGGATAAGCGTGCGAGTACAATTAATTACCCAAGAGAGCTTTCAACTCGTTTTACCTCAAGACGCAATGAATCAGTGTTTTAATTTTCTCTCGGCATTTCATGAATTTTTAATCTTCAAAATGTGTATTCCCCTCATTCTTTGTATTCCATTCATACTTCTTCAATTTTCACGTTTTTTTCCCAACGCCCACTGGCACACGTCAGCAACCTGTCAAATTGCATAATTCAAAAGAGGTCCTGAATGAAGAAATGCATGTAAATTTAACAAAAAAACCTCAGGAAATGATAACTTTCAAATTTTAATGTAAAAAGAGAATATGTGCCCCAAGTACTGAGAATAGTTGTGGGTGATATCGTGGAGAAACATGAGTCAGATAATCCGCAGTTTGTGCTGGATAGCATAAAACGTATGCATGGAGAGTACAGGGTATATATATCGAGAGGAAAGATCAATATCTGGACGATCGGTTGGCTGATTTATAAGACGCCCGTAGATACCTATCTCAAGTGTATCTCTCTCTCTCTTCCCGCATCCACATATTCAGTGTGTTGCAATTCAGCCAATTTATTTAGCACGCGACATTCAGTACTATGGACACTACATTACCAGTACCATTGGCCTCTTGTAGGAACTTAGAAAACTCTGCACATGTGTTGGCGCATGCGCGCACCACCTCGCTGCGTGCGCAAGGTTATTGACATTCATATTGTCTCATATAAATAACATTTTCATTCTCTAGAAATTTTAAACTACCACTTATTTCATTTTAATGAAGTTTCTCGAGCCAAAAGGAGGAATGAGTATGTTAAGGAGTAATCAAACCATGGGATGAATTTATATCTTAATCGTTTATGTCAATGGCCTACAAGGCACACATCTATTTAGTGTCCAAGGACTAACTGTATGCTCTCTCCTCGTGAAAATTTATCGTTTCGTCGAGTTGAGTTTATATGCACACTTATACAATACACTTGGTCGCTCTAGATGATGTTTATGGGCATACCAGCATATGGAGGCTTTCCATAAATTCATTTGAGTTGTAAATCGTTGGAAATGGGAATAAATACAGGATACAGTGTATCGGCATTGTCAGAAGATGCATTTTTTTCGAGTTTAACTTGTGATAAAGGGAGATTCTTTCACACTCTCTGTGCATTGAAAGAGAATTTTTATTGAGCCTCAGTTGGAGGAGGATAAAAAATCAATCTTAAATGATTGTCAGATGGAGAAAAAAAAGGGGAAATAAGATAGCAATGTATTATGCAGTATAAACGATGAGTCGTTGATCAAGACGTCGTGCTAATTGGCGTGTGCAGGCCTCAAGGGCACACTTTATATCGAGATGAGCGACATGATCTCGTCTTCTTTGCACCTTCCACGCAATTATATTGGATTTATTTATTTTTATGGCTGTAATGACGTTATTCTTCTCCACACATTATCACAATTTTAATGATTTTTCTTCAGCTTGATACATGATTGATGTGCAACATTGTCCATCATCGATGACCCAATCGCCGCAAAAACCCGTCCGCATTTATTGCATCTTCCACTTGATTTTATGAATCATACGAGCGACCTTATTAAAGGTAACGAGCAAGCCAATAAAATCCAGGCCCTTTGGGAGTGCACTAATCACAGGTTCATTTCTGTTTAACTAACTTTGTAGAGATCAAATGTGCCTTTATTCTCCCATAGATTATCGGGAAAATTTCCGTTGATTCTCAGACAGTAATGATGACGTTTTTTTTTTATCATTCACGTTTATTGATATAAATTATTTTATTCTCAAATCAAATTTCTCAGTTAACGAAGCTTTCATTATCCAGCCACGAGGTCGTCTAAGAGTGTATGCTCATACTGTATCGTAAATTCTATGTCTGGCGCCGTATACAAACGCGATGAAAACGAGCCCAGTCACGGAATTTACCGGCTAATGACACACTCACTAACAGGTATATTCGTGACCTGTAATCATCTTTAAATACATGCTGAGTTCTCTTTAAATAAAAAAGAAGTGAAAAATTTTCAATGCCAGAATTCTATTCAAATTTCTCGTGTATCAATCATTCTTTCAGATGTTAATTTAATTGTTATAAAATTCAAGGTAATTTAAATCCCACGATTAATTATTCAGTTTAACAAAATTCGTATAAAATTAGTTGATAATTAGTTTAATTCAATTGATCATCCATGAAGTGTAAAATTAGCCTGAAATTTAATTTAATTAAGTCACCACTAATTTGGATGCAATGAAAAATGCGGCAATAATTAAATGAAAATGAGAGATAAAAAAATTGGAGAAAACCTTGAGCGAGAAATTGAAATCAACCGGTTGCAATGCCCTCGATAAATTCATTTTTTTATTCTCTATAAGGTGTGAGAAATGATCAGCAATAAAGCGCTAATGATCAACTGCCCTCGATGATTATTTGTCTCTTGTTACATTGGATTGAATTATATTTTCTCCATTTAATTACGAAAATATAATTTTAAAGTATAGTTTTACGGTTAAAGTGTCATGATTCAAGGATGAAGCACAGTTACATTCTTCAAATCATAAAGAGGCAGGAAAAATGCAGGAATTTAAAAAAAAAAGTAGACTAACCACTGGGAACAGAGTTGCAGTGGTCATAAGAAACTCGGGGCTCATCAGCCATTGCTCCGAGGCTTTTAACGAGAGTAAGAAAGGAATTATTAATTGCCTCTGGCCGTTGTAAATCAAATTAAATGACAGGACAGTAGCTGTGATACTCTCCCTCTTTTTCAAAGTTCACAGGTCATTAGTAGATCTCCAAAAATAATTAAAAACCAGAGAAATTGGATTTTTTTAAATTCTCTAAAAATTCGAAATAAACATCTTTGTTCTCGTCCATGACTAATGGAAGCAATTCCTTTTTTTTCTCAGCCATTATCTGTCATAAGCACACTCTCATATACCCTCGGGCCATTGAGGATCATGTGGGTGTGTTTGGTGGCCATTCAGGAGTACCCTTTCAAATGGCGTGAAAACGATACGTGTCTTCAAATGGTACGACACATATTCACAGTGTGACATCAATGGCCTGTGTCAATGATTTGTGGTGGTGATTACCAGGGGGAATTTTGAATGAGCATTTAGATTTCTCTCGATGCATTTTAAAGGATCATTAGATTTATGTAAATGGAATTTTCGACATTGATAAATTTGAATTCTTTCATTTAGTAATTAGGACTCTGTGGTGTCAATTGTCTCCATTAAAAAGAAAAGAGAATTATAGACCCCTTAATGGTGTGAAGCCGAGTTCGTGGCTTTCAAATCTCGAATCGTGATCAGATAATCAAGACAATTAACCAATTACCACAATTAAGACACTCTCCACGCTTCACTTAACAGCATTTGTAAAACAAAAAGAATGTGAAACAGAGGTCCGGTTCACTTTAAATTTGCATCAAAAACAACTTTACGTTCTATCCACTAAAACCCCTTTTTCTCTTAATTTTAATTCAACATCAACGACCGCTCCCACATTGATCCTAAAACTTCTCTCTAATACGTTAAAACAATTCTCAGAAATAATAGTTTCATGAGAATTCTCGAAAGCCACAAATTAAAATTCTGAGAATCTCAAAAAATCATTATTTTCCCACACGAAAATTCAATTAGGTTCAGTCTGTGTATTACATGACACGTGCGTAAATTATCCACTTGAATGGAGAAATTATTTCGTTACTTTTCACCGGAGAGACAAGCGTGCTAACAAGCAGTGGCGTTAATCAACCCAGCATGATAACCAATATCCTGACAATACCGAGATTGAAACACGTGTTTCCACGACGCCCTGAGTGAGTATCCAAAGGTAACAAGTACTAGAGAAAGAGGATACACGACAGGGGGTTGGATCAGTTGCGCGGCGTCTCGCTGTGATCTACTGCGCACTCCGGAGCGCCCTCTGGATTTATCGATCCCCTGGAAAAATGGCGTTGCCTCATTAACCACGGACTCATTACTGCCACTGAGTAATTGACAAATATAATCGTAAAAAAATAATAGCCCGACAAAGCTGTATACTTGAATAATTACATTGATCAGACAACTAGATAAGTCTTTCACGTTCTCCCTCTCGATTCACTCAACGACAAGGAAATTACTTAACGATCCACGTGCATTAACCATGATTTTTCTGGAATATTTACTCCATCCTATCGAATGTACACGTCTTAATAAGGATGTCGTCAGCCAGGTCTTGTTAGTGATTTTAATCGATGAAAAAAATGGGTAAAAACGAATAAAACATAAGAGACATGCTCGTGATATATTAATTTATTAACAAGTATGGCTTTTTAAGTATAAACGTAAGAAGAAAATTCAGCCCCGAGGGAACTGACTACTGTGCACGACAGACGAGAGACTATAACTCAATCCTGATCGGAGTCCATTGGTTAATCTTGAATTTTCTATGGGATATCGATCTACCGCGCAGTCGATGCCTTCGGGCCTTTGGATTAGATGCGCATGCGCTGTAGATCCTCGTTATTAATACTGGGATTCCGTGAATGGTTGGGGATGTTTCAGCGTCATGTGATGGATTAAATTCAATACAAATAAAATCCACTCTAAGGCACTATGTAAAACGGGTTGCAACTGAGAAGCGTATACCCGACAAATTAGCAGCGAGATAAAGACGACAGAGACAGATCGTGGTAGATGGCAAAGAGAGCTATACAATTATCCACACTCTGTGTAACATGGCGTCGCAGCCAATCGTTCAACGTTCCACTGATCCATGTGTTAATACATGAATTGCGGAAAGATCCGGCGCTATGGTGTATCGCTAACCAGTGTAAGATATGAATACGGTAGTTGGTCGTTTCAATGTCCATTCAATGTACACTGAATATTCATAGAATACAGGAATTAATGGAGGCACTTGTTTATGTGTTTGTGGGGATAGAGACTGTACTGATGGGAAAGTCGGTGATTAGTCTTGTCAAATGAGTGTCCATGTTAGCATTCGGATTTAATGAATTAAAAAAATTTATTGGAGGGTTTATTAAATATTGGATGACATTATAATTATTTTTAATAAATGTTTGGGATCGAATTTTGGGCAACTATTATGATTCATAATTATTGTTTTTGAGTTGGGATAAAGGGGATTGTTCGATAGGATGGAGAAGCGTGGAAAAAAAATTAACGATATCAATTTTCTTTTTTCAGGCTTCCAATCAATATTGATTTAGTGGGGAAGAGGAACACGATGGGTAGGTGTATCGTAACAGCACACTGAGTGTGGGCCAATCCAGTTATTCGAGATGGATAAGGAATGAATGAGAAGAGGTGAAAAAATCAAAGGTTCAAACAAGAATGAAAATAAGAAAAAGGTAATAAATGGAGGAGGAAGAAAATGGGTGTAAAAAAGTTAAGTGAATGTGGAAAAAATTGGAGACTCTTTGGGCTTGTGTGTGATGATAAGGTGAGACCATTAATGCTGGTGTCGATGACGTTATCCCAGTGTGAGAAGACTCTCCACTTATCGAGAGGCTGAAAATACCTGAAGCTCCAAAATTACTTGGCTTAATCCAATAGAGATAATGAGATACCATTCAGAGTGAAATATATATATATATTTTTTTTTAACACAGGAAAATATCATGAATCTCTTAATTTTAGATTGTGAAATAAATTAACATTTTATTTATCGAATTAATGTTTCTAATTTCTTTTTTTTTTTTTTTATATCTTTGTGTGTTAAATAAATGGATGAATATGGAATTTAATTCATTGTGTCACTATGGCAACGTGATAATTAAACCCAACGAGATTTAATCCTTTCTCGTTATTTATGATCTTGGAAATAAAGAAACATTTACTCCCATAAATGAACAATGTTTAAAGTACTGGACACGTAATGACGTAGAAATTCGTGCAGAGATATGTTGAGTGGTTCTGTTAATTCACCTAATTAAATTAACATTCCCCCTCCATTTACGGTTCTCAACTCAACAGTTCCTCCTCATTATTTAAAATTCTTCACACTTTTATAATCAACATTTACATAATTTCCTCAATGAAATGTTGAAAAATTCACAAAACTATTTAACGAATGAAAAATAATAAAATAAATTCCAGATGCTTTCAAGATAAATCACTTGTTACCTTTTGAATCACATAATCCCTTGATCCCCCAAGCATGTAATACAATTTAACGCACAAGCATTCCCTTAATTCCAACATGACAAATACCCCTGGTATTTAGTGATATTTATGACGAGCGTAACGCATCACACTCAGCTCATAACATTTGGATTATATCTCGCACATTTATGCACTTTTATCTCCATTATCATGCCTACATCTTCACACGTGAAGACAATAAAAAAATAAACGTGTATTGATGATGAATTTAATGGTCTTTTATTCCCTCGAAAATTCAGCTACATCGATTTGAAAAGCATTAACACCGTTGTTCCTGGATCGTTTAATTCAACGCGCGTGTGGGCGTCAAAGTATCTATGTTTTTGCTACCACTGTGGTCGCCTGCAAGCCAAATACCTTGTTCCACACTCATCCTCAGCTTCCCACATTAATGCCCTCGCGTGTATTCAAAGGAGATAAAATAAATTAATTTTAATATCTAGTTTTTACATTGATAGAATTTGAAAAATTGTCGCGTGATTAATTTTAAAATTAATTCATTGAAAAAATGAGATTTTTTTGGTATTATTGATTTAATTAAAATTAAAGAGGAATTCTATGATTTTTAGGAAATTTTCGAAAATTCACATTTTAGTTAACACTATTTCTTCTCTTTAAACCAGTTTTATTTTGAAAGCAGTTGATTATAAATATAGATTGGGTATCCCTTCGGGTGCACATAATACTAACTCCACTTGTTTTTTAAGTAAAACGTTTTACTCTCGATTAAGTTCCACGGTCACGCTCTTGACTTAATGAATTTTCATCTCAACCAGTTTATCCATGTATTTTTAACATCAAAATTCAGTTAAAATGTGGAGAGACATGATTCTTTAATCGGTTATAATTCATTTAAAAAATTTGACTCAATTATTAATCTCTTATTAAATTATTTAAGAATTTTAATTATTATTTACAGAAATTAGCTCACTTTGAAATTGTATATTAGGAGAAATCGAGAGAAATATTGGAGATTGAATTTTTTTGATGATTCCATCGGAAAGCTGGGGAAATTTTAGGCGGAAAACATGTGTCGAAATTAATTTTTTCGAGTTTTTTGAAAGTTCGATTTTTTTCACCCAGATTTTAAGGGGTTTACCTTGGAAAAATGTGAAAAAATCAATTTTTTGGCGATATCTCGGGTTCTATTGGTCGTAGCTCAAAAATTCCGATTCGAGGTGAAAGGTGAGCTCATTTGCGATGAATTCATGTGGTTTTAAAATTAAAAATACGATTTTTTCAAGTACTTTTGGGGTGCTTTTTTGAAAATCAGTTTTTGCACTATAAATCACTCAAAAAATCGTATTTTTAATTTTGAAACCACATAAATTCATTGCAAATGAGCTCAGCTTTCACCTCGAATCGGAATTTTTACGCTACGACCAATAGAACCGGAGATATTCCCAAAAATGTGATTTTTTCAAATTTTTCCAAGGTAAACCCCTTCAAAACTGGGTGGAAAAAAATCAAATTTTCAAAAAACTCGAAAAAATTAATTTCGACACATGTTTTCCGCCTAAAATTTCCTCAGCTTTCCAATGGAATCATCAGAAAATCGCTATCTCCAACCGTTCAATCAGAATCCCCATTTTACCCCGTTCTAGCCCACCAGTGATAAAATTCGTAAAGAAAAATCATTTAACCACTTACCAACAACCACAACGTGTCCAAAAACCCGATCATTAGCAACGTGCGAACAATTCCATCGATGATGCCTGAATTGGTGTCGGCATTCACGAAGACCCAATTCGGCGCCTTCACCAACTGCTGGCATCGCGTGAGGCGCCTTTCTGCACTGTTCACGCTGACTTTTGGCCAATCCCGGTATCCGACTGCACACCGCAGCCCCGACAACAACCGCTCCGACTACCCTGAAAGCACAGAACCAAAAAAAACCTCATGAAAATCCCTGATTTATTCCAACAAACCAAATTAATCACAAATAAATTCCAAAAAATTCCGTTTCAATCCTAAATAAACTGAAAAATCGTTCATTCAAGAATGATGGACATGCAGTTACTCATTTCACGCTCTTTCCTCGCCTCCATCCACTCTCCTGTGTTTCACCTCTCGACGAGTTTATTACGAACCAACTGGAAATGGATGAAATCCCCGAGTAAATGTTGATAAAGAATGACGTCGACTTGAGCAGTCGCCCAGAGCCAATAGCCATCACATCCAATACCAAATAACGAACTCATTTCAACCAAAATTAATTGAATGAAACAAATATTATAATTTTATTCATAAATTTGCAATTTTTCGTAACAATTAAAAAGAAATAATCACTTCTTCATCTTCTTGATTAACTGATTACCTTCAACATCTATTTAACCATTTTTTTTTTTTTGCTTTAAACCAATGAAAATGTAAATTTCACAAAACAAACTAAAATGATTAAAAAAGAGCAAGTGATGAAACTTTATAATACTCGCCAGTGAAATGAGGAAATACACGATATCCAATGAGAGGGAAAAGAAGAAGTTGAATATTTTCTGAGAAGCATGAAATTGCAACGATTACGTTGCATCGCGACCCGCGGGCGAGTTATTTGCATTGGAATGCATCTTGCGTCTTCTACGGCGTTGTGCCGAAACTCACCACGTGAGATAATCTACAGGGTGTCCTGACGAACGTGAGAACCAGACGAAATTATTTCGTGGCGCCCCTGGTGTAACCCCCTTTTATTATTATTTTTATTATATATATTTACATTATATTGATTGTTGAGTGCTCTTCGAGGACGTCATTATTATTTCAGTTTGATGGATGTTTTTCCGGTGATTAAGGGCAATTTTTAATAGACAATGGTGAAAAATGTGAACAACACTTTGATAAAATCAACGGAAGCAAGAGATGCGTATGGATCATTAAATTCCCAGTAATGTACAGCATTAAGCTCCATAATATTGCTCACATTCTCGAGACTCCAATGATTATGTAATTATTTTGTTTTTATTGAATTTTATGTACTGCATGCTTTGTCCATTCACTGTTCTTAATTTTGAAATGTTATTTTACTATTTAATTTACTGTACTTAATAATAAAATGATGCAAACATTCATGATAAATTGGAAGTGAGATTGTACTCAGGAAATAGGCATACTATATTTATGAATTATAAAATAATCATTATAAATGGGTGTGACTGAAGGACATGAAATTGTCGTGTATTTTCATGCTGATCATTTCTAAGAATGTATCGATGGTAGCGATAATATCTCTCGATTCGTCACAATAACCACGGAATTACTGTTATTCAGATTGTTCTGTGGCTGCAGAAAGTATTTATAATAAATGTGAGTAAAAAAAACGTTAATGTCCACGAAATTCACGAAAATTATTGAATTACATGAGAAATTATTGGTATTCATCTATCATTTGCATAATGCCATTTCGTGATAAGCTACTGTTAGTAAAAGGAAGTGAAGAGAATACATTTTTTATGCTTTATTATTATTGTTACGTGGAATTTCACGCCCCTGTGTTATGAGGGGTTAAATATTAATCTCAAGCCACAAGTTTCCCTCCATCCCGGATTCTCACTTGAACTTTGAGGTGACTAGATTCCACGGAATGTCCAGGCTAATTTATTGTCATGGCACAATTTCACGCAAAAAAAAGTCTCGTGGTTAACCGCAGGTCAGTGTATGACATTTTTTGAAGAGACAAGATGGTGATTCATTGGTTAGATGATTAAAAACATGAATATTCCTTTTTTTCCTCGAAATTCTTTAGATTTTTCTATTAAATTCCATCGTTCACTTCTCCTACTTCTGTTTTAGAGACATTTTGACCTTCTGCGCATTCAATTGCGCATAGAAACGTCTCTGCGCATTCAACTGCACAGAGGGGAACGCTCTACATTGAGGAGAAGGGATAAGAAAGAAGCATAACCTTAAAAAGACCTCTCGGACGTGTGAATTTCATTGAAAGTCCACTATAATCCCCGAAAACCTCCATATTTAATAATTCTAATCCCTCCAACTGGTTTAAACATCTTTCCCCTTTATTTCGGCTACTTGAGATCAATTCAAGCAAACATTTCTATTTGGCCCCATCTCAATGACACATGACACAAATCCCGGGGATAATCTAGCCCATAACTCCGTTTTATGTGGAATGCAGGAGTATTTCGGTCAGAAATAAATTTCCCATCTCGTCATCATTGATATCATGACACATTGCCCCTTTTTTTTTGATAATTGACGCGAGACGAGTGGACCGTGGATAATTTAATCCTTTTTTTCAAGCCATCAAATTCTTTTTACTCAATTTTCTTCGTATTGTGTAAAAAACATTGGATACAACTGTTTAATTAATTTGAAAAACTGGTTGATACCAGGGAATTTAAAATAAATAAATAAAATTCCTTTTTGACATGTTTGGGAAGAAGTTTTGGACATGTTACAGTCGCGTGTGTCGATATTTGCGTGTGCATAAGCAATCAAGCATTTAATGAGGAGTCTGTCGGCTATCGGGAAAAGGAATCCCACAAAAAAGGTTTAAGGTAGCCGTTTTTCGATCGTTCACCGATTACTTTACATCACGAAACAAAAAGACGGGGTTTTTTGGAAAAAAAAAAGGTATCCAGTAGTTCCATCGGAAATTGTAATTACACATTTATTTTTTCAGAACACCTTCAGCATGAATTTTCGCCTCCAATGAAGAGAATAAAGAGGAGAGAAATATATTTATAATAATTTCACAGGAAAAAAGGAAAGAGGCTCATGTGAAATAAAGCTCTTTGAGATCAGTGATAAATGGATCCTTCAATCTTCGTATGATCTTGGTATAAAAGGAATTTTATAAAACGACATAAAAGATGCGATGAACACGAACGTGTACATTCAGCATCATCACGTGAGTTTCATCATCATAATCTTGAATTTGGAGCCCATGAATCACTTCTTTATCTACGATGTAGATGCACGAATGTGAGGTGCTTTCAGAGATATTCAATCATTTGGAGAATTGAAATTTTGGTAAATGAGAGGTAAATGATTAATTCTTCACTATTATCCAATTCTTGTAATTACCAGTGATTTTTTAAAATAATTCTTCACGTTTCTCTTTCAGATCATCCATCAAATCTTCAGATCTCCGTTCATCTCTATTGTTCACGAAAAAAAAAAACGAAATGCACCTCTTTTTTTTCGACAGCCTGTAGCTAATGGGGTTAACCTGAAGTTTATAATGTGAGCCAGTGTGTCGAATCGGCAAATCCACCGGGACGACAAGAAGAGAGCCACTACATCCAGTGTTTGCTTCAGGTGCGTTAAGACACACCTATTAGCCCATGGAAAAGGTCCGTATCGAAAGTTAGTGAAGATCGTTGTCTTTGAATTTCACCTGCACAAACACGCGTCTTCACAAATGAATTCGAAAAAATTCCCCAACAATACAGACATCTAAGAGCATCTTTTAAAATTTTTTCAGATTTTTTCGAGGCGTCCTTCACTGGGAAAAAAAATCCAATAAAAAGAGGAGAAACAAGAGAATAGAATTGATTGGACTGGAGATATTTTTCGTCTCATGCACATGCACCTCTCTCACACACTGAATTGCATATATTCTCGATACGCATAGATAAGGATTAAAGAACCTGGCTAAGTGGTTCGTTCACGTGGGCCGTTGAACAGACTACGGTTTTTCCATATAAGAATAAAGAGAGGCGGGCTTTTCGACTTCAGGGGATTATTATTATGAAAAGAGGAGAAGAGGCAAACCTATCGCCTCGTCATTCGTCTAATGCCCGTATTTATGATACATTTATTGAATACTATATTGGCTAGTCCTGTTCAAGAACTTCCAGTATTTTAAAAGTATCCAGATGAATAAAAAAGAGGGGATTATTATCTTTTTATCCAAAAGAGCTCTAAACTGAAGAATGCCCCCCTTTATTTTCCTTAATCTGAGTAACTGATAATACCTCCCTTTTTCCAGCAACTTTCCATTATTTCTCGAGGCCTCCTTTTATCATAATTTTTTATTCCCCCACCACTCTTTTTTTTCCCACCGTTGTTCAACTTGGACAACATTCATGGTGGGCTCATTAAATCGAGCATTTTATTACCATCCAACGCGTATATACAACGCGTTTGTAAAATGTCGACGTTAGCCCCTTTGATTTTACTCTTTACGACATACAAATACATTTACCTCCTGATATTAGTTTATATTTCCTCAGGTGTATATGAAACACTAAATGAAAGGGATATTAACTCGAGGAAGTCGATGCTTTATATTTCAATCGTCTCCCACAATTCCCTCATTCATTAAAATTAAAAATGAGGAAAAAAATTTAATAATTCTACACTAATGTGACGTTTCACTTGGATTATCTCGGGAATAAACGCATTTATACGTCGTTATTATTATTGTCAATACGTTTCCTGTTTTTACCATGAAAATTCAATGATCGATGTGATTCATTCGGTTTCTGTAATTTCTAATCCTCGTATTATCCACATTTACTATTTCTCTTTTTTTTTTTTTGTTTCAGATTCTCTCGGTTTAATTGGAGGAAATATCTTTTTGATTATAACAAGTTGTTCACGGCAGGTATCAGCATGTTCTAGAATCAGTTACAACTTACGTCCGGTAAGAGATATACATTCGCGTAAAGCCCGGTTATTAAGCCTGTCGTACGCTAATTGGAATAAGTGCCACCACTGAGAGTGGAAATGACAATTATTTATGGATGAAACGTGTAATCCACTAGCAGGAAATTTCCAATTGCTGCAGTGTGGATTCTCAAGGACACCAGAGGTTTTTCCGAGGGGAAAACAATTGGAGAGACTTACAAATGGAATTAATATCATTGTGCAACTTTAATGGAAGTCTGCACTTTTTTTTCATGCACTGCACGCTTTTCTTCTTTACTTTACACTAAAAAAAATTGGAAAAATTCAAGGATTTTCTGGTAATTTAAATTCTTTTTTTTTTACCTCTGTATTTGAGAAGTTTTCTATATTTTTGAGAAATTAGAAAATCATGGAAATTCATGTAGGCAGTGAAAACAAAGTGGTTGGAAAGTGTACCTATAAAATGTCCAGTGGGCGGTTACACTGATGTGAATAAAACAGCTTTGTATATCAACAAGGTAAAGATGAAATTGAGAAAAAAATTGGTCGTATCGATTGAATTTATGTACCGACAATGCAGCTTTGTCTAGTAAAATTATCATACATGAGCCTACATGCATAATCGATACATGAAACGTCACATTATCATATGATAGAAGCACACGAGAATTATTGGGTATTGAGTACAGGCGCCTGTACTTATATCTGACATTACTCGGATCATTAAAAAATCGTAACTCATTATCTTCATCTGAGGCATTGATGCTGCAACAATGGAAAGAAATTATTCATATGATTTTTTGGGATTTTATTGGAATATTCTAATGAATTAATTTTGAAAAAAATTGAACGATTCTCGCAAACTCAGTGGCATTGACGGAATAATTACACGTCAATGTTGACATTCTCGTAGTGACCACCCACAATGAATTGCATCAGACGTTAACAAATTGTAACAAATTCTTTTTCAATGAAAAAAAAAGGAGTTAATAGCCGCAGAAATGAAATCATGAATACGTTTATGTGCATTAGTATCTCGGCTTTTTAAATTAGCATAATTGAAGCGAGTGCCGCTCTGTTTCGAAGACAGATTCCCGCTGTGGATATTTACTCGAGTACTATGGCAACGATAATACAGCAGGTAGCCATGTGCACCTGAAACGCATTGCACGCCTCTTCAGTTTCACCTTTTACGATATCTCGAAAATGAAAAAATAGAAGAAATCGTGAAAACTTGGATTGTGATAATTCAGAAATTTTTTTCAGACTGAAAGACATGATCAAAAAATCTGAAAAAATTTGAGAAACTGCACTAATATTTCTACATTATTGTGTAATTTTTTCAGAATTTTAAATTGAGCTGCTGCTTTTTTAAAAATGATTCCCTAGATTTTACTCGTGAACTCGTTACGTTACTGTATAAAATACGAATTTCTCCGGAGAGGAACAAAGTGACTCATACGTTACACGTGTGAGGGCCTCCCTCACCTCTTGATCCTCCTCTTTTCTCGTTTCCTTGATAGCAATCAGCTTGTTAAAGTCTTGTTGCGGAGCTAGAGATCCCAAAATGTTATGTACACTGAGTGTGTAGTTTAGAGCCGAGGGAAAAACAGAATGTAACGAAAAATGAGAGAGAAGATGAAAATATACGAGTCCAGCATAAAATAGTGAGTGAGGTCACGAGTCTGACGTTTTAGACGTGCGATCGGAAGATATGGACCGAGTGGATGTTGGTCCTAGGCTCGAATTATTCGCCTTTCTTTTGCGCACTTGAATTATGAAAAAAATCGAGTGAAATGAGATTGAATAAAATTGAATACAGTGACGAGTCATGAAGAGAGAATGATTCTTTCCCGTGAGATAAAATTGAGGGCGTGAAATTCGAGTCGAGTTTTGTTTGGAGTTGACTCGTGACGGATGAGTTTGAATTAAATGTATAATGGCAGAGAACTTCAGAGTTTATGCAGATGAAAGGAGGAGAGAGAGGAACAATGAGGAGAATGGAGAGTGAAGTACATGGGAAGGATTTTTTAATGATTAATTTTTCGTAAAGAAGAGAAATATCAGGCAAAAGTGCACACGAACGAAAAAGGGCAATTCAACTGATGGAAATGGTGTATTATGCACATTGCCTTACTCTTGCTTGAATTTCTCAAGATTCAGATAACGAGCCCGAGAATTCGCTATTATACATCATGCGGTCTTCTTTGCCCTCTACCGCTTCTCCCGTGTACTTTAATTCCCTGCGCATAACCTCAATACAAGAAAGAGCATCACAGGAACATATAATGCTCCTCCCGTTAAACCGATGAAGCCAATTTCCGCCAAAACATTTATGGTGACACATTATCCCTGAAAAAAAGTACCGTAAATGCTTTGATGGTGATTGGGGATTCCCGTTATCCATTGTTCGGAGTAATGCAGTAGCGACATCTGCAGCGGCGAATTCCCGAAGAGAATGAGAATTGTGAGGATTTAAAAAAAAAGGAAATAACGAAATCAAAGAATTCCACAGTGTTTTGACACAGCCGTGTTTACTCATTCTCTAAAAGGTTTTCATGTTTCTTTAATTGTTTCCGTTTCTCTTTATAAGGGACAGGCGGGTGTCGAGGTTTCTGAATTATGATTTTTCACCTCTGGTGGCTTAACAAGCAGAAGCTTTTAGCACGATTGGTCTACGAAAACTTCTCGCCGCTGGACGTCGAGAAAGGTATCCTCAAATATACACACAGATGCCCCTTTTTTACATTATCTTTGGCATCTGATCTAGACTTCTCTAACAGGTAGAGAAAATTTCTTCGGGCAAGGAGAGATTTCTTCAAGGTGGCGAAAAAAAAACGAGGCGCCTGAAGATATATCGACGGCGCCACTACTCAATTCTCAAATGGCGATTGTAAAATTGATTCATCTAATTTTCATGAATTTTTCATGTAAATAATTATGAAAATTATGGGAATTCCTGTGGTTTATGAATCGAGTTTTATAATATTGAATTTAATTGGCACTTTGACATGAAGAATCACTTGGGCTCGATGGATGAAAGGTTAGATTGCCCCTGGGACGTGTTATTACGCTTTTATGGGTAAAAACAAACGTTTGAATTATTTGTAATTGTGGTGCATGTATGCTCTTTGGATGAGGAGAAAAGAAGCGTTTAAGGCCAGACGATAATAGTTAGCCTGTCAATGTAATCGTGATTGATTAAACTTAATTTTATTAAAATCCAATGTTCATTATTTTTAACCTTCAACACGAGTCTACAACAATCTGGTGCATCGTCCATTATCTTTTTTATCTATTTTCGTAATAAACTCGGATTATAATTTTTTAATAAAACATTGAAAATTACGGTTATCATCCGGAGATTAACGATACATGTTGTGCCTTTTTTTTTTAAAGAATATTGGTGTAATTAAGGGTAGGTGCTAATTCGATACATCCTTCGGCTTTATTAGACTTAAAATGATCTCATAATTTTTTTTCTAGTGAAAGACTCTTTGGAAAAATCTGAAAAAAATTGAGAAGATGCTCCAACATGTCTACATTGTTGCATAATTTTTGCACCTTTTCCCTCATTTATTTACACGTGAAATAAAAATCCAAAAGCAAAATACTTTGAATTTGAAATATCGAGCAAAACGAATTGTGGCAAACTAGCATCAACTAGTTCCACTCGAACGTGAATATATCGTTGGAGAACCAGTTTTATTAGTGTCCACCACAGGAAGATAAGAAAATCAGAGAGAGACAGATAGATAGCAGCATTATAACTGAATAAAAGAGAATTAGAGGGGAAATAATATATCGTAATCGTGATACTCCAGTGTCAATGCACACATTTTTATTTCCCCAATAATCTTAAATTATATTATCTGCAAGAAGCCACTGCACACAGTGTTGGGGTGGGAATAATGAAAAGGATTCCTTTCGTTCGGATTGGATTAAAATCCCACGGGAGACTATAATATCATTGTACCAACATGGATACAAGACTTCGGAGAATCAGAGAAAAGGAATGAAGAAAAAAAAATAAGCGAAATTGCACTGAAATAAAAGAATCTCTCCTCCACTGTATTCATCCCTTTCCTTTTGTATTTAATCAATTTAAATCGAGAAACTTGCGCGCGTACGGAATACCCTTGCATTTTTGTCGTTCATCGCCTTTTTATTTGATCCTTCTCTTACACATTTACCCATTCTAAAGAACACATACACACGATTGCCGTAGAAACTTTGAAAAAAAATAAAGAGAGAAGATAGAAAAAAGGAATTGAACGGTGAGACGCACTTGGAAATATTTTAATGGCGCTTTGTGTCTCTACCGTAGATTTGTTGTTCTTTTTTTTCCTCTTTTTTTAACCCAAAAGGGCCCATTCCTTTATGTAGCGTTCAACGCCTCTCCTCCACGTCCCCTCTGCTCTTTTGTCTCTAAAACCGATGGAAAAGGAGGGAAAAAAAGGAGGAGAATCACCTCTCGTCTTTCTTCAGCATCAACTACCGGGGGAAGAGAGGAAGGCCTCGTTATACTTTTTTCGGGTTCACTTTCTTATACCATTGGTTATTTTAATTGGATATCTTCGGCGAAATACCCGTGGCTCGTTTTTTTTTTAACATTCACGAGTTGACCGAATGAAGGAGCCATGAGAGGGTATTCTTCGGTGAAGTTTTTTCTTCGGAAATTGATGAATTTCTTGAAGTTGTTCGTCAGACTCTCAAGGATCCCCATAAAAACGAGAGTTTAGGGGGTCTTCTCTCTTTTATTTAAATAGAAATTGGGTAAAGTAAATTATGAATCCTTTTTTTTTTATGTAAGGGATGCTGCAATTCTAGGATGAAGACACGGATTTGACGAAGCAGGAAGAGATCGTGGAAAGGGGAGAGGACACACGAGAAAGACACCGAAAAAGAGAGCCTCGGCCCCGTTATCCGCTTCGCACTGCGGGAGGCCCTCCAATACACTTCGGGGCATCTTAATTCGTGTGACGGTTAGTCCCCTCTCCTAAACCAAACAAAGAGGAAAAAAATGGACTCCAACAATGAGAAAGAATGCTCGACTTTCCTCGAGTTTTCTCGTCACGGAATTTTTAATAATTCAGGAGATAATAGAGTTATCCGGGTGAGGTGCAAGAAGGGGGGAGGAGTCGGAACGAAAAAGGACGGATTTCAGGGCATTGTGTGACCTGTCTTCGAATTATTCAATGGAGTTGTGGGAGGATCGATTTTCCATTCTTTTTAGTATTTTATTTGAAAGAAAAACGACTTTTTTCTATCTGTCATTATTGACTTTATGAATCGAATTAATCGCATTCATTACGGCGATTCGGATAAAAATTGGATCGATCAAAACCGAAGGAAAGGAACACGAACTCCATTTTAAAATTTCCTTCATCGTGATTGGAGTCATTAATTTGCATCGATTGAGAAATTTGTAAGGGGATATCATGCAAGATCCATGAGTGAAGTTTTTTTTGCAGTTAACTTGTGTATATGTGATAAAGTAAGATCAAGACAAACTCGAGTGTATCTCTGTGTTTTCTCATGGCATCGGTCTTTGCCCCGGGGCCGTGAAATCAGATCCAGTATCCCCCGAGAAATGTCCGTTGTAGCATGCTGCGACATACACCGTATGTGTACTGATTGTGTCGATAAAAAGAAGAGGAATTAACAAATTGAGTGAGGAGTATGAAATTATGAGGTTAATTAATTCGATTTTTTTTTCTACAAAATCAAATGAATTGAATGCATCTCGATTTCTCGAATATTCAAATATTTACGAGATATTTGACATAACGATTTTCCTCATAGGTTGAGACAGATTGGGTGACTGAAGTGACACATGATTGGCGTATCAAATTTGTCTTGGATCTTAATAGACCTCGTGTTAACGTATTTACGTCACTATCATGACTTTCACAATTTCCATTGTCGAATGAAATACTCGATTTCTTTATCATCAATTTCTGAATTTTCCAAAATAATTAGAGTCTCATTACTCGCTTCTTCGAGGATAAAAGACGTGACTCAGGGGTGAGTATTGAGTGCCAGTAACTCCTTCACCATAACCAGCAGAAAGCTGCATTAAAACGAAAATAATAATGCGAAAGTTGAGAAAATTCAGCTGCTGTCCTTGCCTCAAAAACACGTTCAATCAATCAACATTATTTCATCGATCAATTTTAATTTCCTTAATTAAAAACATGACTATCAATTAATGTTGATACGTAAAAGAGAGAGAGATGATGGTAAAAAGAGGCGAGTATGGAATTTCATGGTGAAAAAAAAATTCCACGGATTCCACAACCCGGTTTTGAGCAAATACCAATTCTCTATTTCTCGTTTTTCTCTGTGTATGCAAACTTGCGCAATCGATTCTGCCTAAAAAAAGAATTAAAAAGAAATACAGAAGAGAGAGAGAGGAGAAATAAACACAGATGAGGAAAAAAATAACATGTCCTGTATTCCGTTTTTTCCTCTTCTTCATCTCTCCTTCTCTCTCTCTCCATCCAAGTACTCGCGCACGGTGGCTCGATATCGGCTCCATCGATCTCCAATTTCTGTGGTGAAATGTCCCGTGTGTGTTCATTCGTGGAGCCCCGAAAAAAACGAGATGTGTGTCCAATAGCGAGGTGGTCCAGCACGTCCACAAACTACTCAAGCCTATACCCATGATGGACCTAATTGCGAGGTCTTTTCCCCCCGTTTACCCCCTCGAGAAGAACGAGATTCAAGAGCCTCGGGAGAGGTGGATTTTGGGGTTTAATAAATCCTCGAAAAATCATGCGACGATGTAATTTCTTTCTTCTCCCTTTTTTAATAATTTGGGAATTATTTTGAGTTTTCAGGCTTACCTCGATTGAGACGGACTCTGGATTAGCCCGAGAATAATAAGGGCTATCGCGATCACCGCGATATCACCACGCCGCATCTCTTACATCACAATCACCTTTTTTGATAATTTCATTCAAACTGCACTAATTTGGATGAATTAGAATTTTTTAAAATTTAGGTAATCACTTTTACGTAAACTACGTTTCTTCTCTCACTCAACTTGGAAATAATTTTTTTACCTGTCTAAATACACTTGAGACTTTAGAAATTATTTAATGGAAAAAGAGTGTAATGAAAGTTGATTTCATACGAATTTTTCAATGGGTCAACGATGGAATTCACGTGGAGCTCGTTATTAATGGATAGTATCTACTAATTAACGTGATAACGAGAGTGCTCTGGTTATCAGAATTATACCAGTCACATAAACTCTTTTTTCCTCTTCATAATCAGTAAAAGAATCATATATATAAAAAACCCATTCGAATTTCCCACAATTTTCCCCATTCACTCTGCACTAAAACCCCAATCACTTCACGATAATTAAAATTAATTTATTTTTTAAAAAAACCACTGAATCGATCGGATTGAAGGGTGTTAACTGAATGAGTGTATCATGCTCCCTGAAGTCTGGCATATCCCTCCACATTTCACAAACAGCCAACCACCTCTCTCGTAACCACCTCCAAACCTACACCAATAACTTCCAGAGCCTCGATTCCTCCATTTTCAATGAAATCCTCATAATAAAGATGATAAGTGTTGGAAAATGGGTGACTTCAACGACCGTATGACCAGTGCTCTGATTTGGCGATTTGAATGAGTGGTCGAGGTCGATTTTGAGAGCAGCACCAAGTTGGGTTTGGACGAGATGAGGTACCGCGATGGACTGCGGCTCTCGGGGCTTCCTACCTTTGGGGTCCCAGCCTCTACGATCTTACCTCTACGATTCTACCTCTCTTCACCGCTTCGCTCCTTTTTACTCTTCTTTCCTCCTTTTTTCTCTCGTTTTAATTTCACAATTCTCATCCTTTTTTTGCTCTGTTTTAATTTTTCTTCGGCTCCTATTTCGAGAAAAATTACATTGTAATTGGTTTTTTTTGGAGGGGGAGAGAGTGATTGAGCCTCATGATGACTGATACACGCGCGCACATTTGATTGCTATCATTTCATGTGATTCATTGCAGTTGGAATTTTTAAAAGAGGAAACAACGGAGCTTTATATTGATACGATTATCGATATAACTACGGTCGTTTTGTAGATAGAGGGCATCTTTTTCGCTCTCGTCGATGGGTGTGTGCCTCCATCCAATGAAAAAGACCCCCATGCGATACTTTATTGCCGCATAAATTACGACGATTCTTCGCAATATCTTTGTTTTATTTATTTTTTTTTTATTTCTTTTGAGTGTGTTATTAAATGAAATTTTGGGGGATTAATCAAATTGATTATTTCAGAGGTTTCTAAAAATAGAAATTTGACAGAATTTAATAAAGTCGTGGGAAAAAAAGAGGATTTTTCGGTTTTTTTCATGCAAAGACTAGTTTTTCTTAGGATTATAGAGATAAAAAGTGCGATGACCTAGTGACGATTGTAAAAACCGGAATTATTCGTTTCCGTTTTCTAAAAACAGAAGAATATAATGTGCCAAGGTTTTATTATTTTTATTTTTGATTCACCAAACATTTGAATTGTCTGAATTATTAATTGTTAAATGCGATTGTGAAAATTTTTATATGCTAAGTAGATAACGGAGGTACATATCATAATTCGAAGCATGTAATCAGGTATATTAGGGTGATTCGAGGGTATCATTTATGGGAAATAATAATATGGTGTGGAAAGTAGAAGCCATATGCTTCAAATGTGAAATTTTTACTTCACCAACATCTGTCTCAAATTTTCCATAAGAAATTAATTTTTTAACAATAAAAAAATACGATTTTCACTCTTTTTTTTTTCAAATCCATTACTCCCTTTTCTCCATTTTTTTTTCTCTCGTACTTCCATAATTTTTGTTCTCTCCTTTTTCAAATTCCAATTGCGAGAACAAATAACAGGAATTGTGTCTCGTTGCACAGCGTGCCAGCTGTTGGTTTTTAACACAAGTATATGTATATATACAGGAAAAAATAAAAGCATAGGTGAAAAAATAAAACAGAGTACGAAATTGGAGGAAACGAGTTTAATGATGCTGTACGTAAAATACAATGTCGAGTTTTGTCGTTGATTTTTCAATGAAAATAATATTTTAAATTGCGTTTGAATTACGTAATTCAAGAAAACTCAACTAATGAATGAACATTAAAAAAAAAAGTAGACTCTACTTTTTACATTTCATTACCCATTAATTAAATATTCATGAAGCTGTACAATTTAAAAAAAAATGCCAAAGGTCACTCTACCCATCTCTCAACGAGTTTCCATTATTAAAAGAAAAAAAAAACCCATAACTTTTCATTGAATTTCTCAATTTTTCTATTTAATTTACTTTGTAAAATTCCCTGATACTCCACCTTTTTTTTCTTCAAAACTTTATGATACTGAAGAAAAAAAGGAAAAAAAATGGGAGAAACCTCGAGATGATGTTTACAAGGTATTCAGAGGGGTACTCATGCCGGTGAATGCCGAGGTTACGATTTCCTCGGGTTTCTATGCCGTCATCACCCGACCTACCAAACCGTGTGTATACTCTAATGGGACGTTATTAGCTTTATGATTGCGTTATTTATACGCCAGCCAATTATCAAGCTTTACAGAGCCCACAATAATAATCCCCGAGAAATTAGAAAAGACGGAGTGAAGAAAACGAACAAAAATTTGTACAAAATAAATCGTCTCGTATTACCCCGAAACTTGCTCCAATTTTTGTAATTCTTTTTCCATCGAGGGTGGCTCAAGAAACCCGATCCGAAGATTCACAGTCGCACGAGTGCAGTCGAGAGAGAGAGAGAGAGAGAAAGTGAGCGCCGGGAGGAAACTCTTTTGTATCTTACCAACTTGACAACAATGAGGTATTAGGCTGTAACAGGGCTCACTCGAAAGGCCCATTGTAAAGTGCCAAACATCTGCCTGTGTAATACAAACCGCTAATAAAAACATTTGTGAATGAGACACCTATTTTGTGACGGAAGCTCTCAATTTTAGGGCAAATTCCGGCTTTTCCTTGAACCTTAAAAAATCCACTGGAGAATTCGAGAAAAAAAAAGAGGTTAGAACTGTGTTATGTTGAGTAATCATTAATGAGTCATTTTAGTATACTTTTGGGACATTAGATGTCACGTCAGACAACAGAAATATTTCGTTATTTTCATTTATTTATTTTTTGCAGAAAAATGGGCGGTACTTGTGCATCGAATATTACTTCCTAACCACAAGAAAACCCACGCAACAGAGAAATAGCTTTTTCCAAGTTAAACACGAGCTGACCAATGAGACTGTGAATAACGTGAATAGGACTTTGCCATTCAATACGAGAGGATTCACATGAGTGGATACTGGAGGATATGTAGGCGCCGCCTCATGGTTAACATTTCCGTCTTTCATCGGGCATTGTAGAATCATTTGCGGATTAATTGAGGCAATTTCGATGGAGCTTTGTGAAAATAAATTTATGACGTTTTTACGGGGAATGAGATACAGTGGATATGAGCGGTTACCAGGAGGCGAAACAATTTTAAGAGAAGAGAAGAAGAAAAGGAAACTTTGAGTGAGCTCCCCTAAGATGAACTTGAGGGGAGCTCTTAAAGTGCCGCGGTATTTCGATAATTAGAGGGCGGCCATTGTGTTTCACCGTTGCAGAAGAGTGCCGGTGCACAAGCATACGGAGTCTACACAACAGGAAAGAAGATTCCACATTAAGAAATTGTAAAAAACAATGTTCATTTTTTTTTTAGGGATTTTTCGGGATTATTTAATCGGAGAATGAGGATTTTTTTGACATATTTATTGTTTTGAAGGTCGCTAATTTATGGGAAGTGTTTGGGGAATCTATGGAGACGTTTCAATTAAGACGTGGATTTTCTAATAAAGTTATTCTTCGGATTATCATATTTTTGAATTTCGGAACTAACGAGACACTAATAACTCGAATTTCATAAATCAAAATAAATTGATTTTTTTTTTTAATGTAAAATTGAGGAATTTTGAGTGATTCTCTTTTCAACGATTTTATTCTGTGGAATAATGATTTTTTGGGGGTTTTTAGGCTCACGTGTGAGTGAAATGTTTCGAGTTATTTACGAGGATGCCGCGTGGCTGGTTTTTGTGATTTATAACGCATGCGCTCGTCACTCAGGTGTATTTCGTTCACCATAAATCCGATGAAATTTCACGAAACCAAATGTTTTATCGATGAGTTGATAATTTCACTTGTATCCTGATTTATTAATGATTTTTTGAAATTCTTTGAGAATAATTATTTAAATGAAATTTATCACCGATAAATTAAAGAAATAATTTTACTCACAGATAAAGCAATCCAATCCTCGTCATTTCTCAAAACTCTCACATTTTTGAATTCCCAATTTTTCATTATTTATCACTAAAAATAAAATAAAAGAGAGAATTAGCCACTAATATTTACCTCATTACACTTTAAACAATTTATAACCCGAGAAATTCTTTGAAAAATTAAATGCAACGATAATTGTTCATCAGATTCACCTCACCCGAAAAAACTGAACCGTTTCTGATAACAGGTTTCCTCCACACACAGTTTGTTTCATTACAACGTTATAACGCAGGCGCATGCTGCTCTCTTCATCCGAGAAACCCACACCACTCTCTGCATATTTCTTTACTTTTTTTTCATTTTTTTTCGAGGTCGTAAAGATAATGTGGCCACATCATCATCATCATCACATGGATTAGGACAGATTTTTCGTTCCACCAGAGAGAGAGAGAGAGGCCCAAAGTATAAAGATCTTGGTGATTACATTTTTGTTGTAAAAAAAACTCATTTTTAAACTCAATAATTTTACACGATCGTGTAATTGCCCAAAGCTTCATGCATAATTTATGATTCTATTCTCCTTAAATTCCCCTCATTTCATTGTTTTTTTAGATAGTAAAAATCATTTGATTGAACAATTTTCATCAACAATGTTGGAGATGCAGAAAAAGAAAGACATAAATATTAAAATAAATGCTCCTCAAGTGGTAATATCCTGTCCCTGATAAATCAAGCAATTAACCGTACGTCTTGTAATTAGCAAGCCATTAACATGATTTATTTATCATCCTCCAAATACCGATAGCCTGAAAAAAAGAATCAAAATAAATTCATAATTCGTAATTATCATTAATTTATTACCCAATCACACTAATGCGTAATAACGAAAATTGGAGTAAAAAATTTATTATTAATCGTGATTATTAAAACGTCCTGATTAAACTCGGGGAAACGGAAAAATACGGAATATGAGCGAAACTTAAAGTGCATTTTAATAGTGGAGTAGCTCTCGTTGAATTTAGCTCGATATGCACGAGCACAGGCAGTATGCAATGCCATTGGAAATATATTACCGTGCGGTTCGCTCTTTGAGACAGAGTTTTTAGCGTAGGCGCATATATATACGAAAGTCGAGGATGCTCATGAGGCCGACATTATGTTTTTCAATGGAGCGAAATCCACTCGCCTTTCAAAGACTTATTAGGTACCGACCCCTCATTTCAAACTCGATTAATATTTGATTTTTTTCAAAATCAGGGGTATTGTTGTTTATCATTTAAAAAGGAACAATTGCATGAAAATTGTGGGTTTTTTTTTAGAAATACAGTTAACGATATAAATATTAATGAAAATGTAATTATAACTTGATAATTTTTTTTTCAAAGATTTGCATGAATATTCATTTTTTTATTCGTCTTCATTTCAGTTTTGTTTATTCTTGTTTCAGCGATAATGAAAGCTAAAGGCCGCGCAACCCTCGTTGTCACTGTCGCGTTACCACCGGCGACGTGAACGTCTTCAGCTTGGCAATTAACTCCAGGTGGATCAATTAATCTCATGTATAATTAGCTGATAAATTTTGCGTTAATCACTGGAGTTCATTTTTTTTTCTGTCTCACAGTGTGATTGATCGTTTGATGTACATGATTCGATATTCAAATTGAGTTTGGATTAAATGTTACAGTTATGTGGGGTAAAATGGAGGATTCGATTAAATTTGCCGGAATTATTTCACAGATATTTCGCAATCTACAGAATTTCCCAAAACACATAAAACTTAATTCTATAATGTAACACATAACATGCTCCATTGAGCAGCTGGTAAAAAGAATGAACTCTCCTTTTTTCATCTCGAGTTTATATGTATCGGTCCTCTATAAAGTTTTGCATGAGTTGACACGGACCATTAGTTTTGAGATCACGCGTATGTGTAACGTATTATTATGATCCGTAAAATATATACAAACGTATGATTGACTCGTATCTTTAATATGAATCGATTATCATGAAAATCAATCTCTATTATCTATTTATCATAGGCAAATGTCAATATCAATTAATTAATTAAACCTAATTTTATTTATTCACTTGTTGAAGTCATCTAGTATTAAGTTTATGTATTCATCAGGATATTCAAAAAAAAGAAAACGAATGTTTAATTCAATTTAAAAATGTCTGACATTCACCAATGCTTTTCTCAACAGTTGGCATAAATTTCACAGTTTATGGACAATGATATATGATTTTTTGATTTTACGAATATGATAATACTGTGATTTAAACATTTATAGAAATAAAAATATTAAACTTTCCTGATAAACATTGTTAGTGTGTCTTTCAATATTAATGCTGACAACTTTGAGCAATAGATTATTATATCGCTACATACTCCCATTGATATCGTAAATCATTAATGATTTAAAATTACAGTGAAAACATAAGTTTATCTATAAATTCGATTTTATCAAATAACTTTTTTCCCATTCTCGTTTTTAATGCAACCGTTTACAAAATAATACGAGAATTTATTATTTCGCAATGGTCTCTTTAAAAGTCCACTGGATAATTGATTAAAGTCCCACATTAAATGCTATTTTATTTATTAATTCAGAATTAAACTCAGTAACAAATATTTTGAATTATTACAATGAAATTACATTATCCAAATCGTTCATCTCTAAACTCCTCCCCATAAGAATCCAATCCCATCTCTTTCAATACAGCGCTATCAACGAATTTTTCTGCCTTACTCGAAAGAATGAATTTCTGATTGTTCGGCATGCCCTCGCAGCAATTTCTGATTGCGAAAATGCACCATTGAAGAATCACTGATATTCTCTCGATGTAAGGAATTAATAAAATGAAGAATGTGATTAATTTTATTTTAATTGAGCAAAGGATACTTGGATTTCTCGCATCGATATTGCAGCAATCCAATAATAGAGAAATTCCTTCAGTGTCTCGCAGCTTGAAAGAAGTCATAATTAAAGTCTTTATTTTAAAGAGAAATTAATAACCCAGTGAATCCCCAAATATTTTTAAATCAAAGGATGAGGAGCTTCAGGCGATCGCCACGAACGGCGCCAGCGATCAGCTCGACTCATTGAAAATACAGGAAACTGCAATTTTTCCCACGCGCCAATTTTGAAATTAATATGAAACTCACCGTATTCTGATTGGCACGATGTCTATAAACGAGATTTCCGATTAATCGGATCAATCCAGCTTTGAATCCAAAAGCAGGATGATCCTGAATGTCCTCCTTGCCCTTTGATTTATCATCAATCTTCTTCGAAGTATTTGGCACAAGCTCGCTCAACTTCTGTACTGGAGTAAAGTAATTGTTCTCCTCCTTTCCAGTCAGGTGCAGAGCCTTCAGCAAGACTGAAAAATCAGCAATTAACTGCTGCACAAAATAACAATTAAATAAAAATAATTACGTACACACAGCGTTTATCAGAAGACTACTGTCCCTCTGTAAAATATGAGAATCTCTTCTCTGACTCGACGAGAAGACCCCCAAAATATCCAAGAGTATCGTAACTTCAGCAGGCTCCATATCATTCAAGTACGTATCGACAGTTTTCAAAATTAAATCACTCCTCCTTTTAAATCTATTGACCAAATAAATAATCATATTCTCCGGTAAAGTTTCCTCATTATTTCCCTCTTTATAAACAATGTCTTTTACATTCTGATAAATTATTTCCAATAAATACAATTTATTCTCTATACTCAGACTTTCGTAAATGATTTCCAGTAATTTTGGGGTTTTTCGGAGTAGCAGCATGATACTGTCATTGGCAGTGTGAATTTTTAATGAATCAGCTCTTATCAATCCCTGGACCATTGATAATAGATCCAGGGAATAATCCTGCTCGTTTGTGGTATTAAATAATATATTGTGAATGTGAATATTGTGGATCAATGCACACGTTAAGAGCAGCATATTCCCATCCTCCGAATAGAGTAGTATTTTAATTAACGAAGATATTAATTTTTGATTTTGGTATAACGAAGGTACTTTACACTCATTCGCTGCTGTTGAAACATTGCACAAAAAACGGAGACAAGTCTTCAAGACTTTGATGTTGTCATCCTCTATTTCACTCTCGTGTTCATTCAGATAATCAATTGCCCATTCGGCAATTCCATTGTAGGGAAATAATTTCGGAGTTAATTTACAGTGTCCCTGTAAGTCCTTCGACAATTCATCGTATGTTTTGTGATTATAATTCTCAGTTCTATTGTTTAATCTGTTCTCTGGTAAATCATTGACGTGCTTGAAATAAGCACAAGTATTTGCTAAACACTTTAGTAATGAGGAAATAACATTCAATGGCAAATGGACTTCTGGTTTTGTCAATATTGCTGCTAGCTTAGCCACAATTTTTCTGGTCAAATGGAAAAAATATCATTAATTTATTAATTATTTTTAATTTAATTAAATTACTCACTTATCATCAGTTTTTGAGTCTAAATTCTCTACAAATTCATCCCATTTCTCAGCATCTGATAGATCACATAACCTGTTGTAATCCATCATTAATTGAATTTTTTTTTAATTGAGTTATTTAATACTATTGATCCAAGGACTTTAATGAATTATTGAGAAGAATTTTTATTGTGCCACGAAATAAGATGATTCTTTGACGACTCTCACAACTGTGGAACACATGTGCTCAATTGCGTTGTTCATAATGCGTTTTATCGATCGAGTTGTTTTCGTATTGAAACATCTTTGCCGATGAATGATTATAATGCTTCTTTGCACTTTGATCTAGGGACTTTTTTTCGTGAGTGGCTGTCACTAGTGGTTATACTCTATTCTCACTATTTCCTCGGCAATTCTGTGCGTGACTGGCGTTTGTGACAAGTCGGCTTTGTTTTATTTCGAATTAATTTTTGTAATCAGAGAAAATAATAGGATCAAGGTAGGTTTTTAAGTGCACATTAATTAGTAGATATTTATTAATTATTTTTGTGGAGTATTAATGAAGGAAACTGGGGAAATAAGCATTCTCCCTTTTGCATTGTCATTCTCCATTACATTCGGCTTGAAACAAGATTTCTATTGTTTTTTTCATTTAATTATGTATTAAAGAGTAATTAAAAATATCTGGTATCTATATTCGCATCATTTTGACACATTAATTGAGGTTATTTAATTGTGAAAGTGTCCTTTCATTCCCCTGCAATAACTTAACCTCAAAAAAATAATTATAAAGTCTTCAGACAAATAAAATTCATCCCATCATCAGTTTTTTGAGAATATCTCGGAATTCAAGAGAGATAGAGCATTTTTTGTGATAACCTTTTTTGTAGAGAATTTCAAGAGCTACAAAAAAGGTGATTAAAAAAATTGCTCTATCTCGCTTGGATTCCGAGATATTTATATTATTCTTCAAAATTATATGAACATTTACTGATTCTTCAATTTTTATTTACAGATGTTCTTAACACGTTCCGAATATGATCGTGGTGTAAACACATTCTCCCCAGAAGGACGTTTGTTTCAAGTAGAGTATGCAATTGAAGCTATAAAGCTCGGCTCAACTGTCATCGGTATATCAACATCAGAAGGTGTCGTATTAGCAGCAGAGAGACGTATTACGTCGCCTCTGATGGAGCCAACAACAATTGAGAAGATTGTCGAAGTCGATAAGCACATTGGCTGTGCTGGTTCTGGTCTCATGGCTGATTCGAGGACAATGATTGATCGTGCACGTGCTGAGTGCCAGAATCACTGGTTTGTTTATAACGAGAAAATGACAGTTGAGTCTGTGGCACAGGCTGTATCGAATTTGGCTATACAGTTTGGAGACAGTGACGATGATGGTAGTGCTATGTCGAGACCATTTGGTGTGGCCATTTTATTCGCTGGAATCGATGAGAAAGGACCACAATTGTTTCACATGGATCCTTCTGGTACTTTTGTGCAGTTTGATGCTAAGGCTATTGGTTCTGGGAGTGAAGGTGCTCAGCAGTCGCTTCAAGAGGTTTTCCATAAGGTAATGGGCTTTAAAATGAATTAATTTAAGGGGTAAAAGAGATTATATTGGTTTTTTAATGATAATTTCAGTCGATGACTCTGAAAGAAGCGATAAAAGCCACCATCACAATTCTCAAGCAAGTTATGGAGGAGAAATTGAATGAAACGAATGTCGAACTGATGACAATGACACCAGAGACTAAATTCCACATGTTCTCGAAGGATGAATTGCAGGAGGTGATTAAGGAAATTGCTTAAATTGCATTTTTTTTATTTCTACTGTTAATCAGAGCGTCATGAGAGATAGGAAAGTATCCATAAACACTGATTCATCAGGAAATATCGACAGTAGCTTTCAGAAAAATCTTTTCATACAAAAAAAAAAAAATTAATGATAATTGAAATAAAAAATACGGTAATGAGTACAGTTTATAATAGATTTTTTAAACTAAAGTTTCTTACAATATCCATAACTTCTGTGTAATCCTAGAGCCTATTATCACAAACCTCATGCCTTTGCCTATTTGGAAAATGAGATTTTAATTGCAGCAGTTAGTCTAGATACTCAACTGACCGTATGAATTCACATGTAGATATTTATTTTGTTTTGAAACAAAGTAATGATCAGTTGAGTAATGATTTCATTACAATCCTTAATGCTTATGAATAATTCTATATTAAGGTAATTGAGTGGCTGGCAGTGTCTGTAGAGGAATCAGAGAGCCGACGAAGTAGTACCAAATCATCCAGTGGTTCAACTCCTATCCTAACTCCAATAGCCTCAGTCTTGAGCAGTTATTGAATTCCTTATTATCCATTAATCAAGTCAGTAATTCATTTATTCATTAATTACCAATAAATTCCATAAATCATTCATTCATCTGCCCTTTAACTAAAAGAAATCTGAATTTTTTTGAGAATTAATGAAATCGTTTCTCCAGAGAGCCTTCAATGTTCACTCCCTCAATTTCCACTCCAGAGAAAAACTTTTTCATTAAATTCAACAAAAATACAATACAAGAAAAAAAGAAATTGAAGTGATGGGTGAGTTAACATTCGATTACGAAACGTAAAGCTTTTGAATGGTCCGTATCCGAAATCAATAATTAATTTCGATGGTAAAGCTCTGTCGTCGTTTTGAAGAGAAGGGAATGGGGAGAGAATCAGAAATGGCTGGATGGCTTTTCTCGCCCACGCTGCAGAACTCGACGCTGTGATGTACCGATAACGCTTCCCTTTTTATCCCGTTACTCAAGGGGGGTTGAAAACGGTAACAGGAGAGGGGACGAGGCAGATTATTGGATATTATTCCATTTCAAGCGTTCAATCCCGGGTACGATTCGCTTGCACTTCTCTCTCTACAATATTTTTCCTCTCCTTTCAATTTCATCCCTTCCGAGTGAGATTTTTCGACCACTCCCACTCAACTCATTTATTGTTCGTCCTCATAATGAATTAATATGACATTTTAATAAACACCAAATGTGTATTAAATTTTGACACTTTAATTACAGCCAGTAAATGTGAATTTTAATGATAAATTGTGCAATTTTATCACAATTATCCATTTATAATCACCAAAGATTACCGAATTTATCTCAACAATTGGTGAAATCGTAACAATAACGGGAGTGAAGAGAAGAGGATAAGCTCAGAAATCCAGTGGCAATAGACAGGAGACGGTGGGAGGGATGAGCACCGCCAAGTCAGTGGAAGAGGTACTCTGTAATTAACGGGGATGAGAAGCTCCACAGAGAGAGAGGGAAGACAGAGATAGTCCCGTTTGAGTACAACCCTGAGAATCCCTGGGGACCCGACCCCGCTTTCGTATCAGACGCCGACACTCTCGGCTGCAGGCTGCCTCAAACCAATGGGTCTATACGGAGCCCGGGCGTTCAAGTTTCGCTACGATAATTGCCTTCGCTTCACAGTCGCGCCGATATACCCCCACTCTCCTTCATTCCCCTTTTCTGTGCAGATCGAACAATCATTTACTCAACCAGAGAAATGAGCAAAAATGATATTTTTTTGTTGAAAAAAAGCGAATTATTGATAATCTTGCTGATACGACTTAATGCCCTTCAACTACTGACACCTGTCCGTGATTAATTTACCTTTTTTCCATCGCTACTTGTATCGTGCGTTAATCTTGAAAAAGATGTAATCCTAATCGTTATTAAATTGCGAAATTCAGGAATTATTATATTAGGAGGTCCTGAAGCGCGTTTCGTGGAAGCATGAAGAATTCGGTGGATAAAAAAAAATGAGTGGTTTAAAATATGAAAGGGAAACGGACACGGACTGACGCCACCAAGATTCAACTTCCTTGTTTATTAGTAACACACGGTAAGCCGATAGAAAACCGGAAGTTTGGAGTTATATGCAACGTAGGAAGAGGCTGATACTTACGTGGGCTATAATTTACGCATGGCAGAGTCGTCGCTATTTATTTAAAAGTTCTCCATATTTTTCCGTGTCAATTTCCTGATGATAAATACTGGAAAAAAGCAGAGGAAATTAGATGTAGAGAGTTTAAATTAATTAATCAATAATCATTAATGCAATAAAATTCACGGTCAATAAATGGAAAAAGTCGTGCAACTCCTTTCACTGTCGTTTGAAGAAAAAAAAAGAAAATGAATTGAAATTCAAATTGCTCATTTCATTTTCGTTATTATCTAGCAGTGATCCATCTCGAGATTCTCAGATTCATCATGCACGAGATAAAATTCGTAATATGTAAAAGATAATAGGACGCACTAAACTCGTGATCATACAGTGATTGCAATGAAATGCAATTAAATCTATTACAGAAAAGAGACGTATGTAAGAAGAGATTTGAGATAGCCGTTCTCCACGCCTGTTGAATGAGAAAAGTAGAAGTGCAAGAAAAATATATATTCCATAGACACACACACAGTTTAAGAAACTTTTGCCTATCATATTGCCCCGAGAAACTGCAGGTGAAAGCAACATATACTTTCTTGAATATACGATTCCAAACTCGCCAGTCAGCTATTTGCAGAATGAATTTCAAGAGTAGAATAAAAATGTGCAACGTTGAATTTCATAGATTCGCATGGTTAATTGGGGAAAAAAAATGAACGTAAGCACAGGACGATTAAGATTCTTCTCGAAACGAAAGTGCCGAACCCGGAAACCGGGCCCTGACATTTTTCAAATAGAAAAAAAAAAGTCATAATGTATAAACAGCGAAAAAGGATATCCGTTCTCTATTTTTCTTTCGAAATTTACTCGACATCGTGCAATTAATAGATTTCTTTCACTTCTTTGCAATTATAAAAAATAAACAAAAGAAGAATAAGATTACTAACTTCCCGGAAATGAGGAAGACAAGTTATTTCAATATTATTTGGTAAAATAAACATTTTATTGAATTCAATATTAAATTTTTCTAATACAAAAAAGTAAAAAAAAAAATAAAATGCATCATTTTGAATTCACTTTGTTGACACATTGTTTACCTAACAATTATATTACATAATTATAAAACATCGATGGACTGTAGAGAATCCATCGTTATCCAGTACATGAAAGGATTTATCACACGTACCAGAATTTTCTAGAGAATTGGAGAAAGTAATGAAGGTACAAGAGACTCGGATTTTGTTATTCTTTTTTCTCTCCGATTAAACAAATAATTAGAAGATAATTTGGTTAGTGATGATACTCGCCGCCCTCCGAGCCATATGACGGTTCAAAACCGCCACTGTGACCTCCACCATACCCGCCACTGTGACCTCCACCGTATCCGCCACCATATCCGCCACCATATCCACCACCGAAATCACCATGCTCCGAGCCATGATGGTACTCCTCATGATGTTCATGATGCACATGAACTGGTACAGGTACTGGTACTTTAACAGGAACTGGGACCTCTTTTTCAACAGGTACAGGTACTTCTTTCTCAACGTAGTATGGTTTATCAACAGGTACTTTAACAGGAACAGGTACATGCTTCTCCACGTGCACTGGTACTGGTTTGTGAACAGTGTAGGGTTGTGGTACGTGAACTTTAACAGGAACGGGATATGGTTTTTCTACTGGTACTGGATATGGCTTATCAACTGGTACCTTGACCTCATAAGGCACTGGCTTATCAACTGGTACAGGATAAGGTTTCTCAACGGTGACTGGATATGGTTTTGGTACGTGTACTGGATACGGCCTATCAACTGGTACCTTGACCTCGTAAGGAACTGGCTTCTCAACATGATAGGGCGCTGGTACAGGGATCTTCACCTTGACTGGATAAGGTACGTGCTTCTCAACAGTGTAGGGTTGTGGTACCGGTACCTTCACGTGCACAGGCACATGTTTCTCAACAATGTAGGGCTGTGGTACATGTACTTTGACCTCGTACGGTTTGTCAACTGGTACTTTAACTTCGTACGGTACTTTTTTCTCAACTGTGTAGGGCTGAGGCACATGAACTGGTACTTTAACGAATACTTTAACTGGATATGGTACGTGTTTCTCGACTGTGTAGGGCTGTGGTACACCAACTTTTACCTCATAGGGCACGTGTTTTTCAACGACATAGGGTACGTGCTTTGTTACTTCAACTGGCACTGGTATTTTCTTTTCAATTGTCACAGTTTTAACGTGCTCCTCATGGTGTCCATGATGATGATGTCCATATCCACCACCGTAGCTTCCAAAATCTCCGTAACTGTGGAAAAGTCCACGTTTTTCAGTTTTCTTCTCCGTTCCAGATGACTCAGCGTCAGTTGATGAGTCTTCAATTTTCTTCGACTCTTCTTTCTCCTCGCAGTTCACCCAAGTGCTCTGAGAGAGTGCTAGTAATGCCACAAGGGCGAATTCAATCTGGAATAATTAATTGTCTCATTAGAGTAATCATAGGTATTCTCTCATTCACTTTGATTCAAATTCAGGTGACAGTGGGATGTTTATTTTTATTTAAATTTCTTTTCACTATCATTTGTAAACAGACTCACCTTCGTTTTCATTCTGCAGCTTACGTGTGTTTTTAGTGTGGCGCTTAACCACTGACTGAACCGCTTCGTTTTCTACGTCTCAGCCTTATATACTCAACGGCATAATAGCTTGGCACTTTCCCTGCACCTCATCGTCTATATTATATATGTTTCATACATGTGTTTTCTGAATTTTAAATTATATCGAAACTAAAGCACCAATTTTATTGGTTGTATCAAAGTGACCAGTGCCTCGGCATGAACCGATTGCTGCTTCAATCCTCTTCCTACTTCTACATTTGAAGCGTAGAAATTCTTAAAAATATCATTGACCGCTTGATTTTCTCGGTGTAAAACGTAAGCGTGTATTCATGATATAAACGTTAAAAAAACACAGGTGTTTGCCGCATCTAAACTTTCGAAACAATCATTTTCCTGAACGTAATGTGAGCCCATGTAAATGCCTCCATTGTCTCCAAAATCAGAAAATTATTGTTCGAATAAAGAAACGGTGAGATACAATTTTAAAATCATCATGAATTACGTGATGTAATAGAAGCAAATGTACATTATGTTATAATATCATTGGATATTAGGTTTGACTGGTGAATTTCACTGGTAAATATTAACTTGTGTAATGTCTGGACAATTACGTTGTTCCAATTGTGTCTTCATTGATGTGTGCTAATGTCAAGCAGTTTTTTTTTCCTGTCCACTGGCAGATAAAATCCACAATTTATCAGATAATCGTCTTTTTTTTGTGTTATTCAATATTTTTCTAGGAGACATTGCTCATCAATTTAATGGTAAAAAACTTCCTTTGTTTCCGATAATCTCCGTTATGTAAATTGTATCGTCTTCACACTTTCTTTTTTCGATCCTTTGAATTCACCTGGTATAGATTATTTATTAAAGCAGCGATGGGAAGTGCATCTGAATTGAATTCCTAAATTCATCCGGAAAGGTCTTCTACCGTGAAAAATTATGGTATCTGTCGTAATCCTTCTATTCTCGTTAATAATGAAGAATCTAAAGTGGAATTTCAGTGTTTATGTCGGTTGTAAAAACGTCTGCATGGACGACCTCGAAGTGAGAGTGAAGTTGGTTGTGTATCAAGACCGGCTCTACTTATTTCTCTATAAATATAATAAAACCAAATTGATGTACACACTTGCACTTTCATTGGTGTTGGTTGTTGTATCAATTCTTCCTCAATTTTTTAATTTTCCCATTTCACTCTAGACTCATTACATAAAATTCTGTATGCCAATTAATCATCATCAGTGGCTGTATCCGGTATGAATAAAATAATAATAAAGAAAGGATTAACATGATGTTGTGTCATTTTGGTTAAATATGAAAATTGAATTTTACATCTGAGTGATTGTCGATAATTCAATTGACCAGAATTAAGAAATTCGCTTCACATGAAGCATTTAATGATAACATTGTAGGAAAATAATTATAAGGAAATGCGACTTTGTTGCTGCAATTCTTTTTCCTTGAGTATAGGGGAAATCGGGGTAAAATGGATATTCTGATTGAATGGTTGGAGATAGCGATTTTCTGATGATTCTATTGAAAAGCTGAGACGATTTTACATAGGAATCAGGTGTCAAAATGGATTTTTTTTGAATTTTCGGATGACGAGACCTTTAATTTAAGCACGACCCCAGTGCGCTACGACAAATAGAACCGGAGATATTTAAAAAAAACTGATTTTTTCAATTTTTCCAAGGTAAACCCCTTCAAATCGGGGTAAAAAAAATCGAACTTTCAAAAAATAAAAAATAAATATTTTGGCACATGATTTTCATCGGAAATTTCCTCAGCTTTCCAATGGAATCGTCAAAAAAAAGATATCTCCAATATTTCTCTTCGTCACATTTAATTCTTACTTACAATTGCCTCTTCAATCATGAAAATCTGTGCATTCTAATGTGTGCACGTGAGCATTGGTCAACTGGGCCTAATCAGCCTCAACTGTACGCATGGAATATCTAATATGACTTGTACAGAGCGTGTTTAATACCGTTGCATGTTTAACTACCATTTTAACTCCCTCTCTTGCCACTACTCGTCTCTTCCACGTGTTTAATCGTGATAAATGGGATTTTTTGAGTGATTAATTGTTCCAACAATATCCAAGACACTCGTATCTTTGCGGAACGAAATTCTTCATAATGTTCCTCCAATTCTTTTTCCACTCCAAACTATTTCTCTCTGCAACAAATTTGTCATATTGTTTTAATTGAATATGAACGAATTGAAGTACCGCATGCACGAGCATTGGTAATTGGAAACTTTTACGTGATTGCGTGTATTTACCATCGTGCAAAATTACCCAAGCGTGAATCCGAAGGGAATTTTCTACCGTGATGCTATCCCGACGTCTTGTGTTTGTTTCTTTTTTTTTCTCCTTTCATTTCTCCTCTTTTTTCCATCTCAAGGCAGCTGCCTTTTGTTTTTATTTCATCGATGTATCACAGTAGTACTTCCATCAAGATCCATTTTGCCTGTAACAGTGACATTAAACATTATTTATTCATAAAGAAATAAAACCGTCACGGTTATGTGAAGATGAATTGTATAAAATCCAATCATTTCACTCGATGGAGAAATTTTTCACCTTTCTACCTTTATTCCTGATAAATTGAATAATTTATTCACTCCAAAGTCCTAAAAATCCTCCGGCAAGTTGATGCGTGAAATTTTTCATGAACCTCAGAGTCCAACTCTTGATGAATACGAGAGGATATTAAAGAGGCGTTTAACGAGTTGACGTTTCATTGCATAAATGCCTCCGGTGGCATTAATGTTGCACTAACACGATATTTGTGAATTTAGCCAAAAACTCGAGACTCAGTAAATGATAATTGAGATGTTCCAGAATGCACCTAATGTACTCTCACAAATTATGTTATTACGAAGATTACAGTGAAAAAGAAAAAAGATATCAGAGATCTATTCTTCATTTCCTTTTTAATTCACTTCCTCTTTCCGTTTTTCCCTCGAAAATTCGAGCCAATCAAGAAACTGTCTCTTTCATAATTACAGGTGAATTCTTCTAAACCCATATAATTAACTTCTGTATAATCTCCGTTATTTAAGGGACACATTGGGCTTTCCATGGATGGAAAATACTCGCCGCTTTCCTTTTTTCCTGCACCTGCGTGAAAGAAACGACAAAAGAGAAAATGCTACTTCTTTTATTTTTGGGTGGCCCTTCTTAAATGCACCTGCAAGTCGTTCTCGCAAATAGTTGTACTTTTTTTCCAGGGCGATCTTACCTAAGCCACTCTCGATACCTAAGTCCAACATGGTCATTCCAATGTTTTTGAAGAAAGCCTTCAAGGCACGTGCCTGCTCCTTCGTGACTCCTATCTCCTTCAATTACCAGCTTCAAAAAAGCGTTTTCTTTTTATTTTCACTTCCACTTTTGGTGCGTAATCTCTACACTCAATACATCATGCACCATGGATGAATGACAAAATTGTTCTCCCTCAGGTGCAATAAAACTCATGAATTAATAAATCCCTGATAATTTCTCGCATCATTGTATGCTGTGATATTCATCAGCATCTGTTAAAGATAATAATTATCAAGTTCCGTGCTCATGTAATTTGAGCTGAGGACGGGTGTATTACGCGAGTGTTCTGTGTTACCGTACAAGGTGTCGCGATTATGTTTAACTGGGCCGAGCTCAATGCAGCAAGTACCGGGTTTGTATACTTGCAAACCAGATCGGGCCATCCGATCCGATAGCCAATTACCGAGAGACATGAACTACGTCCGGCATTTAAACCCGTGCTGTGTTCCAACGGACAAGACACAAGATGTGTCTCCCGAAATTTATGTATAGCCTTGATACTCATTAATCTTCCTGAAATCACAATTATCCGTGATTAATCGATAAACATTGAATTAATTACGAGATTTTTGCAGTTCAAGCACTTACCAATGAAATAAAAGGCTGTATTATACGACCCTTTGGTTATTAAAAGAGCAATTAGAAGGAGAGGAGCTTGCGTGGGTAAGACTATCCAGTGTTGTAAAGGAAAAAAATCAAAAATTAATAACGCCCCTCGTGTTGCCAACTTGCCACAGCAGTGGGAGCCACGCGATCATGCGCAGTTGCCCTCTGCGCATACTTTTTGGGCCACATTTGGAGATACTAATCGACCCAGAGTCCCGATACCTATTATATTCCTCACATAATAGGTATGTAATTATAGATTTAATAATGTAGACCGATCATGATCTTCGTTTCTTAAATAAAAAAGAGAAAATCTCTCTCTCTCTGCCTCTAGACAGAACGAAAAACTGGAAATAACTTTCATGCCACACACTCTGGGATGCGTCTGAGGTTGAAGTCACTGGATTTTAATGGCGGATGTGTAAGTTGTAATCCAACGATCAGTAATGAATTTTATGGGGACTCTACAAGTGGCTGAGAAATAAATAATCGAGGGAAGAAGTGACTGTGTCGCGTGGCAGGCACACGACGAATATCTCTATCTCTCTCTCTTTTCTGCAGCCAGAGACACGGTGGCAAGTGCGCCTACCTGATCTTCGAGTTTAATAATGGAATAAAACGAGTGGAACTTTATCCCTGACAATTTTTATGTCGCATCTGCCTAAATGGAGTCTAAGCCTATGATCATGAAGACAAGTGGTGGTAGGCGGTCACGTACGATCGATGATGAGGCTTAGGTTGAGTATACCCTCTTTCGGGATATTATACACCATACCAATTGCTATGCCCATCACTTTACAACGGATGCATAGGTAATCCAGTATTCATCGGGCAATTATTATACAGCCACATACGCAAATGTCCCCCAGGAGCTTGTCTTCGGGCCTTTTTTTACGCGAATGTGATTTTAGTGGTACTCATTTTCATGTACATAATTTATCGTTTCTTTTTTGTTTTCAGATTTTTTGCATTTAATTGAAGAGAGGCTACTATTGGAGAATGTTACGAAATTCAATGTGTTCCCACATTTACTGGGCATGAATAAATTGATTATTCAAATGATTGGATTATGAAGATTCTAGTCATAAACTCGTCAATGAAAAATTGCACTCAGAGACGTAATTATTCAAAGTAATTAGATTACAAAATCTGGATGAACTAATGGAATTACTGGGGTTTACGGAGTAAATGAAATTGGTAATGTAGTTGGAGTGTAATTACTTCAGGTTCATGGGAATTATTTTTTACAATTTAATTAGAATTTTTGAAGAATGACATTTTCTTGATAATCTAATAGCACAAAAATTCGATTAGGCAGGTGAAATTTTTCGAGAGCAACTGTAGGTTGCCTCCGAGGCAAAATCAAATTTTCTGTTTTTGTAGGGTACATCATACTAATACATTCACATCGAAGGCGTAATAATGCGGCCCCCCTTAATTCCAAAAAGACCGAAAGACACATAAGCGATTTTGTAAAAATTTAACATTGGATGTCTCGTACATACCCAGTGGCAGTTGAATAACTCTGGATAAATTTGACTCTCGGAATTATTTTTTAAAAGAAGAAGAGGAAGAATTCGAAGGTGGAGGGGAATGATTAGGCCTATCCTCTAGGGCAAAACAAGCGAATTCGTGATCATCTACAACTCTTAACTGGACAAATTCCCTTCAATTTACGTTTTTATAACCATCGCAATTTTTTTTTTCAACTCGCTTCTCGTGAAAAAAAGGAATCCTTGAATTTCAGGGCTCTCATCTAATTGCGGTCTAAAAAGCGAGGCTCTAAAGTCGATTCTGTTCCGGTGTCCTTCATACGTAACCTCGGAATACCTAAAAATTCTTCAAAAAAGCACAAAGTTTTTCCGTGATGCCATCCTTTCGTGATGAATCCTCTCCTGAATCCCTCGAAATAACTCAGGAAACACGACTATGGGATTTTGAGAAAAAAACCGCAGTTGAAAACGCAACTGTGTGGTATTTATCCGTGACATCATATAAATACTACCATTGAGTTTCTAAAAAAAAAAGGGAGCGGGAATTTCGTCTATTACTGAGTCGTCTAGGACTTGGACTATTAGCGTGAATTTGAACACGCGAAAACAGTTAGAAAAATAATATATATCAGTAAGAACGGTCACGAGCCAATAATGACTGAATTCGTCGTGTGGTATTCTCTTCAATTGGCTAATAATTTCCAGTGAATTTGCGTGGTCCCTTTTTTTTTCATCGTTAACCACGAGCGCGACATCTTTAACTATTCTCCTATTTTTGGAGAGGAGACACATTAAATCCTGAAGAAATCCGAGGGACTCGTAATACCCAGAGTATCACCTTTTTTTCGGTTTCTTTTTTTTTTTAAATGTTTTGCCTTCGTCCTCTTTCTCTTCCTCTCGAGCCTCAAAGCGTGTAATTACGGCACTCTTGTGTCATTCGAGGAGCGTGCTCAAGTAGACTGTACACGTTACTGCAAAAAAAGGAATCCGAGGATTTTGAAGTTGAGGAATATCCAATATCCTTCGGGGCGTGGAATAATTTTCTCTCCTTCGCTGCTTAAACTAAGTGTTTCATAGCACGAAGTGATACTGTTGAAAGGAACTTGAACATACCGAAGGAAGTTGGTGGCAAAAAAAAAGGGATGAATGAAAGGTGAGAAGAGATGGGGAGCAGAGGGAATAACTTTGTAATGATAATGCTGCAAATGTGTATTTGGCAACTGGCATCGAGTTTTGGAATGATGGCCTACTACACTTACCGAATGACCAACAATGTTAAAGGTGCAGGCTTATTATAAGTATTTAACGAAAATTCTGGGTAATAGCATTTGCATGTTTAGAGAGTAATTTTTTGCCCCAACCGCACATGTGAATAATTTACACCTTTGAAATTTATGTCTTTTTAATGCCCCCGAAATCTGATTATTTTAACCCTTTGAAGTGAAGAGAGCCGCTGAGGCAATTGTTGGGTCCGCTCGAGCACGTGAGTCAAGTGAAGAATTATTTCCCAAAAAATTCATTCAAATTGTTGAATTGTTAAAAACACATAAATTTTAATGGACTTGTGATAGATTGGGATTAATCGGTCATTTTTTCACCGTGATTGGGATTTTGTATATGCGAAAGAGGGGAGGATCATCGGGGCCTTCGTTCCCCTTGCAATTTTCGCCTAACGACTCCTAGTAAACACCTCATCTAATACGCTCCCCCATTTCTTCGTTCCCCATTACAAAAATGCAGCACCCCTCATAGAGAAGAGGGAAAAAGAGAAGAAGAGGAAGTGAACGAGAGTTTGTTGGCCCAGTAAATGACTCTATCGAAATTTCGTCCCGGGGGGGTAAGTAAACGTGAGGTGGAAATAAAAATAAAGGAAGAAATATACTGCAGTTAAAATTGCCTCTGGGCAGATGCGCCACACCTCAGGAACACGTTGGAATATGTAATCACGTGGATTTTCTACAATTTTGTTGGCTTCACGGCCGTCATCAATGCAAACACTAGGCTCTACTATGCACGCACATACTAGACACACGTCAATGCAACTGGAATTTCTTGAATGACTTCAATTCTTTGTTTTTTTCAATGGAAGTATTACGAAATTATTGATTTCTTTTGCGGAAAAAGTCGGTTTAATCATGGATTTTATGGTAATGATACTTTTGAAGGACGGAACTAATCGAAATTATAGATCCCAATTGATAAAATAGAAATAAACTTCTAATACTTCGGGTATTTGAAATTTCCATGGAATTACGGGCAACATCTCCCTCTCTTTCTAGCAAGACCACCCGGTTTGGATCATCATGCTTCCTTGGATTAATCTTCTCGTCCCTAAACGATAAATTCATTGATCCGTTACCTGAGGCGTTGATCATTAGTACTAATATGAAATTAAGATTGCACTAAATTCCCGTCTTTAACGCTTTTTTTCTCTCTCTCTCTTGAAGCAAAGAAAATTGTAGCAAAAATTAGGGACAATTATTTGAGGAATTTAACTAATTGAAATTTGTTTTTTTTTCAGGTTGAAGGAGTTGATAAAAAAATCTGGAAAAATTTGAGAAGATGGTCCAGGATGTCTACACTGTTGTGGAATTTTTTCCAAATTTCTCCATGCAACTGCTGTTTAAACAAAAATCCTCAATTCTTCTTTTTCAATAAAAGAAAAAGGCAGAGAGCAAACGTGTAAGTAAAAATAAAAAAAAAGCCCACCCAAAACGTATAGCCACGCATCACCGGCTCCGTTTGTCCGTTTTGCTCGACTAAATCCCCTCGGGGTGTCGACACGCGCCACAAGGGCACCCTCTCCAAAAGCCACAAGGGGTTGCGGATGTTTTCAGTTGTTTCTCCATCTCTTCTTCCTATTGTGACATAAATTCGCCGGCTACTTATTTCCACTCATCATCCATCACATCAAGAAGATGACACCAGAGGCAAAACCTCTCTTCCCCTTACTGTGCAAAAAAATTCTCGTCCTCTTCCAATTTTCCTTCTTCGGTCAACCGAATGCATTTAATGTATGTCGCCTCTCAAATCCGTTGTAAACTCGTCACGTGGCGAATATAGAAACTCAGTATTTGTAGAGAAGGATTACCAGCTGGGATTACGAGTTCTCCTGGTACGAAAAGATAACACCGGTTTTGTAACAACTTTGGCTTGGCAAGGGTCGTTTTCACTTGAATTGACCCTTGACTCTTCTCGCCAAACAAAAATATTGAATAAACCGCTGATGAGATTGCTGATAATGAATGTAATTCATGGGAAGTGGCCACATCAAATTAATACGAGGAGGAAAGTGAGAAAAAAGGAATACACTCGTGTGAACATTCGGCATAAACTTGCCATGTTCCAATCAATTAGATCTCCTGATTTTTTGCCAAATGCATGAGAGAGGATTGATCGATATCAATTCTCCGTTGACCCGCGTCACTGGCTTTCACGTATATGATGTTCTTAGAGGTTTCTCGGAATGCCAGGAACGTTTGTCTTGCGTTCACGAACGAGTTTCAACAATTTTAATTCCTCAATCGTCTCCTGCCATCATTCTTACCTCTCGTGGATGCTCTCCCCCACTTTCTGTGACCACGGCGACCGTTTTCGAGCGCAAATAATTGGGCAAAACTGCTTCTGGCGAATAATTACATTCAGGGGATGATTGAAGGCCATTTCTTCTGGGACAAATAGAAAGGTGGACTTTTTGAGAAAATGAGTATTCCAATTGCGAAATCAAAAGTATAGTCACAAAACCCTTTTTTTTTTTTCACCGCAATTTTGTCCGTTTTTTTTCTACACTCTTCACTGTATCAATTTGATTCGGAGAATTAAATGGAGAGGAATTTTTGTCTCGGTATTTTCGAAAATTCAAGTCTACTGATATAATTGATATTGCGAATTTGGAATAAAGGAGGAAAAGAAAATCACTGATTTATCCGTATAAAATTTATGAAATGTACTCTTTCTCCTCTTACTGTATACATTTCGTCCAAATTTCTTACGTCGGAAGACTCCACTCTGACAAGTGGGTAACTTTTTTGCCAGAGAATCAACGGCCATTTGATTCAGTATATCAGAGCGAAGAGAGCAAAAGGACGCAGGCCGTACATTTAATTGATATTACATTGGACCCTGAAGATTTTTAATTCGTAATAAATTTCGATCATGCGCCAAGAGATTTATGAAGTTGGTGGAGTTAAAAGTCATTGAATATATGAATCAAGTGAATTCGATTCTCTTCAGTTCATTTTTTTTCAATTCCAGATGTCAATCAATGAGAAAAAAATGCAGTCTTCCCGAATTACTGAATTTATGAGGAAAAATTTCACATGGATGAATTTGGGAAAATTGAAATGACTTTCGTAAAGTGAAAGCCTTTTTTTTCCATTCTATCCCATAATTCCCATCGTTTCCACTCTCCATTGAATCAAATAAATGCTGCAAGAGAGACAGACGAATAAAAAGAGAAAGACAGCTGCCTGAGGCCCATCACGTCGATCCATGGCATCAAGATGACCGGAGTAGCCGGTGATGGTCAGCTACTGATGCTGCACGGCAACTCTAACATGGGAAGTGGGCATTGGGCCCAGGGGGCACACCAGACACCGGTAAATTGGCCATTCGACATATTTCCAAAGGGACGCGTCGTTTTCGGTGCCATTTGCCAATGCTCACCGACGTAAAACCAGTCGTTGGAATTCAACTGAAGTCCGGGTGAAGTACATGAATTCTTGTGAAACTATTCTCTTAATTTTTACCCCAATTTAATCCATTAATTTTCAATGAATTCATAATTTACAGGGGTCAAAAAAATTCGAGTACAGTGTCACTGGGCGCTTGATAAACGACCGCACTTTGAGGGTAACACTTGGAATCCACCGACTGTGACATTGGGACATCTGTCAGGTCTGCGAGTACCACGATTTAACGAGTCGTTAAATTCACCAGTTATGTTCTATGTGTCGTTAAAATTTAGAACGCTAATTAATAATGGTGGAAAAAAAGGTGCAGAAGTGGTGCACTTTTTTTTGCATTACATTTTTTTTAAATTCGAACAAAAAAATCCAGAGAAATGCTCGTATAGAAAACGAGTAAACGAGTTATACCTATACGTCAGTCGTCGGCAAGTGACTAAAATGCAATTACCAGCAATTAAGTTGGTCTTTAAACGGCTGATTGACCGAAGGGGTCTTCTCCGCTCGTACATTCCCTTCAAATACGTTTTTTTACGAAAGAACAAAACCTCAGTTTAATATCGCCGAAAACTGGCGTTCCTAACACACAGGTGCCCATAAACGAATTCGTCGAATGTAATCCAATGTCTTAATTCACACAAGAGGACTCAAGACTATTAAATGTTTCAAGAGCGATGAAAATACTCGGAGAATGCATGAAAAAAAAAAGAAGATAACTCGCACGTGATTTTCTTTTGAAGTTTTTATGAAATCCCATAAGTCCAAACTGGGAGGAGATTCCATGACGTGAATGTCAGGGCGTAATCACGTGAAATGCGAATCAGGATGTCCACCACCAGGTGTACGTGTCAGTGAAGTTGAAAGGACAGGTTAACCGCCTCTGGTTGAAGAAATTTCATTTTCAATTTTTATTTTCGCCCTCATGCGCTTGATTATATTGAATTCATATCAATTATGGTATCAACCTCATGATTTCATTAAGACCCACATAATTCCACGTGATTCGTATTAATTGTGTATTTTTAATGGGAAATCGTTCAATTAAATTCAGGAGAACTATGAAACGTTTCAATTAGTATAACTCACGTATAAATGACCCATAACAGCTCGAATGAGCGGCAAAAAAAGGATCTCAATGTTCGTGGTAAAGAGATGGGTAGTAAACCACTACTTGGAGGAGAAAGCTATATGTGCCTCAAGTGTTTGGTATGTGGTATTATATCCCACCTTTATCTCCGAAAAGAACTTAAAGGGCCTCGGATGTGCAAGAAGTTAAATGAGTCGAGAGAACACACGTTTAACCCAGTAAAATCATGCTCACCGCATTTTTCTTGGACGTGAAAAAAATCAATTTTATTTCTTCTGCATTTTGAATGATTGGAGGATCGAATTAATGGGGAATTATTTGAGTTATATTTTCTTTGGAGAAAAAAGAAGAGGTCTGAGCCGACGGCAGAGTTTCTATGCATTGGTAATGCAATAATCGAGTACGGAGTGAGTCGTCTCTGGGTCTTATGACGACTATAAAACCAAACTCCTCGTGTAAGGGCTGTCCCAGAGTAATTACCACACGTGGATAACCGGTCAACACCGTTGCCCTTCTCTTCTTTTTATTTTTAACCGCTTCTTTTTATCTTCATCACGTGCGTTTCGAAGGGCACGAATGTCATGATCTTTACTGGGGAATTCTTCTCCGAGGCTTTAATTTTGTGAATTAATAGAAATCATGTCAGACATGAATTTTCGGAATTTAATAAATAAAAATGAAGATACGTCCGTTTTACCCCATCATTCACAGTAAATAATTGCGTCGTAACTCATGGCACTAGTGACTCAAACGACAATTGCCAGTAGCTCATAATTTACCTGGGAAATACGAAATTTAATAACTCTTTTTTATTTGAATAAAAATATTCAAGTTTTAAATGAAATTTACTTCCACCAATTTATTAGGAACTGATAAAAATTAAGCTTTACTAAATTTCCGAAAAATAATAAAACCTAACGAGATAAAACGTAGATTAGATGCCCCAGATAACCGCATCTGCTCTCATTAAATTATGACATAAACTCGTTTTAAAAAAATAGAAAAAACTCATCTCTAAAACCCTCAGGAATCATCGCCATCAACACCTGCATCACCGGAGATTTTCCAAAAAAATAAAGAGGAGTGGAACGTTTCCGAATTATTTCCGATTCTCCACGGATTGTTCTCTGCAGTGTCATCAATGGCCCCGTTCCACTCTCCATAATTCCACTCGATAATTGCCGCTTATTCGTGCAATGAACAAAAAAAACAGAAAGATCCCAAGAACAAACGAGGCAAAATTAAAAGCGAATTACAAGAGAGTAAAAAAAAAAGGGTTTGTGGATTTTATATTCCCTCGAAGGCGTGTGCTTTCCCCGAATCCCAGCGATCAACACTCCATTGTATCTTTTATCCCAATATTATTTCCTCTTTGTTCTTCTTTCACAATCATCCCTCTTTTTGTTCTCACCTGCACGCGTCTTCAGGAGAGTGCGGCTAAGCATGCTCAAAATTGCCGTGTGCTGGAAAGTGCAAAGCCAAAGGCTTCTTTTTTTAAATGATTTCCAGAGGAGCGGGTTGAAGCAGAAAGGTATAAAACGGTTCAACACCCAAAACCCCACCTCCAAAACCCCATGATTGTTATTATTTCTCCTCAAATTCACTCGTGGTAGAATCGCGGTGCCAAAAATATATAAAAACAATAATGTCTCGGTTTTGCTTTGTAAAATTGAACAAGTTCAAATATTTGTATAAAGAAAGAGGAGGCTCAACCGCGAATATACCTGGGGCCTATACCCACGCTATCATTTTTGCACCCCCTTTCTCTAATACACCACTATTATCACCACCTGCAATAATAATAAAGCAATTTAGCAATTATCGAAACACTTGAATTGTCGAGTAATTGCGGAAATGTGGTAAGAGTTGGAAAACAATAATTTGTGATTTTAACTGAGAATTGAGCGGTTAAAATCGCAATTTCCATTGTGCTAATTGTTGGAGTAATGTCCACAAGAGTCAATAGCCATTAATTTTTATTATTTTTCCAGGGAAAAATGAGGGAATCAGTATCTCATCTTCTGGACTATTTTTCCCCTTTTCCCTTGACAATATTCCAAGACTGGGGAGAAGAGGAGGAGATTGGTAAAGCTCGTGAAGCCACGGTGTTATGTATGATTTGAGCCATGGCAAGGTGGGACACATTTTTCCCTCGTGTCCTCCAGCATGTACATGCAGCTATGGCCGGAAGCGAGAAAAAAAAGGAAGCATCAAGACACTCAACGTAGGTTTCATGGACTAACGAGCACAAGTGGGATTACGCATGTCCTAGGCAGCTGCGCGCATCCTTCCTGGGGCGTTAACACGACTCGAGTTTCGACCAATGAGTGAAAAGCATTCTATATCATTCAGGAGGACTATCCACCAATTGGGAAAGCCGGGCTATCTATGCGGGTGTCATCCTCCATTCACGTGCCTATGATACTTATCACATGAGTGGTCATCGATCCTCGGACACTGGTAAAAATCCACCATTATTCACTACTTTTTCCCCAATGCCACCAAGTGCCTATTTAAAATCATTATTGCCATGTAAAATGGGTCATGAAATTGAATTCATTCAATCGAGCCTCAATTATTAACCAAACACACAAATGAAAGTCAAGAGTAATTAAATATTCTCATCAACTCCCAATGAAAAACCTCATCAAACCTCTGCTTCATCGCTTTCAATTAAATCCCAAAAATGGGTAAATTGTTTTGAGTTTTAAAAAATCCATTATTGCCTACGAAATTGCTTTAATGAGGAATATGAGAGATTTTTTTTTAATTTTTAATTATGTATTTTTTATTATGGGTAAGTGGTTGTTGTAAAATTGGAATACCGATGTTGTTCACGTTGAAATTTAATTTCTCATGGCTCTTAGATGCCGTCGGATTATATGAAGAAAAGAATAAGCGCATCTATGCGGTAAAAAATGAGGGAGAAAATAAAAAGAATATGGTTTCACGTAAATATGAATTCTTAATATCAGCAGCAGCTGCTATGATGTTTAGGCAAAATTGCTCGGCAATGTAATTACGTTTGCTACAGATCATGATTTTTTTCTCTCACGTTCATTCCCTTGTCTCATTATCTCAGCGCACCAGGACTCTTTCACTTTGCTGATAGAATGAACAAAGTGGAGTAACCATGGCAGATCGATTAGTTCAGGTGGGCGTTATTATTTCGGCTCGTATAGTCCATCAGTAATGAAAAATAGCCAGCAAACTAGTGCGTTAATGATCGGTCTATTCGAGGGCAATTTGGCTTCCGTTTCGGGTCATTCTCAAAAATTCCCATATTTTTTCCCCACTTTTAAAAGCGTTTCTCCGCTTCCATAAAATTGTACAGAACGTCACCGCTGGAATTCCTGACAACTTCATAGACCAATGCGGTATAAAACTTCACAACTTCACCTGCCGTCGACATCTAGATGATTTCACAATCATCCCAAGAAGAAGCAGACCATAAATCAATGGAGAATCTGATGAAGCAGAATTGTGAATAATTTGACAGGATGATTGCGAATGGTTTTTGTTGAAGTTTCTCTCAAGCCCTTCAATTTAATACACATCTGGATGGTAAGTGTTTCACGTCCTCTCACGTACCACAGAGACTCTCCAACGTCCTTAACGAAACTCTAACAATTTAGAATGAGAAAAGGCAGACTTGTTTCATGCAAAACTCTCCCAAAAACTCTTTCATCTAGCTCAAAACTTTGCGTGCTAAAGCGTGCGGAAAAAAATCCAGACGCCAATTACCATGGGAACGCATCAGTAACATTGTTGGTAGAAGCTGACCGCAAGAGTGGAGAAAAATTATGTATCGACAGATGAGCCATTGTCAAATAGTATTGAGTGGCTGATGAACGGATGTTGAAGATGACAATCCAGACATGTGGCCTGCGCCAATGTTACAATCATACATTGTCATTATTCTCGAATTTTTTTTCCCCATTTTTTCCGTGAAGAGTAGTTGGAATAGGTGATGATCCGTAACACGAGCACAACCTGTCTGGCATTGGCTCGCCCCACGATGTTGTTACCGCACAATTACTCTGCAGGGGGCCGTTAAAGGAACTGAAGAGAGTGGCTTTCGACCCCAGTGTTTATTTGTCATTGGATATACCTTCGGCACCATAAAATGGCGTTACTCTTCTGTGGAATTGATGACTCGGGGGAGCATGCAACTGCTCATTTCTCCAATAAATAATTCACTTTAACCGAATTCCAATGAAGTGTAAGGGATTATTTAATTTTTGCCTCTTGCACTGGCATTGATTCATCCTTAAAATTAACGTAATTATCATAATCAATGTCGCGTGTAGATTTTCACCGCAGGAATTATTTAACAACGCAGATGTACATAACTCGAGAGGGGTAGGAGTTATCGAGAAGATGAGAGGCGTTGGGGCACGAGGCGGCAATCCCCGAGATACCTGCTTCGTCATACAATATAATACACAGGTAAGTGAAGTTATCAAGATGCTCAAGTTCTGTTCGATCATTATCTCCAAGCAAAGACGCTCCGAAAAGAAACACAGTGGGCGCGCATCTCGCACGATCGTGAGGGCTGTAGGTTTTTAAACGTTACACAAGGACTCTTTTTTTCCCTCTTGATCTACCGAAATCGCTGATCGACCCTGACGATAAGAATTCCTGTCTTCGCGTGTGCCCAATGGATACAGGTAAGCGAGATTAGAGGCGCCCTAATTCGCCTGAACTTGACATTTTTTAATTTAATAACCCCTCATTTCAGGTGAAGAGGAGAACGTGCCCAGGACTCTGGAGAATCGGTTCATGAGATCGGCTCGTTTAATGACGATCCCAATGAAATGGAATCGGATAAATGAAACAAAAAATAACGGCAAAAAAGAGAGTCGTGGGATGAAAGGATGAGGGGCTCGGTGGAGCGTAAATAACTGAAAAAGCTCATCCTCGGTCTACTGGAAATGGCCAGCCGGGGGTTGATGCGCGTTGAGAAGGCGTGCCACAGAACCCGCCCATCCCTTCACCAGAGAGACTCTCGACACTCTCGTCTCCCGGCTTTTCTCTCTCTGGGGTCGTGGAGCACGAGCGGCGCGCGCTCTTTCTCGCACCCCCACTTGAAAAATGAGGCGCACCGTGAGGGGGTACGAGGTGCCACGCGACGGACACGCCACACACATACACGACGTCGAGACGCAGGCAGACGTCTCCTTTTTTTTCCGTCTTCCTCCCTCTCTTTTTCATTAAAAAGAAACGAAGCAGTTAACTTTTGTACGTATCAGTCCGTGAAGCCCCCAACAGTGTTACCAGATCTAGCGTGTCCTCTGACTGGACCACATCGTCCTCTCATCATCATTCTCTCTTCGTGTCTTCTTTCTTCTCCGCGTTTATTCCTCTCTTTTTATTATTTTTCCAACGTACCTTCCATCTCCTTCACTCGCTCGTTTTTTGTCTTCCACTGTATATCCTGCACGGTAGCCTCTATCCACTCACACACTCCTTCGGGAGTCACCGCAGACACGCAACTTCACAAACATACCCAACCAATTCCCTCCACCACTCCCTGTCCTTTACCTGGGCTGCTGTTGCTCTTTCTGGTGACTGCTGACTGCTACACACCACGAGGGCTCACTCTTCTCAGCCGCACTCACGCGGCCAACTTCTTCTCGGCTTCTTCGGCACTCTCGGATGGACCACTACGGATAACTCATTAATTTTATTGATTTACGAGAATTTAATTGTTCGGGGTTATTCATTATTTTTTCCTGGATTTTGTGATTTCGGGGGATATTGTGATTTTTTTTTTTAAACAAGTGGACAGTAGTTTGGGGTGAAGTTCCGGGATATGTTGGGGCTGTCATAATCGAGGAGACACAATTGTGCGATGATTCCGTATTTGTCAATGGATGGAGTAGAAATTGGAGACTAAATAGTATTTATAAAAGAGAAATATAATATTCATCGTGCTGCGGAAATATCAAAGAGGACATAACGGTGCCGAATCAAGAGGAGATCGATCTCACCGGAATTTCTACAGCTATAAAATAAATCGTTAAAAAGAATATAATCAACAGGTGAGTAGTTTAATTTAATCTTTATTTTTTATTTAAACTTATTTAATTTGTAATGATGCTGGTAATTTATATGAATTAAACATTAAACACTTGGGACATTTTCGGAGAGATTTTTATCCAAAATAAAGATGCATTTTAATTCACATTAAGCATTCGTGTTTAATTTTGGAAAAAAAAAACTTTCAATTTTATTGATTCACAATAAAAAAAAAATTCTAATAAACCCCGAGAATTAAATAACTCCGGCATTACTGATTCAAGACGATATCACAATAATTGTTTAATGAAAAATGCAAAATTCAGAATATCGAAAAATTTTGTTTAAAAAAAAAACAATGTTCAAATATAGAGTAAGCAACACGCCATGGCTTCATTTAAAATGCAAATATTCTCAGCTAGTCTCTCGGTTAGCGTGAAACCACAAACGGTGCTCGCAAGCGCAAGAGAAAAAAGGGTGACCCCCCCGAATTATTCTAATTAGCTCACCTGAATGCTTAACCGTTCATTCGACAGAAAAAAAATCAATTCAAATGGTCAGAAAAGGCGCGAGGTAAAGGACCCAACTGAATTTCTCTTCCCAGGATTACTGGCCCGGGGCATGGCCATTCCACCCCCTTCGGCCAATGGAAAGAGCGTGCGACTCTTTTCGGAGTATTAAAATCCGAGAAGAACCGGAATTAATTGAAACATAAAAATCAACGTTTATTCGACTCTGGCGAGATTTTAATCGTGAAATAAACGATTGCACTGAAAATGAAAGAAAAAATACGGTTTTACCTCGATAACACCATCTATTTGATAGAAATTTTTTCAAAAAAATAAGGTAATGAGTAAAAAATACTCCATGAAAGCGTCGCGGTTTAATACGCTGTACGTGCGAGATGTCGTGCGAGCTGGACTTAATATATTCAGATTTTTATAGCCTGTGGCGTATCGGAGATACCGTGTACTGTACTCAACCCCTCTCTTTTAGCTGCTTACCTCAACAACTAACTCTCTTCGCATTTACCTTCTTTGACCTTAGGTGCTTTCTTGTTTCACAGATGTATATGTATTTCTTCAAAGCCAAATGAGGCAATATAACGTTGAGCCATTTTAAAAGCTCACACACAAACGGAACTTGGGTGTGTACTTGCCTAATGAATAAAATGGAGGAAAAAGAAGAAAAAATAAAGGTCTTGATTTCGCTCTTGGTTTTACACGTAAAAGCGTGACCTTAACGCCGATTTATCTTTCAGGTTTTCAAACGACCCCCTTTTCATTTTTAAATCTCCAGTAGTTTAATTATTATTTACAAGTTATTTGAGAAATTTTAGAATTTTAATAATCTACATTTATTATTATGAGAATTCTCATTATTATCCCATTACTTTAAACAAATTTTAATTAATTCTAATGAAAAAAAAAAAAAGGTAAAGAAGTAGTGAGTATTCAATTAATTTACTGATAATTTACCGCACTTTTTTTTTTTTATAATATAAACTCGGATCCTAATAATAATTACAGGAAACAAGTTAAACGTCGAGTGTCGTATTTTAATTGAATAATAATATTTTTCCTTCAACTATGAAGCATTAAATAGAAATAAAAAAAATAAGAGAGACAGTGAGAAATGTATTTTCTTCGTAATTTTCAACACGAAAACCACATAGAAGTTAGCAGATTTCGATTTAATTATCGTTAACTCGAACAAGGAGATCAGAAGAATGTAGAGTAAATGCCGATTCATAAAATCACTTGTACGTGCACACGAATGATAGGTGAGATGAAGAAAACGACGTTGAAAATGAATGATAAAAGGAGAAGACCAGAAGAATTATCCCAACGAGAGAGAGAGAAGGGGAGAGGACACGTGTTCGCAAGAGTAACATCGGTAAAAACACGTGGAACGCGAGAAATGCAGTGCCATGGCCATTTGATTTATAATAATCGCTCAATCCTCATTACTGGAATATTTCATTGTGGTTTCCAGAGGTAAAAATAAAGAGAACTGAGATTTTGCTTTAAAGAAAGTCTTTGAGGATACAAAACCGAGTTTTCAACTGATCGTTAACAAGAAAATACTGGACTCTCGACACCTCACTTACAAAAACCCATAAAAACACTTTATATAATTATTTTTTTTCTTCAAATCCCAAAAGAATGTGGATTTCATCCGATTATCAATAATTTATTAATTAATACAATTAATTGGAAATAACTGAAATACTAAAGTGACTCAGTGCAAATCAATTATCTCTGATAATACCTCATTAACATAATATTAAGAGCAGACACAAAGTGAAGGCTGTAATTAAATAAGATGGGGGTTGTAATGCTCCATGATTGCACACAAAGTTCCTTCAATAACCGAGGGATTGAGCCCATGGACTAACCCCCTTTTTCCACCTCTTTTTTTTAATCTCGAGTTAACTATAACGGTGTAACGTGGGTGTATCGTTTCCTCGTGATCGCTTAAGTATAGCCACACGGTTTAAACTCGCACGTTATATATGTGGAGGAGAAAAAAAACGTGTGCGCCCGTTGAGGGTTGCTTCGGTAATCGTGCATTAATTTGCATCACAAAGTACACGCCACCCTCACCACCACCGCACGCATTCCAAGTAGTTTTCCGCTTTTTTTTTCCTCTCCATTCTCTTCTCATTGAATTCTTCCTTCTTTGCGCAATGAGGACGAATTTAATTGCACGACACTTTAAATCTAAATTCACATTTTCTATTATTTTCATTATTATTCTCTTATCTTGTTGCATATTTAGGGGCTGTCAAAGCGCGCGCGAGCCCTTTTGAATACATTTAAATTCATTAGCTCAACTGAATATGCGCAAAAGGGCCTTTACACCCTTCAGGTGTATACTTAGCTTCCAGTGGTAATCGGTGACCTCACCGAAAATAAAACACGGGCAAATCATGCGCATGTAACGAGGCATTTCGGTCAGGTGTCTCAACCGTGATTAATATTTCAAACTCTCACATTTAATTTCGTTTTTTTCTTTTTTCTTACAGAAAATCTCGGAAGACTGGAAGAATGCCACACACAGGTGAGTGTCTTTTCATTTGAATTTTCTACTGCTTGTAAACGATCATAATTAACCATCAAATTCCCCCGAAATAAATGCGGATCGTAAAAATTTACCGCTCACATCCGCCAACAGTAGCATTTCAATCCATTCACGTTATTATTATCGTTATGGGATTCGTTTTTTTTCTTTTTTTTTGGATAAAAAGGAATTGGGTTGAGTAATTAAATATCAATCAATTGTAGCCTCATTTTTTTAACCCGAAAATCGTCCTCTTTCTTACAGAGGAAATAATTAAGTGCAGGAGGAAATGCCGCAGACACTCAAAATAAAATAATAATAATGTGAATTATGTATTTTTAATTTCCTGGGAAATAATGAGGAAAAAATGGAGAATCAAAGAATGTTGGAGATAAAAAAATTATGAAAATTTATCGGTAACGTTAGATGCACGGCAGGTGGGTGGTTTTAAGGCTACTTTGAGCTTCAAAATGGCGAATGCGATAGCAATCAGTTGGCCTTCACATTAGGCTGGTTAATTCTAAGACCATGATTATCGTTAGACATCCATACAGTTCAAAACTCTTTTTTATAGTTTAATAATGAGGCAAATTATTCGAGAATACCCGGAAGAAATTTGCGAATTATGACGTTTGATCACATGATCCGATAGCGAAATGTGTAACCAAAAATGCCATTAATTTTACTGGAAAAAAAAAAAATCATTACAAAGTATGAATAAAAAATGATTATTTCCCATTGAAATCAAATGTCTCGCGTTCTCCCCTCCGAGTAATTGAGTTAATGACGTAATTACCCCGGTGGATAATAATTAGTGATCATTCCGTATTTGCCCCCACTCTCCTCCCAAACTCACTTGTGCACACAATTTCAGTACGTGAAGGCGCGTGCACGATCTCGATTTATAGGAGCCGCCTCGTTCCCTTTTTTTTTCGTATTAAAGCTTCTCTCCTCTTTTTTTTTCATTTTCCTTTGAAAGCGTTTCACTCCTGTCACCACGACGATTCGGATTGAGTCGTGCTCATGATTGCTGAATTCTCCTCTTTTTTCGGTTGGCAAAAGAAACCCGGTTGTGTTCCAATGATTGTCTCCCAACAAGGTCACTCAAATAATCTCCAAATTTTTCACACGAAAGCTCCAAAAATCAATGAATAAAAGAAACACTCCTTCTTTTTTTATCACCGTATCGATTATATCAGAGTCCATAAAAATAATAATTCACATAAAAATCCATTGAATCCTATCTCTCGATCTTTATCCTGTACTCCACCGAATGATGATCATTAAAATTAAGAAAAAAAAAAATATGTGAAAGCCCGTTATATTGGATGTATACGTAATTCACTCAATGCCAATTAACTCAAAAAATTTACCTAGATGAGGAGTGAGAGACAAACATTTATAGATGCTGAATGATTGCGCTATTAAGTGTGCACAGTCTAATAATTTTTTTTTTGGTCCACTTGAAATAACTCATGTACACATTTCTCACGGGCCATGGAGTTAATAGCTGAATATCTCATTCGCAAATGTAACATCTAATTTCGTATTTTTAACCTTATTTCATTTCCGTATTTATTAAATTTTATTAACTTCATGGATTAAGTAAAATAACGAGATTGTGTAATTGAGTAATTCGTTTTTACAATGTAATCTTGAGGTTGGAGTTTTGTGCAGGAGATTTTGAGTTTTATTTTTCGAGCATTTAATATTCAAATCAATGATTTTGGGGAGTTTGATTTCACAAGGTGTTGGGGTAATTGATGGTAGACATTGTGATAAAAGACTAGTCACAGATACAAATCATCCACTCAAGTCAATCGCCTCGTTTGCCTTTACTGCAATTCCATGGTAATGTTATTCCAGTTGGGGGGCTATCTAATAGTCCTGGACATTCGATAGTATCCAGGCAGGTGAGTTTCCATTCTCATCATGTTGCTCCTCAATTTTAAACGATAAGTGCAGATGCACTGGCTCATCGAACTCAAAGAAATAAACAAATAAGAATAAAATCCGAGGCAAAATACTCAAATACAACGGAGTTGGTGCAGTTTCACAGGAAACAATTTTGGTCTAGGGTTTCTCGGGTGATTCGAAGACTTGTACGACCAATGTTCGGTTCCTCGATAATTACACGTTGCTTCTTGACTTCTTCATGGGAGACACGCGATCACTCCTTTCGGAATCATTTATTCTCTGTCTTTATTTCTTGTGGTTCGGAAGTTTTAGACTCGAGTGTCATTAGAAGTGAGGTATGCCACTGTGAAAAACACCTGCTCATAATGTCATTTTGAATTAGTGATTATTATTTTTATGGGAGAATTTTTCTGATGAAACGGTGAAAGATGGATCTTTTTTTTTCAATTGTTCCATTGAAAATCTTCACTATTCACTTTGAAATTGTGTAGATAGATTTTTTTTGATGATTCCATCGGAAAGCTGAGGAAATTTTAGGCGGAAAACATGTGTCGAAATTATTTTTCTCGAGTTTTTGGAAAATTCGATTTTTTCACCCAGATTTGAAGGAGTTTACCTTGGAAAATTTTGGAAAAATCACATTTTTGGGAATATCTCTGGTTCTATTGGTCGTAGCGCAGTGGGGTTGGGCTTAAATTAAAGGTCTCGTCCTCCCCCACATTCTCCCCAAAAATTATCGATGTTCATCAAAAATTGAAAAAGTTACAAGCCATTTTATGAAAATCAGTTTTTGGCCTATAGCTTTTACAATTTTTTCTAAAAATTGATAATTTTTTAAATCGAATTTTCCAAAAACTCGAAAAAATGAATTTCGACACATGTTTTCCGCCTAAAATTTCCTCACCTTTCCACTGGAATCATCAGAGAATCGCTATCTCCAACCGTTCAATCAGAATCCCCATTTTACCCCGAATTCCCCTAATTAAAAATAAATGAGACATCAGATATAAAAGGAAACCCTCAACCCCATCCATGCACTTAACCCATAATTAATGCCCCTAATAATCAGATAATCATCTAACCCCATGAACACATGAAACTGTTCCAGGTCAAGCTGGTGTTAACCAACTGGGTGGTGTATTTGTGAATGGCCGACCGTTGCCAGACTGCGTAAGACAGCGAATAGTCCAGCTGGCACTTGTTGGTGTCCGGCCATGTGACATTTCACGACAGTTACTAGTCTCACACGGCTGTGTCTCCAAGATCCTGACGAGATTCTACGAGACTGGGAGCATAAGGCCTGGTAGCATTGGTGGCAGCAAGACTAAGGTGAGTTGAATAAAAAAAAAATGAGAATCTTTCGTACACAGAGTGAATTTGAGTAACTATGTCTTGTGGCATGTACAAGTATTCCCTTGGGGGCCTTCCTTCGACTTCTGCCCGAGTATATATGGGGTGGAATAATGAACTGGGATGCTGCAACGAAAAAAAATAGTGGATAAAGGAGGAAGAGAATGAGGAGAATGATAAAACGAGAACGAATTCAGAAAACTACCAGTAGAAACACAGTGGACATGCCTGATGTGATTTTAAGTAAGGCTCTCGGTTGTGTTTGAACGTGCTCGCAATTATCCAGACACCTTGCTTCAGGCATTTGCATAATTTCATGGCATTCGTGAGGATATTCGCCACCTTCGCTCGTGCGAAAAATCGAAAATTTTTGTTTGAATTAATTAGGATTTTACGTTGGATTGTTCGGGTTTTTCTATTTTTTTTTCTATCGTGATAACATTCTGATGGTTAATGGCAAATGAGTATCTGATAGGCACTCGAAAACACCATGGGAACGTGCGAATAGACTCTCGTATACGAAACACCTACATGACTCTTCCCATTATGAGGGATTCATGATGTGCGTGATATGAGGCTCTGCCTCTCACCCAAACACCATCGGACTTTTATACAGCACATACACTTTGGGGCCAAATGGGCTGCAATATCGTCCGCACCATGACGTTAATGATAATATAATTATACGCCACACGTGCAGCTATGTCTTTTTTGCAATGGATTTTTCTTTTTGATGGTGGAGAAAAAATGAGATTTATTGGTGGAAGTGTTTCTGGATTCTCTGCTTCAACAATTTTTCGTTTAATGAATTTATTTTAATCAAGTTTCTTCGAGTTACTCGTGTAATCAAGAAATTCATTTATTATGAGTTCTAATTAAGTAAAAAAAAAAAGAAGGGGGGTATTGGTCACGGTATTTCAATTAATTTCACCATCAAAATAATTAATTACATGGGAAATAAATTCAGTATATTTTATAGGTTTTTCATGGAATTTTTTGAAGGAATTAATATTTACAGATGAAATTTATATGAAATTAAACAAATTGCAAGAGTGAAATGTTTATAGACATGCAGAACAAGTTCCTCATAAAGAGTAATTTATTATCCCATGCTTTCCATACTAATATTAATTGTTCAACTGTAGATACACACGTGAAACATTATGGCACTTTCATGCCACCAGTACTTTCGTTCAGCAAACACAATGTTTTTGATTCCATAATTTGATAAGCAAAGTTTACAGTAGCTGATCGCTACATGCTGCTACAATATTTAAATATTTTAGGATAATTTTTTTTCTTTCACATTAATTATAGAATAATCCAACGATCTACACATGTTTCATCAGCGATTTTCCTCTTTTAATTTATCACATTTCGTTATTTATTTTATAATCAATTATTGCCATGATCAAACATGAAAATTCACATGAAACATCATTCAGAGAGAGAGAGAAAAAGCAATGGGCCAACAGCACGACATAGTCTCTCATGAAAAATGCATTTTGCATATCGACCACTCAATACTCCCTGCAACTTCGCTTTATAATTTTCCCCATAAATAATTCTGCAAGAAAAAAAAAAGCTCAGACTTAAAATCAATTGCCTCGAGATAGAGACATAATAAATGACAAAAAAAAAATGATTCATTCAATTGTCATTGCAATCGCACAATTATGATCTGCATCATCAGAACCAATCGTTTTTATCAGAAAATTCTGAAGCCCTTCGTCTTTGAAAGGCCTTTCTCGCGCCTTTCAAACGGTTATCAGCAATGACCACGCATTAACAATAGCTGAGGGGCTTTGGAGATAATTAGTGAGTTTGTGGTGAACCTGTTGGTGACCGTTTGAGGGGTTATCTAACATTTAACTGCGCCAGATGTCAGCGTCACTGTTGTCTTTGATGGTTCAAGCAATTTCCCTTATAGCACTTGCTCATATACATGTCCCTTGACCGTTGGCTATAGAGCAGTGCCGCGTGTCCGGTTTGTGTTGCTCGATTCCGATCACAAGGATGTGTTTCACATGGGCCCGAGCATTAGGACATGTTCAACGTATATACCACCCAACAGTTGATGCCAAAAGTGAGGAAGAGGGGAGGATGGGATGGGGTCGACGAGGGGGTAATTGTCGCCACGACGGAAGTGTCAGATTAGAATCTGAGATGCTCCCTGGGGTCGCACGCGATGTCGAACCCTCTCTGGAACCCCCGTGACACTAAATATTTCATATAGGTGTGTGAACAGCATAAGGATGACCAAGTGGAGAATTGGAAAAACCAGGTATATTATTTAATGCTGTCCACTTTATTTTTTACCCATTTTATTTCTTTGTTATTGTGTCCCAGAGCAGTAATTGTGTCAGGTCATATTTTTATAGTGCTGATTATCTTTGTTGGTTTATTTCCCTGAATTTTGAATAGGTAAATAGTAAATTGTGACAATTGAGGTGGAGACATTAAGTAATTCAGGATTACTTCTCAATGAAAATCACTACTCGTGCCAAAAAGATGGCGATCTTTGAGAACCGTAAAAATAACTGAATAAAACACGAAAAATCAGTACTGGGGTGTGTGCGTATAACATTTCCATCGTGTTAGCATAAAATTATCCGGTTGGAGTAACCTGGGGTTGGCCAGAGTTATTCATTAGCAATTCAAATTTTATTCATTGATACAGTGATTTTGAGAACCACTGATGAACACACTTGAAAGAAACGAGGGTAAAAAAGGCAATTGAAAAGAATTATCAATCCACTTGGGTTTTACATTAATTCTTGGTTCTTGGGGCCATCGTTTATGTCGCAGATGACAGAATTACCCAGTGAAAATAATGTTTGCGGTTATTTTTTTGCGGGCTACCCTGGTGTCCGATAATTATCTGATTAGTCCTTCACCTGTGGACGGCATGTGTATTTTTGTCGTTTGATGAGATCACTACTTATGGCGTTAATTTGCAAAAGGGTGCCGAAATGAGAAAAAAAGAGCCTCAAGAACGGAAGGAAGTCGAAGGAACGCCCTCCACCGATTTGTGGAGGAAACAAGCGAAAATTAACATCAAGAGATTCCAATATTCTTCATCTTGATCAAACATTTTTCTTCCCTTCACTAAAATGAAGCCTCACTCTGTTGAAAACCATTTAATATTATTTTCTCAATTCCTTCTTTTCCCCTCATTTTGTTTTCATTTATTTAGACTAACAACCGGGGATTACCGTTGCAGCAAGTAGCAACACCAACTGTGGTCAAGAAGATCCTCAGAATGAAGCAGGAGCAGCCGACAATGTTTGCCTGGGAAATTAGGGAACAATTGGCAAGACAAGGTGCATGTGATCCGCAGAGTTTACCATCGGTATCTTCAGTCAATAGAATACTCAGAGGCGGTGGACTACATACTGATCATCCAGCTATCGATCCTGGATCATCGAGCTCTTATCAATCGCATGTTCCAACGAGTCCAGAAACAAGAGGTAAAATATTACGATAAATCATTCTGATCAAGTGACACTGATAGAGCATAATGATGCCCGAGTATTGAAGAATTTATCATGAAAAAAAAATCAAAATGTAGAACATTGTAATTTTGATAATTTTGTTTACATGGTTACACTGAGCTTGTGTTGAAATACATATGTTGAAGACTCGTGTAATTATTCACACGAATGCATTATTTTACAACGCTCACCGATGCACAATAATATTCGCAGAATTACGAGATATCGCGTGATGTGAGAAAAAAAAAGAGGATATTTTGCGTTTTCGGTTTAAAATTGGCTGAGATACATTCGCACGCATGTACAAATATAATATCGAATGTAGGAAAGATTGATATTCATTAGTACTGGTTGGGGGTAAAAAAAAAAGGGAGAGGATATTCTGACCAAAGGATAATTCAAGACGAGAGAAACTCGGCAATTTTAATTCACAATTGATACTGATTAAACGCTCTTATTCCATAAATTTTTATCACTCGTAACACTTCTTCTTGCATTAAATATTTCCATGAATGGCTTTTATTGCAACAGTCAATTGCCCTCAAGTGTTTGAAAGTCATGTTAAATTGAAATAATTACGAAAATTCCCTTGACTGTGTACCCTTGAGAGTCATGTTCTCCTTTCGCTTATTGACCTTTTTTTTCACCTGAATAAATGGACAATTTGAATTTTTCCAAAATAATTAAATGAATTTTATCAAAAAACATTTTAGACTCCATGAATATTCATTTAACTTAATTATATCAATCCGCACTTTTTTTGCAGAAGCCCTGATGAGAACGGATTATCAATTATTTTATCCTGGCTCACTTGGCCCCCTTCACATATCAACGAGTGGATCAACTGGTAATCCAAGTGCACCAACGTGGAATCCAGGATTCTACTCGTCCCTCTATCAAGCCACCACACTGCATTTGCATCATGGAATGCAGGCATTCACGTGAGTATTCTAATTAATGTCTCATTTTATAATCAAATTATCCAACTTTAATCGCATCCCCAGCCTCTTTATGACCATCATAATTTCGAGGCAACAAAATACACGTTTATATTGTTTATCCAACAGGACACTGGAGCAAGAGAGAATGGCCGATCAGCAGAATGGACAGAGTCAGGTTGAATTGAAGTCAAGCTCGAGTTCAATGGCTGGTAGTGATGATTCATTGGACAAGAGTGATCTGGATGATAATCCCGAGTCTCAGGACAATTACAAGTCCTTTCAGAATTCACCGATTATCTTGGAATTGGGGCAGAAGATTGGAAGCGATCGAAGTGCATTCGTGAGACATGGCACACCGAATTCATCGAACAATTATGAATTACGATCAAGTCCAACTTCACCAAATACCGATGAAATAACACCGAATTCATCGAGAGTCAATGAGAATTCTAATGATATGAATAATGAGACAGTCACTTCAGAGAACAGACCTCAGCCACAGAAAAAACGGAATCCTTATTCTATAGAAGAATTATTGAAAAAAGATGAGCATGTCAGTGTTAGTAAAAGACGAAGAATCATTGATACTGGAATTGTTCAGCCATGTGGAATTATTGTTGGTAAAGATGGTTAAATTAATTGGGTAATTAATATTAATCAGTGTAAAGTGTAGTTTAATTGTTTGAAATGTAGATGAAAATATCGTTAAATTATTAGGAATAGTAGGTACTTCAAGAGAATCTCTCATAAATAACTCTATTTTTTCGGTTCATTGGTAATAATTGAGAAATGAATTAAAAATTATGTAAATATTGGATAATTGTAAATTTAGATTATGAATTTTCGGGAGAGAAATTCACTGAAACAACTCTCATCAATCTTGCCACAATTTAAATGGATTCTAATTATTCTGATTTTCGTAAAAGCAATAAAGTGCAATGATGTCACACCGAGGTGTTAATTTTATTTCTAAATTATTCGTATAAAAATAAAAATTTTAATGATACAAAGAGAAACCGTTGTACCCCGTGTATCGTAAAGTCATAAAAATGCAGGTACGAATGTTATACAATAATTCACGATTTACGCATGTGCGAATAAGCCAAAAAAAAAGGAAACAAATCTCAAACAAGGAAAAATTAGAAAGTCAATGCGAATGAAGAGAGGAGGAAAAAAAATTCAGGAGGAGCAAGAGAATCTGCTTTTTATAGCACTGTAAACATTTTTATCTCTCTCAGTGATCATCACCAACCAATTAATGCACCATAAAGTGTAAACACTTGTGGTTTAATATCGTGCGGCCATAATCCACGTGAGATGTAGATTTGTGCACTAAAGTTTAAGAATTTTCTGGCAAAATAAAATTAATTAAATTATGAAAATAAATAATTCAGAATTGAGATTAAAAAAGTGAAGTATGAAAATGGAGTTTAAATCTAGTACATATTGAAACACCATATTTATTGTAGAATTTAAGAATATTGTAAATTTATCTTGCATTAATGATGATACTGTACCTTTGGTGTCCGTAACGTAATTAAATGAATAATAATGATAATGAGAATTTTTCACGGTTCAAACTGTGGACAATTTCCAAATGATAATGAGGGAAGAACATTTACGATTATTTTTATTATCAATTGACGATGCAAATACTTTTAAATTGTTCCGAGGAAAATTAATATTTTGCATGTGTATGAAACATCAAAGGCGCAGAATTGGTCATTACTTTAAGAATTTAATTGATAATAATTGTTCCGTCGACGGATTAATAATATCGTGATTCACCGACTGAATTACTCCAATTAAAAAAAAAAAAAGAAACACTAAAATGTAGTTACTTTTTCTTATCCTTTCATTGCGTAAAATTTATGAAAAATTACGAATTTTATTGTACAATATATTAAATTAGTAATTGTAGTTAATTGGAATGAACAAATTATTGTATTTCAAATTGTCATGTATCATAAATATTAAAGACTAGTCAAAATGACTTCTGACTTTATTCACCTTTTCATTATTATTATTTTCATTAAAAAATGTGGAATAATTCACATAATTTATGTGGCAAAAGTCCCGCAATTGTTTTCTCATGATTCGCATGCATTGTCCTATTCTGGAATACAATTGAGGTGTTGAAAAAAGTGAAGACGATGGGAAAATAAACTGGGCCTATTCTCTCTAATGATTAATTATGATTAAATCATACTATTCAAATAACACCAACTTTCCTATGCAATTTTTCACTCCTTTTGTGTTTAAAAAATGAATAATTTTCCTATTCCAAGATTAACAATTTATTGTGTATTTATTATACAAACTAGTGTAGCTGATGGACAAATTAAAAAAAAAATTACAGAATTAATAATCCAGAGATAAACATTTGATATAAACTTTAAAAAATAACGGTAAGACAGGTATTTAATTACAAAATTCAATAAAATCGTAATAATTGAAGAGAATATTTAATCATCACTCACTCAAGTGCATTAAAAACACGATTAAACTCCTCGAGTATCAACGAAGATGAAAAAAAAAAACATTACTTAATCTAAACCAAAAAAAAACGGGCACTATGACTATCCTTCACCCATTTTAAAATGGTTTCCTCGATTTTCGAATGGGTAACACAAGAATGACTGTTCCACCTCCATAATTTCAGTCAGAATTAAAAAATATCTCAAAGTTGAAAGTTACGTTGAGAGTGAAGTGTATTAGTGGAGAGTGTGTGAACTGGATGAGGTCCTGCTGCATAGAGGCTGTGATGTGAATGGGATTTTGCTCTAGAAAGTTCACTGTAACGATCCTGCTCTGGTGGTGCAACAAGGAGCACTGGCCTCAAGGATAATGACTTTCGTGAGCCAGCTACACTTTGGGCTTCATTAACATATCCTGGATTGACCTCGCCTAAAACATATAATGATGTTATCTCAAAATAATTCTAGCCTCTTCACACTTTGGATTAAAATTTACCTTTATAGAGGGATCCATTGTTGAACGGTTCTGGCTGCAATCTGACATGCCTGGAGGCGAGAATGAAGGCAAGTGCTGCTAAAGTGACAGCATCAAGTGCTGCAATTGCAGCAAGAGGAATGGCCCATCTGATGGCGCAAGCCCCAGGATAATACCTGAAATAAATTCGAGAAATTAATAAACATTTCAATGAAATAAATAAGAAAATCTTTCTTACCTAGAAGCTGATGCTCCGCAAACTGCCCGGACAATCGGGGAATCCCAGCCCAATGGATAAACACCAACTCCAACTGCCATACAAACCGCTGAAATTGAAAATAAATTTATTACACAATTTAACGACAATCAGGAAGTAACAATTCAGTTCACGGAAATTGTTTACCGCAATTCCACACGATTCACGGAATACAGAAATAAGTGACAATTTGTTGCATTTAGGCGCATCTATAGTTTACGGGGAAAAAAGGAAAGGAGATAGAAGAAGGCGAGGTCGGTTAGTGAAAGGGGACCGGGAAAATAAACAGGCTTCTGTCCTCAACTGCTAACTGTAGTCTGTCTCTATAACACTGTAATTCACCTATGCTATATATATGTGCATGTGTTCATACAGCTGGATAACGGACGTTGAATTTCTTCTTTTTCTCATGCACAGTGGGACAAGAAAATCTGACTTTACATTAATTTTATCAGACTCAATATAAATCCACTATTTTTCTTTTTGCATTTAATTCTTCGAATCCATCTTTATTGTAGAATTATTCAATGTGAAACTCTGAAAATCGTGGAATAGATTCATTTTATTCAAGAACCGTATCGGCTTTCACTATCTTTGATTATCCTCAATATTTATTGCATTTCTATTCTCACAAATCTTTCTACTCCACTTTTTTTTCTAAAGAAATTACGAATTTCACGTACTTTCAGAGGCTAAACTGTTTTCCTCATGTCGATAATGATGGGTTTGAATAAGAGAAAAAAAGAATGATGTCAAGTCCCGTTGCAGTAGGTCAACAAGTGCATTTTTGTTGCATCAATTTCCTGAAACCTGTTTCTCTCTTATTTATCCCCACCAGACTAATAATCGGGAAATGAAAGAAGCTTTGAAAAAAAACACAGAAACATGCATCATCGAAACAATGATTAAATTCGTATTCACCAGGAAATCCAATGAATTCATAATTTTTATTGTCACGGACGGCTAGAGGTAGTGGAAGAGTATTTTCCTTTTTTTCCACTCTAATGGACTCACTTGTTCGAACTCATCCATCGCATGCCGAGTGAAAGGGAAATGTTTAAACTGACAATACATAATGATGACAATACGATGATAAAATACTGTGATAAATTTTCAGTTATTGCGTCACATTTTTTCCACCAGGTTGAACAAAAATTTTGTTTTTACTCACAATTACTACTTGTGTCTAATGACAGTCTCTAATATGAGCCCTCTGGCTTTCTAAAATTATCCTTTGAAATTGTTAAAAATCTAATTTCATTGTAATTAACATTAATTATTCTTGTGAAATCGTGTGGTATTGCTGATTTTAAAATTATTTAATTCGCTTCTTTTTTTTGTGTAAAAATTGGAAAAAATTCGTTCTTTCTCACCAGAAACAACCTGCATCCATGCACAAATGTAGAATACTGTTGTGCATTGGCAAAAGAAGAATAGAAGCATAGCGCAAATTGACAATAGTGCTATTATCACAGCAATACCAATGAGAATGGTGCTTGCTTTGAATGGCACATTTGCTATTGTTGATAGATCATCGAGTCTTCCAATGCACTCCTCTCCCAGTTCACCTGGAATTAATGAATTAATCAAATACCAACCGAGTTTATCGTAAATAGAAAGGAGATAATTAATGATAATTACCATTAGCTCCATAACTGCAGCGTGACCACAGACCAAATCTCCCTGGATTCTCGTGCTCAAGATCTCCAATCCACTCTGGTGTTACAAATGCAACAACACCAATAATAGCGTAACATATTGTAAATATTCCCCATAAAACACCAATTGCCTTTGAATTACGAATGTAATTAGTTGCATACATGTGCGAAGACTCTACGTACTCAATTTTTGAACCCATTTTCAATAATTTATTCCTGAAATCAAAAAAAAATAAATAAAATGTGAATTTATGGAAGAATGAATTTTCCTTTTTCACAGTTGGCTGAATAATTAATTCATCAACATTTTCATCATGATAGTGTCATGTATTAATTGTTTACGCCTATTTAAACAATTACATTGTGATCCAATTATTTATTACTGTCATTTTTCTGTTTTCGTAATAAAGAAAAATCGCATTGCATAATGAAGAAAATTACCTTCAATTAAAATTATCTGAAGTCCTCGATTTTCACGTTTCTCTTATTACAGAAGAGTTTTAATTGCTGATGACTCAAATGATCGCCGGTGAGCCTCCATTATCCATTACTATTACAGGTGTTGAACTCACTGGTGTAATGCTTATTAATTTCTCGAAAAATTCGAAAGCCTCAGGAAATAATTGCACTAATTTAATCACTGAACTTCAACACTTTGAATTAATCCTTTTGAATTAATTCCTGGGAGTTTAATTAATACGAATAAGTCATCAATATGTTTAGAGTACAATTGAGAATGAAACTTCAGGTATTTTTTTTTCACGTCTGCACGAAATGATGCACCACAGTGAAATGCAGTGGAAGCAACTCGACGACCCGTATCACCTTACTTATATTATTTTTTACGAGAATTGTTATTTTGTGAAATAATATGATTCACGTTTATAAAGGGGACAAACACTTGGGAAACCACAGCACGATTATATTCAAGATGGCTGAAGTCCAGGTGAGAGACAGGAGATTGTGTTGGCTCAGGTAAGAAGTGTAAGAAAACAGGAATGAGAAGGGGCAGTACATCTGAATGGGGCCTTTTCAGTGAGCATCAGAGAGACTCGTTTATTTCAAAGTGGGGATGAGTCTTGGAGCGCGTCTTTTACGCATAAACGAATAAACGCACTTTGATGCACATTTTTTTATAATATTTTTATGGGAAAATGTTGATTATGTGAGAGAGAATTAATAGAATGAAACATTGATGAGAGACTTTTATGGAATATTAATAAAGTCGAGATGATTTGAGAAAAAGAAATCGGACTTTCTTTTTTTTTGTAGTTTTTTGTTGCATTTTTCATGTTTAATTGCATGCAACTTCTATTTTTTATTAATTCTTTAAAAAACGTCGATTTAAAGGCATTTTCATCATTTTATGAGAATATTTTTGATTATGGACCTTTTGAATGAAGGAAACAACGGGATTTCGTCGATAAAGTTAATTTCCATCGGTAAAAAAGCTTCCGGAATTCACTTACTCGAATCTTCTGATGCTAATGTCGTTAGAGAGGCTTATTTAAACATAAAAATCGACGTCACTGAAGTTGAAACATAAAAAAAAAGAAGACGCTTAAAAATTGTATAAAAACTTGTATATACCCTTTTTATAACCGTTTTTTTCACCTCTCTTCCGAATTTTGAAGGCAAATAATCTATGGCTTCGAGTAGAGTGCAATTACTGAATTTCACCGGAAGATGCGGAATATTGTGCACAGGTTCTGAATCTCAATTTCCCAGTTTTTCATTCAATAATGAGTGTGCATTAATTCCAGAATTCTCATCCTGGTGCTGATATCCATTACGTGCATAAATGCTGATGAGAGAGGTGCTTTGATATACGAAGAGCCGAAGAAGTTGAGTTCAAAGAATCGTCATGGTCGTACGACTTATGTCAAAGCAGTTCTCTCGAATCCCCAACTGCCGTCGACTCATATTCTAGCGGAAAAATTGGCGAAGGAGGCTCTGAGATCACCGAGGACACAGGAAACCCTGAAAAAATTAACGGATATTAGTCCAGTTATCAAAACCCGAAGAACGAAGAACAGTGATGTACCAAAGAAGCATCACAAGAAGAGAAAACGAAAGAAGCACAGAGGAAAAAAACACCGTAAAAAACATGGACACCACAAGAATATGAGAAAACGCCGGCTGAGAAAGCAGGTGGGTGAATCAATTAATGAAAAATTGGAATAATCAATGAAAATTATGTTAAATACACACAGAGCAGATTTCAGGCAATTCAAACGATGAAAAAATAAGGAACTACATAAAAACTGGAAAGATTCAAGTAAAACGTAATGACATCGATTGCACAATAAATAGATCAATTTTCTTCAATCCAATGAGACATCCTTTACCAATATCTGAACCCTTTTATCCAGAATCGCCAGAACGCATCAGAAGATCTCGACAGATACCGAATAATTCATTGAAGAGGAATTCGAAGAAACTTTATGGGAAAAATAGTTTAGGAAGAAGTTTTAAGGGAAATCAAAATGTTAATTATGATTATTTAAATTCTGAGACTCTACCATTGGTGGGTGTTGAGGGAAATCCTTTAGTTTATGTTCCGGATGACAATTTACCTCCAACGAATCCAGGAGGATTGTATTCATTAGAGGGAGAACCTGAGGAAATTCAGGGGAAAAGTGGGAAACCGGTGAATCCTCGGGCTTTACATATTACAAAAAACGATGTGTCCCCCGAAAATTCAACTGTAAATTGCACAACCGAGAGATCTAATAACAGTTTAGAAGTCTCGAAGACTCATGGACAGGCGAAAGACTCTGAATATCATTCGTCATCTCCAAAGTCTCCAGAAGAAGCTCAGGGAAATTACACAGGATTGGAAACGAAACAAGTTGCTAATGAGATTCTCAATGAAATAATTGAAGAATTAGAGGAACTCAAGGTCGACCACAATAGGAATAATCCTAGAGAAGGTTTTATAATTTAAAATAAATTAAAATCGTGAAAACATTATTTAGTATCGGATTTTTCGTGCAGGTTTGCCCTGCAAGATTTCAGGAACTTGGGTGACAATTCAGGCGGGTGTAGAATTGAAAATTAAAGTTATTAATCACACGTTATCTGTATCACTGGAGAAGATGAGCACGGCTGATAAAATTCATTCTGGTATCATAAACACAACGTGGAATATCAGTGGACACGTTCCTTTTCGACGAGGAGCTCCTTTCTCCCTTCTAGCAACGAATAGTTACGTGAAATCCTTGGCAACGTTTGTTGGTGAGATTTGATTATCAGAACATCGAGAATTTTATCATGAAAAAAGAAAAAATGTTTTAATTGAATTTGTGCAGGTGCCTGCAGAGTTTGTCAGGGTGTTGATACGATTGAAGGAGTCTGGTCTCTGATTCGAGAAGCGAAAGGATGTCGAGACCTGCGAGCTTCCACCAGTATCTACAACGAAGTCCTGCGACGAGTTTTACCGAATCCAAAACGTAAAAAGAAGAAAAGTTAGAGTTTCTTCGTGTAAAGTATTTATTGTGCCTCAAGTTGAAGACAATCTCGAATGGAATCAGCACCCAGTAGCGTAATCTGTTGAAGAATTATAAAGGAGAATATTAGTTTTTAAATGAAGAATTGAATTCCACGCGATTTTCACCTTCAATGTTCCAATTGTGTCACTCCCATCGGTATTAGAGACAATCAGAGATATATCGTGATGTCCTCCACTCAAAATATGTTCTCTGAGGTTCAGATATGCGTGACTGCTCATGAAAACAATAAATTATCATTCCGATCACTCTCTAATATTTTTTCCCTGAATATTCATTTGGAATATTGACTTACCCGACTTCTACACATTCCTTCGTCTCCATATCTTCGATCAATGGTTCATTTACAATCGTAAACTTGATTGTGGAACTCACTTCATCCGCCAGCATCTCCTGCAGCTTCTTCCGTTGTTCAGAATGAGATTTCGCGTCAATAGAGAATTCTAGAAATTAATTGAGTGATATTGGGAGTGATAAAACGATTATTGAACTCTTCCTTACTTCTCATGTAATTGAAGAATAGATGATACGGAGGAGTTTCAGGAATGGCCACTGATACCGTCTCTAAATCAAGCCCGAAATGCCCCAGAAATGAGAACTCAATGTAGAGTTGATGAACATCTGAGTCCTTCAGGAGAGAACATCTCGGGAATAAATTCAAACGTTCGAGTCTGATCACAATTGCGTCACTGCTGTGATCCTGTTTGGAGAAATTGGTTGATAAAACATTTCTCTGTATCCGAAAACTACTGAAGATAGTGCTCAATCTAACTTGCTTGAGTTTTCCATGTTTTCTTCGGATATCTCAGCCAACTGCCACTCGTTTCCTCTGGACTCTCAATCCCATTCATTTCCTCTGGACTATCATCCTCAAAAAGATGGTCAAGGTCGATATTTTCCCTGGACTTTCTGCTTTCCGATTCCTTTTTAGACTCAGTAGCTTCATCGCTTCGCACCTGGAGATTACCGACCCAGTCTCTCCAAGCATCGTTTTGTTGCCTGAATTTATCGCTTCTTGGTTTTCCGTAGATTGTCCTTGGATCTGAGGGTTGATTGAGGGAACCCAAAGAGGGATTCGATTTAACGGAGTTCCTTCCTGAATTAAATTCCAAATTCTGTCTTTCCGAGTCGTGAATTGTCGTGAAATCGTGCACTGAAGCTCTTGAATGATCTCTCGGGACCTCATCACACCGAATCATCTCAGACTCTTTATTTAAGAAGAATTGATCTCTCTGCTCCTTGAATCTCCTCACGTGATCAACGTCACAGCTTAATCGAATCCAGAAGAACAATTCCCCGAAATTCGTTTCGTGATAGCAAGGAACAGTGCACTCCATGTGAACGATATAGTAGAGTTTATTTTGTGGGTAATCGAGGATGTCTTTGACGCTCATTTTTCCTTGGGCAATGACGCAAGGAGTTCCTCCGACTTGCGACATGTGAACGTGGAAGTACATGTGATCCCGGAGAAGATTATCCAGGAATTTCGATAGTTCGGGGATACGATAGACGCAGGATGTGTTGAATGTTAATGTTGGATGTCTCTGGGATGGTGTGAAAATGGATCCTTGACCACAGAAATCACAGCTCACGAACAATAAAGGATTAGCATTGAAGTTCTCGAATGTATGATGAATCGCCTGAAATTTTGGAAATTAATTGAGTTGGAAAATTGTAATTTTTTAATGAAAATTACTGACGAATGAGGACAGTTGCAGTGATGTGATGTGAATCTCAAGAAATCCTTGCTCGGTACTCAAAACAATAGGACAATGCGATTTTTCTGAATCTCCGGGACTTCTGCAAGTGTTCGTACACTTGAAATTAAGTTTTCTGCAGTTTACTTTGTTTCGAGGCTTCGGAAGCACTTCATAATGCCTCAAGCCTATTTCTCTCCTATAAAACACGAATATTTGGGTCAGAGAATGATTAAGTAGGAGCCAAGACTACTCACCGAGAGGATTGAATATTATTCAGCATTTTCTGCAGAGACATTTGGATTTTCTCGAAAGCAGCTTTAAAGGAATCTCCAGGGTAATCACATGGACAATTCTCTACGTCTGAGTATCTTTCAGAGTAATTATCATTGCTTGCATAACAATTGCAATATGAGAATGGATTTTCTGAAAATTTAGAGACAGGATTTTCCACTATTTCATTACGTGTAGAGCTTTGAATGTTCACATTCCTCACGTTATTATTTTCGTCAATAATCTCTGGCTCTCTTTTTGGAATTGGATAATTGCAGTCATTCAGAATTTCAGTCAGGGCTTGGACAATTTGCTGGGGATCATAATCATATCCACTCACTTCACAGCAGCATAATTCTCTGTTTATGAAAGAATGTGAAGAGAGAAAAGGAGAAAAGGAATTTTCATTGCACATAGAGCATTATTATTAGACTAAAGCTACGACAATAATTATTACATATAAATATTAGCATAAGAGTCTATATCAAAAGTCTTTCGACATTAAATCCTAATCAGGAAGCACTCAATAAATAACTTAACGATTATTTTATCCTATACGAACACATGGACTCATAACTGGTCAATGAAATAGGCACGTTGAATTAATAACACCCAGTGTCCCCGAATAAAAGTGTCTCAAGTGCAACTACTTGCCTCTGCCTATGACCAGGACTGAATCCCTCAAGCTGCCTAATTTTAACAGCATTGTGACTGTCTAATGGTACATTAATTTGTGCTTGATCCAAAAGCTTCAACATCTCATCTCTAGACAATGTCTCAACTGGTTTACCATGATTTCTCATTGGCGATGATTTATTGAGCTCTGGATCATTCAGGCGGTCTGTAGAGCAGAATGTTTTGTCTGCAGTTTCAATAATTTCAGTTTGCACAGCTGTGTCTATTTTTTCACATGTTTGTGAATTTTTTTGGAGTTTCTTTGGAGAATAGTCACCTTTGGCTTCAATTTTTTGGGGACTCCGGGGACTCATGCTCGTTGATCTATTAATTGTGGATCTGGTTCTCTTGATTTCCTCGGATTTCTCGGATTTTCCATTTTGATTCTTGAACGACTGAAAGAGAAAGGAATTAGTGAATGAAAAATTGGAGAATTGAGAGAAGAAAAAAAGGTTTCTTACCTTTAATTGGATAGTCAAGGAGTCCATATTATTCTGGAGCTCCTGAAACTTCTGCATAAGCTGGCCATTAGCAGCCTGCAAAGCTGCTATATTCGCCTGCTCATTACTATAAGCACTCTTCAAGTTATGATTATCAATCTGCTGCTCCGATATCTTCTTTCTCAACTCAACATTATCGACTTCTATTTCACTGTACTTAGAACTTAGTGATATCAACTCGGTATTATGCTCCTGGAGGATTCGAATCTCGCTCATTAAATCCCGTATTCGTTCCTCTTTCTCACGCAATACCATTTGAGAGTCTTTCGATTTATTCATTACTTCGTCGAGCTCTGTCATTCTGCTCTTCTCCGCAAGAAGAGTCGCAGAAATCTTATCGTTATTGTTCGACGTTTCCTCGAGCAGTTTCTGCAGGATTATCAGCTCTTTCCTGAGAGATGTATTCACAGCATCAGTTGCTGCTAATTGCTCATCTTGTTGCTTCAATTTCTCCAAGAGTCTGAGATTCCCTTCATCCTCAGAATCCTTCCTCCTCTCAATTTCTTCTCGATTATTCTCCAATTCTTCCTCAAGCTCAGATATCTTCTTCATCATGCTCTTCTTCTCTCCCTCCAATTCCTCAATCTTCCTCATATAACTCTCGATTCGTACATCATCCTTACTGCTCCTAAGATTCGTATTCGATGAATTCATTTTCGGACGTGCACCTTCACTGCGACAGGTCATAGCACCAGAAGATATACATCTGCGTGATGGTGATCTTCTCAGAACACAATAATTCACGATTTGATTCTTCAATATAAATAATTTATCCTTCAACTTTGCATTCTCACGTTCAAGTGTCTCAATTTTAATCTTCTCATCGTGCAGAGTCAGGGCAGCGAGGCATGGACGTGATGATGCAGTTATCCTCATTAATTTCGTTGTTAAACATTTCAATTTGTCTTCTTGAGCATTGGAGGATTTCTTCAGGGCTTGCATATCGTCCAATAAACGTAGATATCTGTCTTCCAGGTCGTAACGATCGAGTTTGCAGACTGCATGACGTTCTCTGAGGTCCGGATTCATTCCTGCAACTGATGAAGAAGAATTAGGAATCTAGAATTTTTGGGATATGAAGAGTAATTACCTAGTGCACTGCGACATGTGCCGATGCAAGAGCCTTCTTTGACTGGGAGAATGTCTCTATTAGGGTCATCCGCCATTTTTCTGAAATAATTAAAGAATAAATAGAATAAATGGAATGAATTGAGGGGAAGAGAGCATCTTCATCGTTCAAATTTTGAAAAAAAAAGAAAGAAACTTAAGCGACACCCGGTAGATTGGAGCAGAGCTGGTGGCCGGTGCCGAGACAACCTGCGGTCCACGAACCGCCGTTTGGATTTTGACACATACAGTCCTATACACAGGAGTTGAGAGTAGTGCCGTGTGGGATTGTGGAGCGAGTATACCACTGAGTTTGCGCGTAACCAGTTTTGTTGGTAAGTTAAGATGGCGGACGATGAGTTTGTCACGATTTCTGATCAGGAAAAAGTACGTGTTGTATCAGATTTTATACTCCATTCACCGCCCGGTGAATTTAATGAAGTTTTTAACGATGTGAGGGTTTTATTGAACAACGATACTTTATTAAAAGAGGGTGCATCAGTGGCATTTGCTCAATACAATAAGGACCAGCTCACGCCTGTTAAGGTACATCTTCAAACCACTACTAAAATATCATATTTGTGAAAGTTATCCCATGAATTTTTTCCATTATTAACAAATAATTCCTCAATTAATTACGCAGTATATTAAAAAATAGTGCCTCACATTATTTCATCTCATTCATAAATTTTCATGAATTAATTTATTGATATTTTATTTTTCACTCCTGTACTGACGTCTACGGTCTGCTGTAATTGGAGCACAGCAAATACTTATACGGTCGTGACTGATGGTTTACCACCTATTACTTTTCACGCTGTGATGGAATCATCTTTCATTTCTCATTTTTTTTCTTATTAATTCCAAAGAAAATATGAATTTTTTTAAATATAATTTTTTCATGGGTGGGTGATGTTAACTTCCTTTTATCCACTCGTGACACGACGGTATTTCATGAGACAAATGACTCATCCTCAGAGATAACCTATACCGCACGTTTAAACATCAGAGCACTCTCATGATAATGATCTATTGCTTTACCCAACAAATGCAGAAGTCATGTCTATATCTGATATTGTATTTTTTATTTATCACAGATTGAGGCTAGCGACTATCCGGCTTTAATAACTGAGCACAATGATCTTGGTAATCACAGGTTTTATGATGCTCGTAGTAAGCAAAGTTTCAAGTACGATCATTTGAGAAAAGAGGCAACGGATTATGAACCATATGAGCCTGATCCAACGGCTGAGCCATGGAGATCAGCGCTTCAGGATGAAATTATAAGTTACACACAGAGTCACTATAGACACGGTGTTTGTTCTGTCTTTGGGAAGAGTCAAGCAGGTAGATTTGGTGAATGAGTGGAGATTCTTGTGGATTGAGGGGATTTTAATTGAAATACTTGGATTTGATTTCAGGAAATATAACGCTTACTGTGTGCATAGAGGACCATCAATTTCAACCGAAAAACTTTTGGAACGGCCGCTGGCGCTCTGTATGGACAGTCTCGTTTAGCACAAGTTCAAGTAATGCAGAATTACGTGGTAGTCTTAAAGTACAAGTGCATTATTACGAGGATGGTAATGTGCAATTGGTAAGCAGTAAAGAGATCAAAGAGAGTCTACCAATAACGAGTGAAAAACAAACGGCCAAGGAGTTAATACGTATTGTTGAAGAATCAGAGAATGATTATCAAACGGCAATATCAGAAAATTATCAAACAATGTCGGATACAACATTCAAAGCACTCCGAAGGCAACTTCCTGTTATGCGAACGAAAATTGACTGGAACAAAATTGTCTCGTACAGTATTGGGAAAGAGCTTAAGAGTCAATAGAAGATAGATTTTTTTATATTAATTAAATAAGAGAATTAAAATTATTTAAAAATGAGAAAAACTGATAAATGGCATTTTGCTGAAAATACAAAAAAAAAAGAAGAAGAAACTAAACTGGAAATTAATTATTATTATAAAAGTAATAAATCAGTCTGGAAGTGTGATGTGCACGTGGGCAAAATGTAACTGTGCAAACACAAAAATTATTAAAGTAAAAAGAAATATAATAAAAGCCTTCAAATTTGAAGCTTTCAATTGGACCTAAGATTAAAATCCTTTGATTGCATTTACAATATCGATTGATTAATCATTCAATCGTGTGAATTTATAGAATTATCTATGAAATTCATGGCATTTAAAATAATTGCACAATAAACTCAATTTCATTCGTAGCTAGCACAATGAAATTTTTTTATACTTCATAATGAACAAAATTCATCACGAAAAAATTCAATATCACTTATTTTACAAAACTTTTTCTTCATTAAATGAAAAAGCTCCTATCATTGATTAAAGATATTAAAATCACTATATATTTTTATTACTAAAAACACTGAGTGTATGTGAGTTTATCGGAGAACAAAAAAAAAAACATGAAAATTCTGCGGTTTTTCTATTAACTTTTTTCTACAATTCGTTGTGTTATAATGGACGATGAATATCGGAGTTGAAAATTGTGAATTTGATTCGATAAAAAATGAAGGAAATTGTTGATATCAATATTTGTGAAACGAGTAATTTAATTTTTGGTTTTGTGAGCAGAAAGTTAAGTAACTTTTTGGTGCTATTAGCTTGCCACACATTACACAGCCAGACCCACTAAAATGCAAAAAAATTTAATAAGAACAAAACGTAAGAGAAGAAAATTAAAGAGAATAATGAAAAAAATAAAAAATAAAACTAAATAAATGATTAAATAAAATGAAAAATTCATTCATAATGAAGTACATAAATACATTGTACATTGTAGATTGTAGCCTATGATAGCCTGCTGGAGCCTTAATATGTTTCACAATTAATTGAATTATTGTTTTAATCGTTTATTCTTTCTCCTTATTTTCACTACGAATTTTTGTATGTAAATAGGTAATTTCGGATGAATGATAAAAATAATGCCACGAATTAAGTACGCCCCAGCATTCGATACTTCACAATACGAAATTAAAGTGAAAAGCAAAAGAAATTGAGTATAAATATGAAAACAATTTGCCTGGACTCTAAATCACTTCGAGTTTCTCTTACTGCTGCAATGTTACATTTATTATCTTCTCTCAATTGATAATTGTTAAAATTGTCTACTGAGGCAATAAAATAACATTTAACTGAATTTATTCAACAATCAAGATGGTTTTATTTTTTCAATTAAATAAAACTACTCACTGCCTCCATCGTTAATCTTTCAATGAATATTGCAACAGTCGAGAATGAATATTCCACGATTTTTCTGTTTTATAGATAAAAGAAAGGAAAATTGAAATGAATGCATAATGAAAAAAAAAATATATAGGCGTTCAAGTTTCGAGTCTTATCAAACTCTAAAAAGAAAAATAGTTGCCTACGAGATAAATTTAAAGAATTTAATGGGAGAGGTAATTAAAAATGAAAATAAATAAAGAATTACATTATAGAATTATTCAAAAGAAAACTTACAGCTGATTATATCGTAATGTGTAAAAAAATGAATTGGATTAAGAGCAGAATGAAGAAAATAATTAAATCCATTTAATTGGTTGAATTGTGTATTAATGAATGTTAATATTGAGCGAATAAAGTGATATGACACTTTGAGAAAGAAAGCAAATCTGTACTTAAACAAATTATATATAAATATTCATTATCCATTAAGCTATGATTACCATTTGCTTAAAATTATTTTTTATTTCATTGTGTCTTTTTTCTTTAAAAGAAAGAAAAATTCTTTTTAGTAATAAAATCTGTAATTCAAATCAAACTTTCGAAGTAAGAGAAACTGTAAGCTTCCTCGATTGTATTGATGAAGTTTATGACTGGATTGTTTCATTTTATAATAAAAAAAAAAACGAAAGAAAATTTCATTGAATTCATTTAAATTCAGATGGTCTTCATTTTTATTTTGAGATTAAAAAAAAAGGGAATTTAATTCAATTGGAAAATTGAGAAGAATAATTATAGAACACTTTTCCCAATCATTAATTATTCATACGCAACAAAACGATGATTCATCAATCTCTCCATTAAAAAAAAAAATAAACAAAATTAAAATGCTAATTATTACCTGAATCAACTGGAAAATGTAGTCATTAAAGGTTCAATCAGCAGTGTCCAGTTAATTCACCGAAATTCATAAAAACTCATACAAAAATTTGACATTTATACAGAATTTGACATTTTCAGCCATATTTGTTTATGTTTAATATCAATAGAGCACCTCTATCGGCATTAATACGAAGTGCGTCATCAAGTAGCGACACTGGGAGTTCTCTCCCACTTTAAAAACCTTTCTTCTCCCAATTTGCCCCAATTTTTTGCTCTTTGCCTATTAATTAAACCTAATTATCGCTTGAGAACCTAAAAATTTGTGCCTCAAACCTTTACCTGATTTCACAAGTATTTTTCAATAAAATATTCTTTAAAAAACGCGCGTGAACGACTCTAACGCCACAACTCACGTGACGTCATGAACCGGTACTAAGCCGTACCACGTGACGACTCCGGCGATTTTTTATTCATTTTTTCGACTCCCCGCGTCTACGTACACTTGTTAATATAAGGTATGATAGGATCATGCCGGTTCGCAGTTGCTTGAATCATATGTTTAACGAGTGTTTTGCGTTGTTCCGGTGATAGATCAAATTAAATAAACGAGTCGACAAGTTTGAGTTAATAAAAATGGCTCTCATGCCCCGAGAATCCGGCAGATTGATCGCAAGACTTGCGAAGAATGTATTCATCGAGGAAGAGGGCATCAAACGTCTGGCCTGTGAGGTAGGAATTTTTCAAAATCATGAGATATCAATAATCTAATGGAATATTTAATAAATTTTAATTAAACATGAATGGGGGACTTTATTAGGTTCTCGAGGGATTGAAAAATCGTACAATATCAATTGATAATTTTTCACAATCTGAATTTCACCCAAATGCGGGACACTCCAAGGCCATTGATTGGATATTTGTGCTTGATACATTAAATTTTTCATTCTGGAGTAATAATTCAGATAATAGGTGGAAAGTTAATGGACAAAGTGGATACTTTGCACTCTGTGCTGCGATTAAACGAGCAATTGACGTAAGTCCATGCAATATTGGCTATCAATATCGCATTTACATTTTTCCGTCATTTCACATTCATCCATGTACACTTCACCTCTTTCAAATAATGATTCATATGATTTTAATCTATTCGTTAATTTCCTATCTATTTTTGGGAATTTGCAGCATTTATTTGTCTTCATTGCACGTCTTGTTTTATAGCACTTCCAGAATTTCGAATTATTCTTTATATTACCTGTAGGACGAATGAATAATATGAATTACTTGCTAATGGGAAAATCAAATTCTTCATTTAAATTCTCTTACTCTCAATTTTTCTTCTTTCATTCTCAATTTTCTTCATGTATCTATTGATATTCCTCTTGGTCTCTTCAGCAGCAAACTCAAGCACAAAATTATCTCTAGTTAATTGCAACTGCTGGTAATCTTCACGCTCAGCCCATCTGCAAAGTTGATCCATTAAATTTATATTTAAATCCTCAATGATTTATTTTAATTATAGAATGAAAAATACTTCTTTGCAATAGCTTCAAATTTATCCTCTCTTTTACGAATACCCTCTCTCAATAATCTCTTTCTCTCTTCCTCTCTCTTCAACCACTTCAGCAATACTCCAATGATCCTCTGACGTTCTCTCTCTGCCACGAGTCTTTGTTTAAGTTTAGCATGTTCGTCACGTAATTTACCTCGTAAAACCATCTGTTCGTGCTTTTCATTCTTCTTTAATTCTAATAATTTAAGCCTCTCTTCAGTAAGTTCTAATTTCAATATTTGCCTGCGGCGTTTTTCAGCTTCACGTTGTTCCACTTCATCTCTCATTCTGCTGCGCACGTCCATTGTCTTTTCCGTATTCATCAATCTGTAAATTTGAATTGATAGAGAGGGAAGAATGTGCAAGATGAAATTCAGAGACGAGTCAATAGTGAATTGTTGAATTTACTTAGTAGCTTCTCTTTGAGCTTCAGCCGATGCAAAGTCTAGGGCCCTTTGTTCAGCCTCTATTCTTTCTCTTCTCTTCAATTCTCTTTTTACACTGTCACCATGCAACTTTCTCAAATATTTGCGATACATATTGTACTCTTTAACTGAACATGTAGCGTCATAATTTTCTGTAATGAATCCTAGATTCATCAACTGCTTGATTGTATTCTTGTTTGAGAAATAATGAGCAAGATGCCGATCATGCAGTGGATCGTATTTAAAATCAAACTCATAATTATTTGGATCTGTTAAATCAAATTCAGCTGCACGTGGAGGCTTATACAATTTTTCACCAATTTTCTTTCGTGTAAATTTGTATGGCCCTGGTATCAGGGGAATTTTCATCTCCAATGGCAATGATTTCCATTTTGGAAGACCAAAATTCGGCACTGCACCCTTTGGCTTTGGCACCGAGTCAATAACCCTATCCAATACCCTAAATTCCAATGAAGTTATTCATTAATTAAACTCTCACTTCACCCAGTAATTTTCATAAATTAATTAATCTCACGTTGGCTTCTTCAAGCTTCTTAATACTGTGTAAATATGTGAATTTCGCTGCATCATTATTGAATTTAGATTTACTTCAAAATTGACATTTATAAAAACGACAGTTCTCTGTTTTTTTTAAATCAATTATGCGACAAAAAATTGGAAAAATACAGGAAGGCATACCGATAATTGATCCGAGTTATTATTCAAAAATAACAAGTGAAGATTTAGCCCGAATTTTACGACCAGATCAAGACGCCGCTCCAGCTCCACTTTTAGAAGAGAGAGTCAAGAGTCTTCAGCAAGTTGGAAAGATACTTTTAGAGAAGTATAATGGAACTTTTGTTGAGTGTGTTAAAATTTCGAAATATTCAGCTGAAAAATTGCTCAAACTTGTTATTAAAGAGTTTGAGTGTTTCCGGGACGAGGCTGATTTTTATGGTCACAGAGGTATGAATCATTACGATTATTGAATATTAAATGAGCCTGTTTTATGATTTAGCATTAATTTATGGATGAATTTTCAGTTTCATTCTACAAACGAGCGCAGATACTCATCGGTGATATATGGGCCTGCTACAAAGGCAAGGATTTGGGAGAATTCAATGACATCGACATAATAACGATGTTTGCGGATTACAGAGTTCCACAGGTGCTACTGCATTTTGGTGCTATGCGATACAGCAATCCCCTCCTCAGTTCCCTTCAAACTGGTAAGTCTTGATAATTGCGTAGGAAGAGAATTTCTATTGAGTATCCTTTATTCAAGAATTAATCTCGATAACAATAATCTAATCTCTCGAGATTTCTTGAGTAAATGATTTCGCAAAACCAATGGAATTTAATCTGAAATTAGAAATTTAATGCTTCGTTCAATTCAGTAAAATCGTATTATTTTTTTTTAAGGTACAGAGATGATTGAGGGTTGCCCAGAGGAAGTTGAAATACGTGGTTGCTCAATTGAAATTGTAGAGAGAGTAGTTGAGGGAGTTCGTACATTAATCAAGCAATATCCAAACTTGAATATAAATCCATTCAGTTGTAATTCAATTGTGGTGGATCATTTCCTCTGGGATTATAGACGGCGTAATGCACAAAAATTGGAGAGTTTACCATTCCATCGTGTTAGAACGATTTATTACTGATATTATTGAATTTTAATAATCATTTATTACGTTAATCTGGTCTTCTGATTGATACTCTTTTATTATACGTATTTCTTTTCCATTCAAATGAAATATCTTACGAAAGTTTGATGGAATTATTGTGATTTGTCATGATTATGATATAATCATATGTTTGCGAGATCCTTCTCGGAAATAAAACGATAGCTGTCCATTTTTTTTTACAAATTTTATTCAATTCAAAACATGATTGAAGAGTATCTTCATGAAAAAAAAAAAAACATTTGAAATAAACAACAAGCAATTACTATGTTCAAACCTTGGTAATTGATTAGAAAAAATGATTTATCAAGGTTTCATTGACATATAACGACATTTACTATGTATAGATACGATTAAAAATTTTATTAAAATTTTTCATTATATTATTATATGTATAATATTGATTATTAAACAATTCTTCCACTTCTCATAAACCAAATGTTAATTTTTCACTCATGAAAAACCATTTAAAAGCCTAATTAACGAAAATAATTCAAGGATTTTTCTTCTGTCTTTGGATGTTGACACATGCTGTGTCCTTTGGCACACAGAATGAGAATTTAATTTTCTTAATTTTCTCAATTTCTCAAACGATTCATAAATAATTAAATAACTGCAAATTAATTCCCCAAGCCAATTAACAAAGACGAATAAATACCTAAACAAATGGAAAATTAATAGAAAATAAAAATATATAATTAATACTAATTATGGCAGTTTCAGTATTTTTTTTTGTGGACGTTTTATTCCAATATTAAAACTTCATAATGATTATGTTAAATATTTGTACAATTAGTGTGGTTTAGAAGGGAAATTGAGCTTTCACTAGTTTTAATAATGGAACATTAATTTTTCTTCTGCAGTTGCTCCCAAAATTCTATGTTATTTTTTAAATTACCAGGAGCGATTATCCTACTGTTATCAGTACTCTCGACTTCATTAGAGATTACTGATACTATTGGAACCTTGTTCTGTTCCATGATGGTGCTATAAACTGGTTGTGCATTTGGTTTGCATGAAATTTGTCTCAGTCCCTCTCGAAATTCTCGCGACAATGATCTAGCAGTTAGACTGTGCATTTGTCTGGGGGTTTTGATGAGTTGAATTTCGGGGGTCGTAGGACGATCTTTGGAATCCTGCGGCTTTTTATTGATTCTCGGTGCTGCAGTTGGCTTTGCATCTGTTGGCTTATTGAAAGCCTGCGCCAATCTCCTGACAGAGGGCATCGGCAATTGCCTATCAATAAATCTATCAGGACCCTCCAATGCCTCCAACGAATACTTCAACTCCTTCAGAGTCGAAAATTTACGAGGCAACTCTTCAGTCGACTCTGTTCTCGAATTTTGCGTATCTGAATCGTAACTATCAGTTCCATTCGTTGAATTGCATCGTTCCTCTCTACTTCTGCCATTAATTATCGGTTTAATATGACTCTCACCATCTTCCTCGCTATCAGAAATCATTTTATTCGTATTATAAGTATACGAACTTGATTTCGCAATATTCGGAACGGATTTCGCAGATTTCATGCCCCTGAATTTATCAAAAATTTGTTGATTCAAATCTTCTGTACTTTGGGTCCAATCGAAATCGTCTTGTCTCAATCTTGCTGAGTTTGGAGTTAAATTCGATTTATCACTACGATCATTCTTGAATTTTGAACGGATTAAACTGTTATTCACTTTACTGTCTATCTGGTTGTTTGATTGAGTTCTGCGAAGACCAGAATCGTAGCCAAATAATCGTAAATCCAATTTATTTACCACTCTCTGTGGTTTCTTCTTCATTTCATCGTTCTCATTGAATTCATTGGCAAAACCATAAGCACGTAGATCGATTCTACGGATTTTTCTATTGTCATCGTCAGCAAATGCTTTTTTACCATCGAATATAGCACAATTATCAAAATTTCCCTGATTATTCAATTTTGCATTAATTTCATTTTTACTATTCTTACGTTCACGCTCGAGTATCTCCTCCATTTTATGAGACTTGGATGATTCTTCGATAGCCTCGAAGGATTCCTGAAACACACAGAAAAATATTTATCAAATATACTTCAATTTTTAGAATAAATTCAATAATTCCCATTGTTAAGAATAAAAAAGTGGAATGACATTAGTATATTTTAATCTAGAGGAAATATCCTGTGAATAAAAATAATTAGATTCTGTAGAAGCTGCGTGCAATTTTCCATAGCTTTAATATGCATTCATGTTTTTGTTTAAATTCTGCTGATTTATTAAGTCAGTATCTTTTTTTTTTTAATTGTTAGTAGAAAGAGTTTAGTGAGTCTGGTCGGAATACTTACCAGTCAGTATATTTTTGTGCGTGTTTCTCATGCATTGTGTGGTAATAATAGAATAATGAGGTATCACTAAAAATTTTAACAGAATCAAATAATATAATGCTATTTTATTAGGAGAATTAAATGAATAATAATAGTAGAGGTGCCTATGTACAAGTTAAGATAGAATTATTATTTTTTTTGTGAGAATAGGAGATAGGCTAAAATTACTGAAAGATTCTAGAAAAAATATTTTTTTTCACTTTTGCTCTTCTGCAAATTTTTTTTGTAAGATAATTCTCCTGCTATTAAGTTAATCGGTATGCTACGTTATCTCTACGTATACCCTGTTATCTACGATGCATCATTACATACTATATACAATTAAAGACTACGAGAGTACAGATTATTATTCCTCATTGCTATCAAATGTTTCGAGATTAATTTGCTTCTTCCTCCTTCTGCATCCTTTTCTAAGATCAACGAGACTAGTATAATTTTTTTCAACAACATTTGGCACTAAAGGTGGTTTTAATCTCAAACTTTCATCACCCAATGCAATTTTCTCATTTAATTCTCTCTGACAAGATCTCGTGAGATTCTTAATCGATGATCTCATTTTTGGTTTACGACAAACACCGATAGCATTTTTATCAAATTTACACTTCTGCTTTATTCCCCCGAATGTCTGATACTTAAATCTCGAGAAATCAGTATCATTATTCTGATTAATTAAATTATCCGGAGTGTCTTCAAAGTCTTCAAAAATTTCATCAACCTCATTTATCAATTTCCTTCGTTTTATTCCTCCGAATGTCTGGAATTTATTGCCATCGAGAATCCAATATTTTTTACCATTCCTGCTGTATGTTTGATCGTCATTAGCATTCCAAATGAGTCTGGCTAGTGAATTTTCCTCGTTTTTATCAGATTGGCTCATTAAATCAGCTCTGGAAAGATCGTAGTCACTCGAGTCTATCGAGAACATTCCAGAGTCACGATCGACACTAGTTTCCATCGGTAGCAGATGATTATTTTTGGAATTATAAATTGGATTGATAGTGCAAGTAATCACAGACTCATCATCAACTGTTGTTTCTACATTCTCGAGAATAAATCCTGGATTCTCCGAGTCTCTCGGGATTTTATTCTCGTCGATAACCGAGGAATTGTCGAGTGGAGATTTATTGCTGTCACACAGATCCAGATGTATAAGAGGATTTGTAACGAAATGATGTGTTGCGTTTGGGCCACTATATGTTGACCTTTGTAAACTACCACGGAGGGAAGCTTCTTCGAATTTTTCAAGTCCTTGACTCACCTGATGCTCGTAATCACTGCTGGCTGATGTTGAATTCTGTGATAGTGAACTGCTGGGTCTGCTTGAGCTTGATGTACCTGGTCTACGTGGTCTCTCACCAGTTGGTGATTTTGCGTCGTTTATGTAGTAGTCTCTCGCGAATCTGAACAAGAAACAACATGATATTCCATTAAAATAAGATTAAATAATGAAATACGTTTGAAAATATTTTTTTTACCTCTGGACATCAGGTCGATTCGTGCCGATGACGATCTGCAGTGGTGGACTGGGACTAGTAGGCAAAATGCCAGAGTTTCTTTAAAAAAAAGAAGAGATTATTAATAAAGGAAATTGGGGTAAAATGGTTTGGTAATTTAATTAAATAAATTTACCCAGAAACGTCCGATGATCTTCTCGCATACTGTCTCTCCAACAATCTCTTCTGAATATTCTCTTCACTGTACGGATTATTCCTAATTGGCGGTGCATTCTCCCATTTTTTATGCTCACGTTCAGCGATAGAGCCTGCGAGAAAAATAAATCCCACAAATTGGTGTCATTGTCATGCAAACGAGGATGGTACATTTAAATTTTAATCCGATTACTGATGTCATAATTCTTCCAAAGAAATTGGATGAAATAAAATAAAAATCCCAGACAGCTTTGGTTACCTGGCCGGGGTGGGGCAGACAGTTCAAGGTCCTCATCATTTAATATTGCCTCGGTGGATGCAATCGATTGGGCCTTAGCAACTGCAGTCTCATGGCGTATTCTATAATGTGGAATTACGAATGAGAGAATAAAATAAATTATCTAAAAGAAAAGTGTCAGTATATGAAATACTCACGGTGTATTATTCGAGGATTCACCATTGAGAGGAGTTGAATGCTGATTTTCTTGAATTTCCTCATTTTTCAAAGATTCAGGGACACATTCTCCAGATTCTGGAGTCTCTGATGGTCTTCCTGATTCCACAGTACTTAATTCACCATTGTGAACAACTTCCTCGTCAACTTCATTATCAATTGAAACCAGTTTTTCATTCAATTTTCGCAAATCACAAATTTCTGATAATAAAGAATCACTCTCGCACAAAGAATTCCTGATTGGCGTAGATGCTGGTGTCTTTGGAATATCAATTCTCTCATGAATTTTTATACTCTCATTAATCGTTTCACTGTACTCAGACTCATTTTTTCTCTCCATAATTCCCTCAATTTTCGTAACACTAATTTCAGATTCATCTCTAATGATCTTTTCGACATTTCTCTTCACTTCCTCATTCACTTCTCCTCTCTTTCTTGATCCACGTTTGTGCTCAATTTGGGCCTTTAAATTATCGTCATTCTCTCTCGTAATTTCACCCGTGAAATTGCAGTCGAGAAGTACCGAGCTCCCATTTAATAAACTCAAAGGTTTTTTTTCAGCTTCCTGTGATTCTGGTAGAACACGATTAATGGCTTCTATTAAATCCTCGTCGACCTCTTCATCATCAGATTGTGCTGAGAATTCTGATAAATCCGACATGTCATCAGCGTCCTTGTCCCCAATTAATGCGCGATAATCCTCACTGGGATTTGGCACGAGCATTGCAACGGGCTCTGATTGTGTTGGAATTCTTTTCTTTTGAAAAAGCCAATTCTCCTCCCATGTTTCTAATGGAGTAATACGATCAACTGATGCACAACCGTCTGCCTCATCTTCACTCTCTCCTGAAGATTCTTGAGAAGCTGTAGAAATTATTTATTTAATGATTTTTTTTTCTCAATTTCAAGTACTCTATAAAACTTACGATCAACAATATCCATTCCATATTCAGGAAATGGCACACGTCTCGTATTCCGGAAATTAAGTAGATTTGTTTTGACATTTTTCGGCTCTTCATCAGACGTATATGTCGTTGTGACTTCCTCAATTTGTTCTTCTATCTGCAAACCAAAAAAGAGAACAAAAACTATCAGTTTTAATATTTTCTGGAGAATATGGTAATATTCTTCAAACGTATCATACAATGATGCTCAAGGATTCATAGTGCAGCGACATAATTTTAACAAAATTCTCCTGCTTCGTTGTCTGCCTCTTCACCAACAAAACTGATGCCATTGTGCGTAACAAAGTAATCTAATTAATTCGCAGACGTTGCACGATGGTTTTAATGCTCCTCAGGAGCTAACTCATCATAAAAAAAAAGAGAAATGAAGCATTTTACTTAAAATTGAAGTCACTGAAGATTGAGACATCATTAATTCATTGCAAAACGTTGCTTGAAATGGAATTTTTGATATACGATTTCCTTCCGCTGATTATAACGAAAAGTCGTACAAAAAAATTTACGTAACATCTAGTTGAAGAATAAAAATAATGAAGGATGTGTATAATTCTATTAATTCCATCCAGTTGCATTTTTTTTCCGTAATTATCACGATGCATCACGACTACTCATCCTTCAAAATCCTCAATTCTCTCAGTTTTCCAGTGTTGTCTCGAAAGAAGGCCAGACACTCCGACAACAGCTTTATTTATTCAAGGATTTCAACTTCTTCATTTTTTACCTCTTAATTCTCACAATTAAAAAGAAAAAGAAAACGAATTCTCCATTTTATTATAATAATGGTGAGTCTCATTCCAATATACCATTTTTCTTCTCCTGATAATGAATTATTAATTATTTACGTATTTAATGAAATTCATGAACCGTTTATCCACAATGGTGCACACGATGAATCTCACTTTACCGCTTGCTGAACACACTCATCTTTTTTTTCCCCCATTACATCCTTTTTTACAATATATATTTTCGATTATTTATTACCGTCAGAGAGAGAGGATCCTGATGAATCCGAAGAAGTTTAGTTTTTGTGCAGCTGCACTCACTGCTGCATTCATCCTGACTCGTTCCCTCGTTTCCCTCATTCACACCCATTTCAGATCCTTAAAGAAAAAAAAAAACAATAATTACAAACAATTTAAATCACAAGCGACACAATGAATTCCCAACTTACTTTTATGTCTACATGTTCTCGATGTCGTTTCATGTACTACATTGCTGTTTCCGTCTCTACCCCTTTGATACTTTTCTATGACCTAGAAATGCGCAATTTTTCCAGTTATTCTAAATAAAATAGTAATAATTAAGTATTGTAATGGTCATTTGCATACGCACTTTATTCAATATAGCAGCTGCCAACAAATCCTCATAGTTCTGCTCATTTATACTCGTATTATCCTGTCTTCTGGTAGTAACCGAATCACCGAGACCCGGTAGTTTACGTGCCTCGTCAACCGCACGCTCCACGAGCTCCCGTAGTGCAGTGTGCGCCATACTCGGCGTGTCTGCGGCCGGTTTGTCTGTAAACGGTAAGATAGAGAAGACTCGCATTAGTTGAATCGATCGAGTGAGAGCTGAATTACCAGTAATAAAGAAATGCTATTCTTTTTCCACTTCGTAGAAGAGAATAAGCATTAACTGCTTCATAGCAGTATTGAAATTTACTGAAATTCATATGGATTTTTCCACAATTCCGAATGAAGAAAATAGATAAACAGAAATCTCCACTTTCATCTGACAACAGGTCGTGAAGTGTTTACCCGTTATGGGTCAGTACACGTAGAAGTCGCGTAATTTCTCCTTGGCGGCCTTGTCCATCGTTTTTTTTCCTTTTAAATCCTCTCTTTCCTTCCTTTCATCTCTCATGCACACCGGCAACCGGTGAAATTCCGGGGCTAGTGACCTCGTGAACTCTTTTAGAGTGTGTATGCATTTTTCGGGTGGTCCAGTCGTTATTTTGTGCCTGGATGGTTATTCATTTGGTTCTCAATGGAATTCTTGGGTTTCCGTTGTCAAGTGAAATTTAGGACTGCGTCCAACATGTTTTTTCCATTATTTCACGTCTTCTAATGCACTTTCTAGTACTTTTGATCATGGGAAAATGGAGAACGGAGGTTTATTCAACGGGTGGACCTCAAAAGTTGTTTCCCAGAGGAGATAATTGTTGTTAAATCATAATTTCGTTGTAACTGTTTTTTTTTGGTGAATTGGTTATTTAGATTGTATCAACAGGAAAGGACTATCAGTTTAACAAGAAGATCATGTGTAAGCTTGTCTTCCTGGCTTTCATGAAAATTCTCATTCTCCAATTATCCAAAGAAGTTTATGTACCCTTCGTGCTAATTGAACGTCTGCATTAATTAGAACTCTGGTATTTTGTCAGTGAATAATCTCACGTGGATTTCAGTCGTTGACATGGAATTAATGAGCTGAGGGTGATTCAAGTGGTGGATTATTTTCACATTAAATTTCGTAATTATGGGGAATTTATGTAATGATTTATTCAATGCAATTTATTAATCTAATGTGCAATTACCATTTTTTCTCGTGAAAAATATGTAGACAAAGTAGAAGACAATAAGCCCACCGAGGAGCGTCAGCATCTCTTGAATCAGTTGAAGTAACATACGGAATTCACGTAATTCACATTATTTTATTCACAAATGTGTAATTTCATTTATTTACATTGTTTGATCAGTGAAAAAATAACAATTGACACTGCTTTCTAAATGAATAAATTTATCACTATTATTCTCACATTATTTATCTCATAACGTCTGAAGAAATAATCGCATTTTTTTTAACGCAATTTAATTAAATTATTCGAGAGAAATTTGAGGGAATTCAGGGGATTTTCAGATTTTTTAATAACGATAACCGGAACATTTTCCCCTAATCTCGGATTCAATAGTTCCGGGTGATAATCACGATGACAATTGCTAACTGAAATATTACTGTACCCCGAGATTGCGGTGACAATACATTTCTGCGGCTTTTATCAGTAATTTCAAAGTATTATCTTTACCGTCTACGTAACAACATCTTCCCCTCTTGTTCTCATTTTTTTTTTCCTTTCAATCACGACAGATGAAAGAGTTCCGTTCCGATTTGTCAATAATTCTTTTTTTTTCAGAATTGAAGAAAATTATTTGCGCAAATTGATAAGAAAAAAAAAAAAAAACATGAGGCAGAAAATAAAACGTAACAAATCAAACAAATGACTCTATTTCTCTTCCTTTGAAGCATTTTATTCAATTCTAAATTGTTTTGGAAAAAAAAAAGAAAGTGCATATTTGTTTTATATGGTATTTGTTGGTGATTTTCGTCACGTGCAGGCAACGAAATAACATAACGGAGTTTCGGTAAGATTCCTCGCGCAGTTCCCGTTCAATTAGCGCCCGCAGCGTTTCGAGAGTTCAAGGTCCCACTTATTCTTTTTTCCCCCCTTTTAATTTGATATTCAAAATGCCAATGAAATTATGATATTCACCTGGCTTCAAACTATTTCTCGATCAGAGTCTAAGTCTTATGCAATTCGGAGCAGAGGTCAGAGTCATTGAATATTTAAAGATTCCCGTTTTTTTTTCATCTCATGGATTAGCAAAAAAAAAAGGGTAAAGTTCAAGGCTCAGTGGAAAATTTCTCTCAACAATTTAATCCTCAATTATTAATTCACTTCAAATTAAATTCACCAAAATCACAAACTAAATTCTGTAAAATTGTTGACAATTTTACATTTCATCACACTTGTTATCATAAAAGAAACTCAAATGAAACGAATTACACGTGTTACGAATTAAATTGTGTATTCAATTACTCGAATACGATATAAATGACAAGTCACGTTGGAGACTTGGAGATTAGTGTGTTATTCATGGATCCAGTGCATCTGTATCGATCACGAGACATTAAATGCAATAAAATGAAGAAATAATTAACGAAACATCTTTTTTTAAAATAATGTGTATCGCGTCGCACGTAATCACAGTTCGGGGTCTCAAGTGAGACTGCGTAAAATGCTTGGGACCGTCCTGATATGCCAACGTTGAATACCCCACATACGATTCTTCTACGGATTCATCCACTTCAGTGGGGAAACACTATTTTCTACAATTCTTATCTTTCACTGAGTTTCCAAAGCATTCAACTACTTAAAAACCATACAATCCACTTAATTACCCCGAATTATTCCTAAAATCAGAGGTAAAATTGAAGTTTTAGTGAAGAAAAATTGATGAGAAAAATATCAGTGGAACTTGAACTCTTCAAGGTAAACGTTGAATCTAATAATGTAGTAATTTCGAAGGAATAGAAATGACGCACGTAGTTTATTACGAGAATCCATTGAACATTAATAATTCTTTAATGTACTTTAATTTCTTTTAAATTACATTTTCTTCGGAGGCTCAAAGTTTGCACTGAGATAAGAGGCTCGACGTAGTTTATTCAAGATACAGAATGAACTTGATATCTTGGAAACTCGTCAGCGAAATTTTCTGGCATCGAGGAGTTCGATTATAATAAATTAAATTATGCAGAGAACGTAGAGTTACAAAACTCTGATTTAACCAATGAAGACAATAAAACTTTCACATTACCTCATTGACGATTCCCGCAGCATAATTCAAGGATATTTCCATCGATAACAAATGGAGAGAGAGAGAGAAAAATGTGGAGAAAAGGGCGATTTAAAGAATGAGGAAGCCCGTTATCTCAGGCGCCAAGTTCCTGTCAGTTTTACAGTCGCATGTGAATAGATTTTCGCATGTACCTGATTCCCTTGCGTGGGAAGGTTACATTCTATGCACATGCTTCTTCAATACCGAAGGCCAATCTCGTACTTTACATAATGTTGTGATAAATAAATTGAAGAAAATTCCACAATAAAAATTAATTTTTATTGATAGATTGATGATCAATTCATGGAGAATGGAGAGAAAGGAGAATTTAATACCTTGAGTACACTAATTTTGTTGTTAAGCAAAGGCAATGGATTATGAGAGGTGATTATTATGTTAATTGAATACTTAAAGCTACTTACTTGTAATGCACATCCGTAAAGCTATTGTCAGATGCACAAGTGCCCTCGCCAAACGTACACCAAGCTCTTCAAAAAGCCGATCATCTGTTAATTATTGTTAGTTAGTTAGTGCTAATTTGAATTTCTTCGTTACTCAACTATTATCTAAAGCCTGAGAAAATGAGGCACTTCTCCCGGTTAATTCGGAGTTTAATCGCTTTTTATTCTGCGTTAAAACTGAATTATCATGAGATTTTATCGTTGGAATTAAATGCAAGTGCATGCGACAGGCAGATGGCAGTAGCTGCTGATGCACCAACGTATACGGTCATTTTGAGCGCTAAAAAGTTGCCATTGAAGAATTCCTGTACCACATTCATGAGGCAAAGAACTGGTCCATCAAGAAAATAAGAATTGTCGTTTCATCGGGATTTATTGAGCATCGTAAACTTCGTACGTTTCAAATAATCTACGTTTCGATCATTTTCTTCTTATTCTTATTTTTAAAAATTAAATTTTTTGGTTAACTCACAGAGAGGATGTTCGTAGAGTCTGTCGATTGGTGTATTATCCACATTTCCAACGAGACTCTCAACTAATTTCTCAATTGTGTGACGAATATCTTCCATCGAGTCCACATCCTCGGAATTGCCGGTGAGATTGAATTGAGAATTAACTGCAGCATTCTCAATACCTGTTGAACCGAATAAATCGTAATTATTCATTAAATTATCACATCTTCAACCACAATTTCACAGCACTTAAAAATTCAAATATTTTAATTCCAATGATTTAGTTATCAGAAGCCCGATCAATGACTAACGGATAAAGTCTGACTCTCGCATGCGGTAAATGTTTAAGCACGATGTTGTCCGTGAGAGTACTGGAGCAGAACTGAGGTTCTTCACCACCTTCAACCTAGCTTAAGGACAATAAATGTCTGTGAGGGAAGAGCCGCTCGGTTGCAATGAACTGTCTCTGCGACTCAATGAAAAAGAAGTGGAAAAACCAAGTGAAAGAATAAAAAAAATGAGCCCACTAGTTTGTAATACGAGAAGTACCATCAATTCACCACCAGAACGTATCAATTACCACGTTCACCATCTCTGAGTCTCTCAATATAAAATCAAAGTAGTTCATCCCGCATTTACTGTAAACAATGAATTTTTTTTCGGCCTCATTGACACCGTGACATTTGAGACAATTCATTTCATGAACTTGTGAATAGAATTCTCATTTTACTCGTGCTATTCTTTGGAGATGCTCGTACAAGTGCACTTGAGAATGTCAAGAGTCTTCTTGCTGTGACCCTGATACCACAAATTCATCTGTAATAACATTACAACCCCATTACGCAATTAATCCCCGGGTTTCAATTCTATTTTCTCATGAATTAAGCAATTTTGAATTTATATTCATATTATAGATATAACTAGCATGTAAGCTGATCCCGTTAGCCTCAGTGAGTAATATTAAATTATCCTGGAAGACGAACGAGGAAAGGCAAACCGGAATCTAGCATAGACACAATGCACAGAGTAACATTCACCCGTGTAGTAAACCGAGGACTTGAATATTTTTCATGCAATAAATTCAGAATCACTGAAGCGTTGAGTACAAAAGAAAGCAATTTCAGTTGTTTACCAGTGGATTTTATTTGTGCTTTGGTTAATTGCATTTCGGTGGCATTTAGGAGAAAGAAAATCCGAGGAAATTGGTCATTTTTGTGAGGGAATTCGATTTTATAACTGACGTTTATGCTTTTAGCTATTTTTATTGATAGGTTTTCAGAGAAGTGGTTTTCTGCTGCTTGAAGAGAGATTTTTCTTTGGTCATTGAATTTATGCAAAACCAGTTGCAATTTACGATGTGTGTACACATCGCTCGAGACACAATGAGAATTTTACAAAAAAACACAAATTCTCCATTACTATTAAAATTCATTTAGAAGGAAAACAATTAATATGCCGATAATCTGCTGACATTTAATCACTCCCTTGCGGAATTAAAATTGAAAAGGTCAAGGGCTCCATGAATTTGTGATTTTACCTGGTTTTGGAGATATCTGGGACAATGTTTGACTTCTGCATTCTCTTTTGGAGCTCTTCTGAATTAATTATCACATGGTTCGTGCACAATTGATATTTTTACACTTCCCAATGGTCGTGTCAATGATATCTATTTTTAAATTCTTCAATTTTATTTTAAAAACTCACCTGTGACGTGAATGCAAGACTTGGCCGTGCTGAATTTATCGTTTAATTCCTCTGAATGTAACCCACCGAATGTGTCAAACCACTTTTCCTTCTTCTTCAACCAACTTCTGCAATATTTTCCTTATTATTAATCCGAATTAATGAATTTTTAGTGGGGAAAAAGGTCAAGCAGATCAGATTAATGAATTTGCAATAGCAAGAGAATTGTTTCAATATTAAATTATTAGATTGAACCTTTTGTGATAACAGAAGAGACAAAGCCAAATGTTATCCTCTGCCTCCAAGCGTCCACAGCCTTTTCTACAGAATCTTGCGTTACAATCGTTGCACTGGGTTCCACTGCCAATGATAAATGGCTTCAGACAACAAGCACAACGGCTGTCATCTACCAGCACTATCTTCTCTCCTTTATCTGTCTCAGGTCTCCTGAAATGTTTCGATACTGTTGAACATTCAGATTCCCTTGAAAGTGAGAGTGAAAAGTTTGAATTCATGCTTTCGAAATCATTGCAACACTGCATACAATTTTAACATTAATTTATTCAGTAAAAAAAATACATTATTCAAGAAGATCTCCAACAATCAATTATTATTTACAAATTCTCTTTAAATATTTAAATATAAAAATTATAAATAAAATGCTACGATTTTCATAATCGTTGAATGAAGCTGATGATTTAGTCCTCACGATCAAAAAAAATAGCTGCCGAGTGTCTACCAAATTGACTTTCTTCATCATTCTCCATCTCGAAAGTAACGACCTTAACAACAACGACCTCAATGGTTATGAGTAAAAATAATACCATAAAAGTCGCCATATTCAGTCTCTCTGGACCAACTGTTCTATCACCCTCCAGCAACAGGGTTGACATGAAATTACTCAAATACGTAAACATTTTTAAATTAAAAATTGAATTATCAGAGACAACTTTCTCAATTATTACTTAATCCAAATCCAATTTCCACAACTTCAAAAGTCAATTCCGTTAGTGCGTAATTACCTCATTCTCTCTTACATCACAAGTTAAATAACGAAATTACTAAAAATCATAACAGGTATCATTATCACATCGAGACACTTCACTATTAATGAAACTTAATAAATTCACTCTGTACTTTACATCACAAGGCAAGTGTCCTTGTGCAATTCAATGTCTCGAGCATTGAACGATAATTACCAGATTCACATTCTCTAGATAAATTAAAATTAATCACAATTGTCTCTGTCTCCATTGTTACTCGTAATTATAACGTTTTCACGGTTGACTGGTGTCGTTGACTTGTAAAAATTTCGTTAACAAAACGTTTAAATCCAGCCATGCACATTTCCTGTGTATTTTCCGGTTGATGCAGGAGTCCTCAATTACGTTTGAAAATTACTGGAAGAGTCTGCACCTTCTTTTTAATCCTCTCAATTCGCACTTAAGTTCAACCTCTTTGTTGTTGTTTTTTTGTACGATGTTTTGTCTTTGGCTGACGGTTTGAAAGTGACAGTGTATGGCGGGTCGAGAGGGAAATTGCACGGGTATCCCAACGGTGGTAGGAGCTACTGTGGTGTATATAGCGCAAGAATATAAAACCAGTGGGGTCTTATGTCACGGGGACGCAATGAGGCTGCCATGAGTGGGTTTGAGAGCCCCTGGATTTAAACTCGGGTTTATATGTTACTTTCACTTGAAAACACATTTTTGAGTAAAGGCCAATTATGCATTTTTTTTGATGCAATTCATTATTGGGAAATTGATGGAGAAATGGCAGGCTTTGGTCAAGTTCAATGGAGATGATCCTAGATGGTAACTTAATTTTTTTAATTCTTTTAATAGAGAGGGAGAGAGAGAGTTTGGATAAAATTCAGGGTAATTCGGTTTTATTGGGCCAGCAATTTATTTTATTACCACAGTCGTTATGTGAAAGCAAGAAAAAAATATGGAATTTTTTTCCCATTGACCTGCAGCCACACTGATCACTTACGTTGCATCATATTTAGGGGAATTATTGCATAAATAATAAGGTAATGGAGTTTTTCGATAGTTAAATATTTCAGAATGTGCAATTTAATGGTTTTTTTTTCTTGATGAATTCAATTGAATGAATAATTCGATGAGTTTTTAATCATTTGAATTATGAGAATGTTTTTAATGAATCAGATAATGCGAATTTTCTTGAATATTCAAAGGTTTTTATGGATAAATTGAGAATTTGAATAATTCGATGCTTTAAATAATTTTGTTGAATCAATTTGAATTCAATGCTGCTCGAATTAAATTATAAAATAAGTTTTTTTTTTTATTTTCTGTCTCTTTTTACCGTTGCACAGTTGGAATTATAGAACGTGCATGAATTCTAATAACTCAAACGCATTCTCAGAACTATTTTTAACTGTAATTTGCATATAATAATAATTTTATAAAGAAATTGAAGGAAAAATGCACTTTTTTTTCGGAATTTCATGGATTTTAATCAATTTCATTTAATCAAAAATTTAATTTTTCATTACCTGGAGTTAATGCTTGATTCAATGAATACTTTTGTCACTGATCCGAACTCACGAGACATTTCCAACTGCCACAAGTTACGTTAATATGGAGCATTACTGTTCTACTAGCGATAAGAAATGTATGTGCATGAATAACATGTTTGGTGTGTGTCAAAAAAAAGGAGAAGTGGGAGTGAATATATGGGTTCTTCTCACGATTCCAATATAAACACCTGATACTGTATTCCTTCTTTTTTTCTACGCAATAAAAATGAAATGAGAATTATCTCAAGAGTTATTTTCAAGAAAATAGAACAGAAGTGAACATTTAATTTTTAGATTAAAATTATCTCGTCATAAAAAATAGTTGAATGCACAATTGTGATTAATTTGAAGTTCCCCTCAATTTCCTTTTTTCCACAAATTTTTAAATTAACGGAAATTACTATAATTAGCTGAATTAGCAGAAAAGAATTCATGAGGAAACGTTAGTGGGTCACGAAAAAATTTATTGACTTCTTTTTAAATTATTCAGAGTTTAAAAAAATGGGGGAATGAGAGATAAACCATTGAATCTGACAGTGCAATGCTGCACTCTTCATTTCGTATTCTCCTGTATTGAATAATATTGACACTGACTTTCCACTGTCACAAATCGATTTATTGGGTATGTAAATCCACCCCCACTGATAATTCTTTTTTATGAACCTATTAAAGTCCATGGCTTCAGTTTTTTATCAGTTGCACCTGACACCTATTGCGTCGAGGTATTTAATGGTAATTATTAAACGAGAAAAAAAATAATTCTTTTACTATTTTGTGAAAAATGAAAAATTCAATAAAATAACTCACTGTTTTTCCCTTTTCCTACAGATTAACGTATCACGAAAGAAATCTCGTAGAATTCGTCTCACTTCATGTGATTTCATGAATAATAATAAGAATAACGCAAGAAAAATGAATTATTTCTTCACTATTTGAAAAATCCGTGAATTTAAAAATGAGAACCGATATTTCAGAACAACTGTATGCTACAGTAGACACTTTAACAATGAAAATTGTTGGTCGATGGTGTTTGGAGCTCTCTCTGCCCCATGTGGCACCTACGCTTCCGGTTTACCATACAGGTGTGTATGTGTTTGTGTCGATTGAACGACTCATCCATTGTTGAATTCATATGGAAAAGATAGGGTCATTGTGCAATTGATGTTACCTTACCATTTTCAGAATATCTACGAGAGACGCATCTTAATTATTATTTTTTTTTTTCAAAAGTTATTGAACCTCCAACGCAGTTAATTCATTTGCGCGTGACTAACACGATATCCGGTTTTAATTAATTCATTGAAATATTCAATTTTCATTACGTAATTATTTTTATAATTCTATTTTATTTCCATTTAAAAAAAAGGGAAATTAAACAAATTTAATAATCATAATAGTGTCTCTAATATGAAAAAGGAAATATTCTATTGTTGACGTTGTTTTTCTCACTCATTAAAGAATCTCGCAACATCAGAATCGAATTTCCAATTTCCCTGTAAATTAAATTGTTTCTGTATTTTCGTGCAGTTTATTCTCATTTGAGGATTTTTTTCAAGTACCTGGTGATGAAAACAATGCTTTACGAGTATTGTTATCTTGAATCAGTGAATGGAATTGAGATTAGAGTGTAGTCTTGAGATATCAGGTGACTGTGAGAGCGACCATGCTTATTCACGCGTTCTTGATTATTTTTTTCATGTTATTTGGGTCAAATTAATGGAATTGTTGGGTTTAAATATTCGAGATTGAATTTATCTCTAATTAATTGATTTTAAAATAATCCCTCTGGTCACTAAACTCATTGAGAAAATTGTAGACAAGATAATCGAGGTATATACATAGTTATTACTGACATTCACGTGCCTTCAAAGCGGCAAATCAACTCAATTGACGTAACATGTTCAATGAATATTTGCGTCCTCAATTCATACACTTTGTACTTACCTCCCAAGAAAATACTCAAGAGCAATAATGAAGAAACCTCGTCACGACTATTGTCTCTAAAACCTTATCAATTACCATTTAATTCCGTAAAAAATACTGATAAGATACAAATTCGAGTGAATCAGGCTCAACAAGTTAACTGCATTAATTAATTAAAATGCTGATAAACCCGAGTAGAAAGTCGAAATCACAAAATTTCTATTTTCGACTCTTTTCCACTTGAATTAATTGAGGCAATAAAATAGGCTAGAGGTGAAAGGATTAATTGGAAGACAATGTTATTATTTCGTGTTTTCCATGCACTTACCCCTTCCGAAGACTGCTGAATACATAGAAGCAGATTCCGGAGACTACAACGAGTAATCCAACACTCGCTGGTGGTACGAGCATTTTAAAATTGACTTCGCTCGATTTCATCGATAAATTTCAAGAAAATAATGTGTTCAGGTGGTCTTGAGTTATCCCAGACTTGGATTAATATCTATAACCATAGAAAAACCGCACGTGTTTCTCGTATTTACATTGAATCGCCACAGGTATATAATCTCGATCGGCATCCGAGGTGGTACTGTTGAGTTACACAGGTCCGAAGCTCACGAGTCCTCTTTTTTTTTTTCAAGATTGTCGACTCAAGTCCGATGAATTAGATGGAGCTGCACGATAATACGAGTTATATCAGCTACATCACTGATTTTTCTGTTTATTGAAAATAACGTCGAATTTACAATGGAAATTCACGAAAACAATTTACGATAATTACATAATTTTTAGTTATTTATTATAAATAGAAGCACAATGGGTAATCAAATTTTATGAAGGCTTAATGAACACTTGGAAATTTGAGTTTCAGTGGCGAGCAGCAAGCTGCTATTACTTGGGAAAATGGGAAGGATGGAGACTGGTGGTTCTGCGGATGTTTGCAGCTAGGACGATAAGATTCAACTGAGCTAAATGCGAGTATCTAAGGTGCTTTTCACGAACCAACACACTTTCGGTTTGGCACACTAAATATTCTGGGGACATGAATTACTTCCCGGTTCATTGTGCACCAACTGCAATTAACTTATGATTTTGTGTAGAAGAGAATTGTTTTTCATGAAGGGGATTTTGGAGATGCTTTGGCATGTGCTGATGAGAAAAATTAGCAGAGCACAAGGACATGAGGATTATTATTGGATGCTTGTTTGCTCTTTTTGTGAGGACTCGTGCTGCATCTCCAACGCTGCTGATGGAATTTGCGGAATGATGATTAGGCAGAGGCCATGGGAAACCGTATATCGATGGTAAAGACTCAATAAACACTGTGCATACGCAGTGGCCCACTTTGATATTATTACCAAAGTGGCATACCGTTTTGCTTTCACCTTATCGATTTGGCACGAATTTTTTAAACACTGTAATATCGAGAGATAAATTTAACAGTGCCTCGAGATATGAAGGATCTTTCTTTTACTGAATATTTCGTCATTTTCTCCTATTAATAATCGGCTCTTTTTAAAGTAAGAAAGTGTCAATACAGTTTTTGGAGGATATCTTGGAAACTAAAGGAGATAGAGAAATTTTTGTAGATACCTTTTTTGAAGAGGAAATTGAGATCTACAAAAAAGGTTTCTATCAAAATTTCTCTATCTCTCTTATTATCCGAGATATTTCAAAAAAACTGGAATTTGAATTAGAAAGAATAACTTGAGTATTTAATTATTGAATTTTTTAATGATTTAAATCTCTTGCTCCTGAATTTTCGAAATACCCAAGATGAAGACCGTGCTGTGACATCTATATCTCCTCCGCATAAATCGATATTCCCGAGGAACTCAGTCGACCAGAAGGATTCCTTCATTGCCCAAGTAGATAAACTCCTTCACGTGCCAGACTTTTGAAATCGTTCATACCATTAGAATCGGAAGAAGGAAATGATGGCGATTTAAATCCCATCGATTCTCTCAAGCTCCCAAGGACACCTGAGTGAATTTAAATTCGTGGCAGAAGAATGATGATGCATAATAATAAAATAGACTCATACTTATTCTCATTAGAATACTCAGTCTATTGAAAATGTTTTGTCTCAACAAATAAAGGAGAATATTCAAAGATTCATGGGATTTTATCTGAGACATGTGGTAGCAGAAGCAGTTTCAACAGTGCCAAGTGATGTAATAGACTATTTCGTGTTATCGGAAGAAGAACCTCAAGACTAGGTGATAAAATTTTGAATAGTATCAGCATCATGTCGTCATTGAACATGATCATAGATTTTCTACACAAGTAAAGTATTTTATGAGTCGAGTACTCGAATCTTAAAATCAAAAAGAAGTGGGAATTGATGAATTTGGAGTGAATTTAATTGGCCAATGGTAGCACAAATTCTTCTGAATTATCTTCGAAATTGTCATCATTATCTGGAGCAAGTCTGATAGCCTTCACCAACTTAGCTCAATTACAGTTGATGGATAATGAATGTAAATAAGAAATTCAAACATGCGGTTAGTCGCTTAGAATAGATCGCTTTTTACTTCTAAGCTTCATATTTTCCTGGAGCTTCATAGTGAACGTGTCGAAGGGAACATCAATCGGTTATTTCGGTTATCATGAAAATTCCAAAGTCAAAAGTAACTGAAGATGCTCGGTTTCATGTGGTTCCAACCAATGAGGATGCTGGGAATAATCCTGTAAGTTGGATTCTTCAGAATTATTAAATCCTGTGGAAGTTTTTTTTCATTATAAATCGATTAAATCTGAAATCACTATAATTGTGTAATGACTCTGAATTGTTGAAGAATAATGAATTTTGTGACGTTAGAAATTCCATTAGCAATTGTCATCATTAAAAAAACAAATTATGAATAATTTTATCAAAATCAATAGATTTACTATTTATTTTAAGAGTGAAGGACCTCTCAAAAAAATATGAAAAAATTTGAGAAGATTCCTCGACATGTTTTCTTTATTCAGTAATTTTTTTAAAATTCTTCATGGTCTTGCTGCTGTTCTATAATTAATTTCCACCAAATTACTCCTGTAATCGATAATACAATTACATTTCTGATTCTCAAGGTCAATGAAGACCCTCGTGTTCCACCCTTCAGGAGTCTCCTGAATAATCCCATCAAATTCGCAAAAAAAAAAATGCAAAGTAGATAAGAAGGAGCTTATCACCAGAAGAGATAAGCGTGTCCCACATTTTCCAATCTCCACGAAATAATTCCGAATTAATTCGAAAAATTCGTAATTGCCATTGTATGAGTGATGACACACACCTAGAGTATCAAACACAGTCATCAAAAATCCACAGGCACAAGTGCATTTATTATCAAATGAATCGTGTTGGTAAATTCGTGTGTGATAAGAGTGCGCATGTGGTTTACGCGCAGAAGCAAATCGCGATGCCTACACGCTCCCCATTTCGTCCAACTGGCGCGGTTAGCTACTCTACAGCTGATGTTCTTCCGCTAGCCCAGGCGGATCTTTCTCATTTTCCAAGGTTCACACTCTGTGTGTATCAGAGTAGACTATCCAGTTGATATTCGAGCATACTGGGTGGAGTGTGGGTAACGAAAGCGTTGCCATTCATAGCACAACGAGAATCTGTCATTCAGAGTGGGGAATAATGATAAACGAATTATTAGAAGACCATTTACACTTGACAGAGAATGACTCAAAAACATCATAAACACGTGATACCAATGAATCATTAGGAATTGGAAATTATTTTGTCATAATTAATTGTCTTAATTTAATAATTATTTAATTGAAAGAAATCATTTGATATCAAGTTCTGTAATTATTGTACATATCATTTATCTCAGTGTTTCTGAATTATTATTCTTATCTACCTTTTACAATTTATGTTTTCCCCTCTCTGACTGACTTTTACCTGATCGATAAAATCCAAAACAAAAAGACGCTTCTCTCAATTCAGTGGTATTCCCGCGCGTATTGAATTCAGGAGAACGCAGGCTCGTTTTTTTCTTTTTTTTTATTCTGCTATTAGGCGGAAATATTCGAATTTTTCAATGGTGATAAGAGTGATAAGAGAGTTTTGTGGTTGACAAGTGGACGTTTCAAGTGGTTATTGTTAATTTTTATTTAACCTGGAGAACGTGCTATTTTGTTGGAGACATTGATCGATAGATCTCGTTATCCTGGAAGTATTAATTAATTAAATTATGTAATTTATGTAAATATTTATAATATCACATTCCAAAGGAAAATTGACAGTATTATTTTTCGTATTTTTTAATAATAATATAGAAGAGCCTGATTAATCACAACGATAATAAAATATACAATATTTAGAATTTTTAAAGTCAGTACAATTAACGACAATAATAAGAATGTTTCTTTAATTGAAAAAATATTTTAAATAAATTCATGATCATCGAATTTATTTAGAAGAATAAATATAACGTCGAATTATTTAATGAGTGGAAAAATAACATATCGTGCCTATCTGATATAAATATCACAATTATTACAATTAAAAAAGAGAAACTTATCACGTCGAATAATATTTGAGAAAAGAAGAGAAAATAAGTGTCAATAAAGGTATGTCTCATCGAATTTTATTTTCTTTACACTACTTTATTTTTGTCTATTGACCTGCTTCTCATGAACTCTTATTCATGAACAATTGCAAATTGATTGGAGTATTTTTAATGCACTTAACACTGTCTCAGTTTATTTCGGCGATCGAATAATCAATAAAACACTTTTTTTCTTCATTATTCATGACGTCAGAGGCGTGTTACAATGTTTTAGGTTTTTTGGTTTGAAATTTACGTTCTCAAGAGAAGATGCAGGAAATTGCACATACTTTGAAGTTATATATGCACTTGAATGAAGAGAAAACACGGGGGCTTTGAGGAAGAGGGTTTTTAGAGTAATTTGTCACTGCTAAAGTGTTGGAGAATACATTCCCAATTAGCACGATGGAGATTCTGGCACAAAACGACTATATTTTGGTTTAAGACTGTTAAAAAAAATGTATTTCGTGTCCAACACGAGGTCATTCTTGTTTGCCTCTGGAGTACGGAAATAGAGTCGTAAAAATAATGTTCCATTACTTTTTAATTGAGTTCGCAGTGAAAAATTATCAATTTTGTGTTAAAATTGAAAATTCAGTAGAGAAAATACTGTTTTTATTGAATATCTCGGAAATTAATGGAGATACGTCTTTTTTGTGCTGAACCTTTTTTGAAGCTCTTGAAATTCTCTACAAGAATGAATCAGAGTGAAAATGACGTATCTCGCTTCATTTCCGAGATATTTGTAGAAGAAGTGAAAAATGGGAAAATGCTGAATTTTTAATGCTTGAAGATCCGGAAATACCAGGATCCATAAATCAGAGTACGGGATGCTCATTTCCAGGGTATTTCGAGAGTTATCGAACCCCTATTCTACTGCACACTGTGCTTAATTAATACTGGATGGTCCTCGTGTGTTTGCTTCAAGCCAGATTAACCAAAGAACCCATCCACATGCCTTCCCTTTATTCAACTCCTCAATTCTGACTAATTGGCTTTCTCAATTTCCGTATTTACCAATCATTAATAATAATCTCATGATTTTTTATTAATTCCAGAACAGAAAAAATACAATAACGAGATATTTTTGGGATTATATACGATTACTCTTAATTGTCGTGAAAACAAAATTGGGATTTTATCAATTTTTGTTGGAGCAAATAAATTTTTATTGATGCAGCAGGCTGTAGAAATGGGCAGACCATCGTCAGATTACGTTAAATCGATGGAGTGTGGAGTACCACCGACGCAGGTAAGATGCAAGAATATTTATTTCAAAAATTGTTAATTACTTTGAATTATTATGAGATAAGTATAATTAATTGTTTAATTATTCATGAAGAAGAGTAATAAAGTGCACATGAATCTCGTACCTTTTTTCCTCGTTTTATTTATCATACACCAGATGCTCCAATATTTACAACGTTTTTTATTGAGGAAACTGGAGAATTCCTCTAATTAATCACCTTGTGACACTATTTTTTCCTCTATTTTTCAATAGGCAGTTGAGACGAAAATTTACAAGAGAAGATGGCTAGTTTTGGCTATTTTCGTCGTCTACAGTGCATCGAATGCAATGCAATGGATTCAGTACAGTATAATCGGGAATATTATCGAAAAATACTACAAAGTATCAAGTTTTGCTGTTGATATGACTAGTATGATTTATATGATGACTTATATACCTTTCATCTTTCCAGCCAGTTACTTGCTTGATAAATTCGTGAGTAAATACACATTTGATTTATGAATTAATGAAGTTTCTATCATTAGCACGAACTACGTCATGTCCCCTTTTTATTTTATTTTATTAATTCAGGGCCTTCGAAATGCAGCCTTGATCGGTGCTATTGGCAATGCACTGGGCGCATGGATCAAAGTATTCAGTGTTTCACCTGATAGATTCTGGGTGACTTTCGTTGGACACACGATTGTAGCCATCAGCCAGACCTGTATACTATCAGTACCAGCTAGACTAGCTGCTGTATGGTTTGGGCCTGATCAGGTCAGCAGTGCCTGCAGCATCGGAGTCTTTGGAAATCAGGTAATTCACTTTATTCAATGAAATAAATCGACTTTTTCATCAATTCAAGGAGTTTTAGTCGAAGGTCACGGGTTCATGGTCTTCAGCACAAAAGCAAATAGTATTGAAATCTGTGTACTCACATTGAATAACAAAATTGAGAATAATTCTCATTGAATTGAAGGTAAATTGAAAATCACAATTTGTCGGTGTGGAAGGCTATGAAATTATATGGGAATTTGTGAGTTGTCGGGGAGCCACGATTAATACTAACGTTAAATTAGAAATGGGAGGGAGAATGATTTCGACCCTATTATAAATTGGAGGGATCGTAAGTTATACGCGTGAATTAATTCCACCAAATGATTTAATTTAAATTGCAGTAGACAGAGTCTACTTGTTCATGCAATTGCGTTAATACGGATATGAGATTTTTTTTATTATAATCATTTGGAGGGAAAAATCGGGGAGAATGCTCAAGAGTAATTGTATGAATTCAGTAATCATGCCACTCGAATTGAGTTTGAGTTATGTATGAGTGATAGCAATGATACGATAAATCATGAGTGGAGAGAATAAAAAGCACTTCCTATTTGAGTGAGTCTAGGCACGTCATGAATAGTTAATAGTATAAAGTGATAATAAAGAATTCTAATAAATTCAGAGATTCTGACAAAATTAAAATAACAATGGTTTAATTTGAGATTCTTTTTTTTTCAGTTGGGAGTTGCAATTGGCTTTTTATTTCCGCCTATGCTGGTCCCCGATAGCGATGATCAATCAATGGTGGAGCGAGGATTACAAACAATGTTTTACATTGTAGCTGCAGCAAGCTCAGTGATCCTGGTTTTAATAATTCTGTGTAAGTATTAAATAAAAGTGAATATTGGAGATAGTTTCTGATGATTGCTCTTCTTTCAGTCTTCAAGAATGAGCCGCCTTTACCACCGAGTCCAGCTCAGGTGGTCCAGAGGGAATCCGAGCAGAATGAAAACTTTTTCCAATCAATAAAGAGACTTTTACTCAATTACGGTTATATGCTGCTGCTATTGAGCTATGGTATCAACGTCGGAATATTCTACGGCATCAGCACTCTCCTCAATCAGATAGTCCTGCTGCATTTCAAGGTAATGAACCAGTAATGAAGCTTCTGAATAATAGGCAGTGGAGAATAATTATAATTTCGGATTACAGGGAGCTGTAATACATGCTGGTCGAATTGGATTGACCATTGTGTGTGCTGGCATGGCTGGATCCGTTGTCTGCGGTGTTATTCTCGATAAAACTCACAAATTCAAGTAAACATTTGATTAATCACTCGGCACAATTGAGCACGATTAATCCAACTAAAAATTCAATTTATTTCATTTGTAGAGAGACGACTCTTGGCGTTTATCTGTGCTCATTTCTGGGTATGATAATATTTACGTTCACACTGGATAGTGGAACAATTGTTGTCGTATACGTAACAGCTGCTCTACTTGGGTAATTCAAAAGTCCAATTTATTAATTTAACTTAGAGAATTCGTTTAATAAAATCCCTTTGTGTTTTGTCTTTATATCAGATTTTTTATGACGGGCTATTTACCAGTTGGCTTTGAATTCGCCGCTGAATTGACGTATCCAGAACCCGAGGGCACATCAGCTGGTATATTGAATGCAGCTACACAATTATGCGGAATTATGCTGACAATACTTTATCGCAAACTCATTAATAATTATGGGGACTTTTGGGCAAATATAACGCAGTGCTGCATGCTTGCATTTGGTGCGATAATAACAATGATAATACCGAATAATTTGAGACGACAGAATGCTAAGTTTTAGAGTTTTCATGGTTTTATTTGGAGATGTTGATTAGGTTGGATTAGATTAGTCAATTATCTGATATTCCGTAATTTTAAATGTTTCAAGGGAATTGCATGCATTTTTTCGTGGAGGCTCCATGTTCTTCGTGTAATTAATAATCTGCCAAAGTATTCTTCCAAAATAGTTTTCATGTGTAGATTGAGAATTTAAAATGACTCGTTGATCGAGAAATTTAGTTATTGTTGAGAGCTTGATGAATTCATATAATTGAAACCAGACAATAACTTGTGAAAATTGATAATAATTGAGAGGAGAAAAATTGAATTGATCAGTATCAGAGGATATTACTGTTATTTATTACGCACTCCAATATTTTTTTATGTAGAGGTTTTATCCCGTTAGTGCGTTGATAAAGTGTAAATTATTTAATGAAGAATTTTAACCAATGGAATTAGCGACAATAATAATCATTATCTTGTTGTAAATTAAGTAAATAGTTGAAACGTGATAAAATGTCGATTATCTGAATATTTTCATGAATACGAGGAAAGAAAAAAGGCTGATGTCATATTCTATTCAGTTGTAAATACGTTTATTCTTCTTCTTTTTTTAATGTTATTTTTTAATGAGTTAGTGACTATTTTTCTTTTTCACTATTTTCCATTGAGAGTAAAGATTAAATAACTGGATTGTAATGAATTTATTCTGTGTTAGAGACTGTTGCACATAAATTAATTGCTCTTTATTTGAGAAGCTTATGCAGGAATTAGAAGTACATGAATTAAGAGATGAATATTTTTCGTGATGTTTACATAGATCTAGAGATAAAATTTAATCATTAGAAAAGTGTAAATGATTATTGTTTCAATGAATAAATAATTCAGACCAAAGAATGAGTTCAAAATACCCTCATTCCCTCCGTGAATAACTGAATAGCAGCAGGTAAGTAGAATTCACTAGAACCGACAGTGTCTGACCCATTCCCAGAAGAATCTCCTAGATGTCAGACAACTCGGTAATTTCATTCCTGAAGAGATAAAGGGCGAAAATTAAATATCTTCCATCACTAAAGAAAAAGTTTATCTCATAGACTACATCCTTGGCTCACCCTCGACTTTTCCGTGTAAAAGTACTTGGCAAATGGCCTAGAAAATATGAAAGAGAATAGAGAGTACACATGCACTTATCTCACTTACACAGAGTCACATAATCCCTCTTTCTCTGTCCATTAAAACACAGTGAATATGCCAGACACATCTGCTTTGATGACATTACTCAACACACTTAGTGCACTACACTCTGCAACATTCAGAGCCCTTGAAAATAGTTGATACTCACAAGATATTTCGTTTGATGTTTAGGCTTTCACGGAAATCCTGAATTAATTTAATCAATCTCAAGGGAATCAGGGGAAAATATTCTTCATTTAATTCATGAAAAAAAGAACTATAAATCCCAACATAATCCCTCCTATTTATCTCTTGTTTCCTCATTCTTCTGCTCCTCGTTGACAGGCAAAGAATCCTCTTTTTTTAATAGATCCTCGTAATATTCTACGCTTGCAGACTCTGTGATCCCTCTGGGCAAAAGTCTAAAAATTATGGTCTCTTCTGCAACTATCTATCGTCTTTTATTCTCTGAAAAACCCCCTCTGTTACGTTGGTTTATAACCTGGGTCTAGGGCCATCAGTGTAGCACGTGCTCAGTGTCAAAATTACAATCACAGAAAAACACGTACGAGCTTCCATAATTTTTTCCCCTTTTTTTTCCTGCACAAGAGGAAAATTACAGAGTTGGGACGAAAAAAACAAACATTGAATGATTCACTCTCGTTATGAAAAGACAATCACAAATGATCGAGTCACTTTTTTTACCACTCCTTTTTTCTTCATTTGTGTTATATGTGATATTTTTTTTTGCACCCAGGAGAATACGGCCTGTCGTTGTTTTAATAGCTTCCCTTTTCACGCTCACAAACCACCATCATGGGAATTAAAATCCTCATTACTTGGATTACACACGTGTAATTGAGTCAATTTTCAATGTCGTAATTACGTCATGAAGCTTCTGGTATCTCAATTATGACAATTATCAAGGTACAATAAATTTTATTAAATAATAAATTAAATTATTGTTTAATTGAATTAATTATTTTCAGATTATCCTAATTACTAGTGAATTTTTTGCACTCATATTCATCACTGGTCTCCTCACTTTTCTAACAGTCATCATGAAATTACTGGAACTCTCCATTTTAATTGGCCAACCAATCTGTCTTTTTCTACTGCGGAAAAGCAGACAGGTGTTATCCGTGAGTCTAAAGATTTAATAAATAAACAAATAAATTCTCTCATTAGTAGAGAATTATGCAGTGATCCCTTTGATATCAAACACAGGATTTTTCAGGGGAATAACGTATTTGCAGGTTTTTTTTTTTAGTTAGTTGAAAGATCAGAGGTTTTTTTAAATTTTTTTTGCTGGGGAAAAACGTCACAAATAACATGTTATCCTCTGTTTCTGTGTATCTTTTATCGCGTAATCGGATAAATGAGAGAAAAAGGGATAAAAAGGAGAGGTTTAAAAATAAAAGAAATAGGTTACCAAATGCAATTGCTATTCGCTGGAGCATGGCGCGTTTTCGTGCAAACATACTAGTTGAATTTAATTCCAAATGCGTTCGAAATTCGTTCAATCAGGTGATACCTCGATTTTTGGATTGTCATTGCTTGGGGAGAATATAAATGATAGGAGGAAAATCCATCGGAGATTCTTGGATTAATCAATCTCTGGGTTTTCATCAAATTCACATGAAAATTATCGAATTACTCGAATTTGTAACATTTAAATTCCCTTTAGTATCAATATTCAGTTAATATTTTACGTGAAAAATAATAATAATAATAAATTTTATAATAAATTAAATTGATGGAGAGAATGGGAGTGAAAACCAGAGGAAAAGAATTCAATTTTTCCATTTTTCTTTTGACGTTATTTGTGAGTTTATTGAATTTTTTTAATAATCATTTCTCGTGCACCTCATGGGATTTAATTTCACAATTTTATGAATCATACGAGTGTAACAAAATAACGAAAATGGATTCTGTCAATCAGGGGAATACATTTAATTCCATTTAATATTAAATGTTGATTCTGTCAGAATTTTTAGATTAAGAAAGAAATGGAAAAAATACTAATGAAAAATTGCACTTTAGTAATGAATTAGAGTCTCTGCAAGAAATGTATTCACGAATATCAATCAAATTCATTCACGACAAACTTTCAACAAACTCCATGACAATCAGTTAATTTTGAAATTCATGGTTGAAGTACAGTGCTCCATCGTTCGATGTGGCCAGATGACGAATAACATTTTCCACAAAATTTCAATACTCTGCCCAAATGAAACTGGAATCAATGTTACTCATAGTTGTACAATTGAATTTCCATCTTGTCGTTCATCAATTCCTGGAATCTGTATTGGTACATTCCCAGCATCAGTGCCTTATAGAAGAGTCAATATAGAGGGAGAATACTTTGAGGAACAAGAATTACAAGTTTGTCAATAATTAATTATTCTAACCAGTAAAACAGCATAATACTCTTTCTCTGCAAATATCTCTGAAATTAAAGGAGATACGCCCTTTTCACCTGAATCCTTTTTTCTGCAGAATTTTAAGAGCTACAAAAAAGGTTCAGCTCAAAATTTCTCTATCTCTTTTAGTTTCCGAGATATTTTCAAAAATGAAAAAGTGCATTTTTTTAGAGGTTTTTTTAATGAATAATTTAATGCATTTTCAGGCGACTGAAGAGAGCAACGAAATTACACAACCGCAGTTATAATGTTATTGCTGTTGGAATTACTCTTCACTCATGTTTGATACATGGAGAGGCAGTGCCAATACCAGAGGAATTTCCAATCATCGGAGGGGAATAATTGAACCTTCAACATCATTTATTGTGAATCCAAATTCAATGTTTGCTGTTTAATTCAAGATAATAAAATATCATTACACACGAATATGTTTTGATAATTGCGAACGAGTTGGAATAATGGGGAATTTGTTTTTGAAGGGCAAACACGAGAGTCGTATTATTCCAGTGAAACCATAATTACTTCTACTGCTCATTATCCCACACAATGGAAATTCCGGTTGCTGGAGAATTGTGCTTTCTGTGAAGTCTTTAGATCATGGTGAAATTAGACAAAAGGAGTAACAGACCATCTTAATACGAACTTGCCACGTTTCAATTTAATTTCTTGTTTAATTTAGTGTATTTGCACAATTGAGATAACTTTGGAATTTCATGGGGAGATTGGGGTAAAATGGACATTCTGATTGAACGGTTGGAGATAGTGATTTTCTGATGATTCCATTGGAGAGCTGAGGAAATTTTAGGTGGAAAACATGTGTCGAAATTAATTTTTTCGAGTTTTTTGAAAATAAGATTTTTTTCAACCAGATTTAAAGGGGTTTACCTTGGGAAAATTTGAAAAAAACACGTTTTTGTGGTTTCTGGGTGAAAAAAATCAAATTTTCAAAAAACTCGAAAAAATTAATTTCTCTTGATTTCTCGTAATATACAATTTCAAAGTCAGCATGTGTCCATTTTACCCCACTTTCCCTCACATATAAAATACATTTAAATAAACGAAACTTTTTAAACAGAATATATTTATATATTTTATTAATTGAAATAAGTGGAGAAAAGTTGAGTGTATTCAATTGAATTCAATACACAGGATTCACGTTAGATTCTCCATGAAAAGTGATAAAAGTTTATTGAATTGTGTGAAACTAGGTTGAATCGAAGAAATTGGAAAACTTCCGGTTGATCGTCATCCCATAAATGTTCAAAGAGTCCTGATTATTTTTTATTTATTTACTCTTTAACCTATCTCATTAAATTCCTCCCACAATTCCATCTGAATTCAAATAAATTCCTTGTATCACAAAAGAAAAAAACCTCAAAGTTTCATTAAAATCTCGTGGAGAATGGATGTAAGTATTTTTTTGTTTCCTCTATCCTAGTTTTCTTTCAAAGCAACATTTTTTCCTTTATTCTCCCTTTCTTTCCCTCTTCGTGGCACGTTGCAGAGAAAATTGGTCAAAGTCGTGCATACATATTTCATTTTTTTTCAACTCCTTCCCTTTTCTTCGTTTGAGAGAACAAGAGGGAGAGAGAGGAAAGAAAATCGAGAAAAAAAATAGGCAAAAGTGCCACTTGCCTCAACGTTGATGTAATTTTCTCGCCTACTTTAATCCCATGTTGCCATTACGTTGAGGTAAAAGAACTAAAAACCACATTTGTAAAGAAATATTTTCCCTTCACTTTATTTCACTATTATTTCCATATTTTCATTTCACTTCGTGTTGAATAGAAGAATTTAAATGTAAATTTCTTTGAATCCTAACGTTTTCAATTGTGGCTTTTCTAATTCTGCTCTAATATTTAATTCTGCTCGTTCGATGTTCTATTAATTATTCAGTACCTCTGTCTCGTGTTAATTTTTCATGGACACTATGGCTCCTTCGACATCAACTTGACAGATGGGAGTTATTTTGGCTGATCTTGGTGAGAAGGCACCATATCTCCAGTGTCTCTTACGACCAGAGTATGCACCATATTTCAGTACAGCTGGTACAGTTTTGCTGGGATGGATTGTTGTGTGCTGGTTTTTGAACGTGAGTTGAATTTTTGCATTTTCGAGAATAATGGGTAAAGTGATATGAAGCTATGGTTCATTCGAATTTCAAATTTTTCATTGGGAAGAGTGGATAGTGATGTTTCGGCATTTAAAATGCAGGTTTTTGTTTTAAAAAAATGGTGTTTCATGAGAAATGTTAGAGTTTTGATGATTGAATGTGCAAAAAAATGATATTCCACAATATTTTCACTAATTTCTGCTTCTTTTCTCAGTTCATCTGGAATTTTCTTGCTCCACTAACCATTAGCATCCTCGGAATCATCATAGTTTGTCCAAGCACTGCAAAGTGGATGCTGAGACAATTGGGACCGAGTGCTGAGGGTCTATTGAAAGAATTCTTTGACAAAATCCAATCATCAATGTCTCAAGGATGATGGAAACTTTTCTCATCTCTTGATAAAACGAGAATTGCCTCTATTTGTCTGATATAATTGATGCAAATAAATTTATGAGAACTTTTGTAAGCTCCTGTTGATTGAAATTTCAGGAAAGTAATTTCATGCGAATTTCTATTTACTGGTTATTAATTAATGCAGAAACTTGTATAAACTGCAGAATTGTTTTCACCCGTTCATTAATTTTCTAGAAAACTCCAACTTGTTTCTCTCTTTACTTTCCAATTATTTGCAATACCTCTAATCCAAAAGGTATCCTGTCAAACGTGGAACTATTTCCTGCGTATATCAAAATTTCCACGAACATTGAAGGTAGAAAAATCGATTTGTGCCATGAACATATTGGAGCAGAAGTCAATCGGTTGTATGCTCCATGACGGGGCTTTTTCACAGGCATCAAACACAAAAATAGAAACATTTGCTGGCTCTTGATGGTTACGTTCTTCAAAAGTTCAGCTTTTAACCTCCAGCTATGACCCACAATATCACAAAAAAATGAGAAAATAAATCCTTCAATTTTTTACAATCATTTAGAATGTTCATGGAGTCACGTGGGATTTTTTAATGGGATCAGGAATGAAATTCGATAAACACGTGAGAAAAAGACATCACCATCATCATGAGTAATAATATAGTGTCTCAGAGTATTGGATTTCCCGTCCCTCTTTACTCTTCTTTAATTCCCCTTTCCTCATTCTGTACTAGTCTTCTGCGTAGAACATTTTCAATACACTCAGCTTCAGGAAAACTCAAGAAAATTCCTTCCTCAACGATGAAAACTAGTAGAATGCCTGTACTTGATTATCAGCATTTCAAATTGTGAAAATTATGTGGAGTTTAATTGGTACAACGAAGAGTATTTCAATTAAATTCATTAATCAACGGAATTGTTATAATTAATGAAAAACATGGTGAAGATTTAATACTTTGGACTTCTCGAGAAGAACATAATTACTTTAGCAAACTTTTTCTTCATTATTCTCCACTTGTTTTAATTCAAATGACATAATTTCGTTGAAAACTTCAATTTCTTTAATATGTAAAGTTTTAATGATGAATTAATTTAATATCCTCGTATTTTTCAATCTTCAATAAGTCGAAGAAAAAACGTTTTTCTCAGACCATCAAGAGTGCAAAAGGTTTTTCATCTACCTGGTGAATAAGAAACCTGTGAACTTCATTTTTAAATTGAAAAAAAAGGAAAAAAGAAAATGTGGACGATCCAGTAGTTTCATAACATCGTAATAGAGTGTACCGTTCACTATGTATGCGATTCATGCCCTCGGAGTTTATCATAGCTTTCTCGGTTGGTTGGAAAAGAGATTACCAGAGAGTTTTACAAAAGATTGATTTCTAAGGATGATGCAGTGTAATCTTCGATAAGATTATCAGACTTATCTCTCATCGTTTGAAAATTGAATATTGAATTTTCCATTCTATGAAAAGAAAAAAGAAGACATTTAAAATTGAGGAAATAAATCATGAAAATTTTATTTTTAATCAGGAAAAATAATAAATCACTTTGTTCATACTCACCTCTGTTATTCCAAACAATATGCTCACTTTTTACAATCGATTGAGCACAATGATATCCCCAGGGATTGTGTTAAATTTAAGTCACCACTAACAATTCCCACAGTTTTTTGTTATTTTCACAATTTTCTATTCACTAACACTGAAAACAATATTACACACATTGCAAATAGTGTACTCACTTTATTTGTTATTTTTAACTGAACTTTATTGAGTCAAAAATCACCACCAATATGTGAAACAAAAATGCAGTTATTGTTTATTATGGTTTCCTATGCAATGTACACTTGAGGGATTTCACAATAATTATATTCTCTAAAATTGCAAGAAAAATTCAACTATTAAAGAGCAATTCCAACTTTTAAATAATTCAATTATTTTTTAACCTATTTATTATTATTATCAACAAAATGCATGATTTTTTTAATAAATTTTGATATTATATTTCTTGGAAGACATTGATACAAACATTTCTTGGAAAAAAATTGTGCATTGAACTGGTTATAGAGCTTTAATGATATAAAAGTGGGGGGTAAAGATGCTTAAACCATCCAACGGCCTTATTTCAAGATCAATACGCCAAGTGGAATGAGTTCTATACAGTCAAGAAACTAAGAGTGTGCAAAGCACGTATCGACGCTTTTATTGGTCCGATAGAAGTTTCTCATCGTTGGATTCTTCTGGCAAAAAAATTTACCATTGTTTTCAAATTCCTCGATTTCTACCTGTAAAACACGAATGAAAATTTGAATAATTCAGGACACGTGTAATTAGTCTATTCACAATTAAATAAATTAAATTTCCTCAAATTTCTTCACTTTGTATTAATTTGTCACTTGTTCAGGATTTAGTTGGACTTGTGCTTTCATCCATTTACTCAATCTTTTTTTATCCTTTTATATCCCAGAATTGGAGAACTCGTTACATAGAACGTTAATTCAGTATCCTGTTAACTCAACTCACGTGGAATTTTTTTCTTTTTTTAAACTACCCAATCAAATAATTCCACTTACTCATAAAATTCCCCTCAATTGGAAATCAATAAACGAACAGCATCTGGCTTTTTCTTTCAATTTTCATTTTTATTATGAGGATAAAAAAAAAGGGAGACGGAGGAATTGATTGAAGCTGGGAATTCATTAATTCTGCGTAATTAGAATTCATCCAGTCGTGAGGCATAACAAATTACCTCTGATTCCCCTTGAATTTACCCTGAGAATTTCCTACTTCAATTAACAATCTCACGAGCCAATCAATATCCATGAAGAAATCATCATATAATAGGTAGTTTTTAAATTATTCGTTTGAGAATTATTTGCTTTGAAGTCGTAGGATTTATGGACTCAAGGTAACTCATGAAGTTGTTGAACTTGTTGGCTTTTTGATGGCCCCAGGGTTCACGTTCTCCAAACACATGAATCGAATGAATTCTTCAACTGCAAGTATGAGTTTTATACTTTAGGAAAATAGAGAGAAATTGGGAATTATTGAAAATATTCCCCTGAATTCACTTCAATCAATGCATATTCCAGCAGCAATTTATTCCAAAATTGTTCAATTTTCTCTCATTCTTTACGACCTATTCTAAATATTAGTGCTCTGTACTCTCGTGTAAAAGAGGTAATTGCATGCTTTTGTTGGACTCGAAAGTCCTCAAGCAATCAGCGTGCTTTTGGGCTTTTATGCATTTTTTTTTTTTGATGTCCTCAGGCGTGTTTAGATTTTAAAAGTAACAATTTTTATTTCCTCTTCTTTCTATTCATTACAACGGTTTCCTCATAAAATGAGTGAGAGACATCTCCAATTTTCCAAGTGCTGTTACCAGAGACATTAAACAATTTTACTGGAGAATAGATATTTTATTGATTTCAGGATTAATTTTTTTTTTTTCAATTAATCCGTTCATTTTTCGTGAAAATAAACATTTTGTGGAGTGAAATTTTCGTTAACAATTGATGCCTCTCAATCATACGTCAAATTAAGCGATTATTGATCATTGCATGTGCCCAGTGGAATCAGACAGACGAGAATAGATCGTTATCCTGTAACGTATCTCCAAATGCATGAGAATCACAAAAAAAAACGAGAAACACATAATTTCACATTATTCAATAAATGAGGATAAAACGTAAATTTCACGTTTGTGCACAAATCATTGAGCTTTATTTGCACTTTAATGTTTGCAATCAAATAAAACTAGTAATAAACATTGGGTAATCGTTGCTTTCATGGGTGAGTGAATAATTCTTCAATTTGCTCATTTGCACTTTTTTCATGCAATAAAAAAACGTTTTTTTTATTAGAATTAAATGAGGAGACATTATCGATATGTTGAGTTTTCTGACCACTCAATCAATCCCAAAATGCAATATATACTCTTCCAAAAGAATATAAAAACGTGACTCGCCTTGATATTACAAATTAATCTCGAGATTCTTAATGAAACTGAGGAACAATTCCAATAAATCAACACCAAAATTATCACTTCTCCAAACTTTTTTCTTCAAGTAAATAAAATTTATTTCAAAGTCGAGTAATCATAGGATTGATACTCTGTGAAATATCCATTTCTCCATTGATAAATAAAAGAATCTATTCCCAATCGACTCTCTCTGACTCTCTGATACTGCAAAAAGATCGTGACTCAAGCCGACAGGTTTTCCCGGTGACTTTTAACGAGCTGACACGTATAGAAGTTGAGTTTTACGAGGCCGAGTTATAACGCCCGAAGTTTTCGAACATCAGGGCCGAGGAAGTCGTGGAGAAGGGTGAAAAAAAAAAGAGGAGATGATTTGGGTGAGCTCTGACATGGTCATGTTTCTTTCCACCCTTCTTAGCATGGGCCCAGTGGATGCGCTGGAGTTACTTCATGTATAATATTTTCCCAAGTGGCTACAACTCTGGAATTTTACTCTGGAGAAATATGTATATGTGTATAAATATTTTTTATCCCTGGATTTCATGGGGTTCTAAATGAAAAAAAATTCTCCCCTCTTCAAATGATGTATTTGATGCTGCTATTGGTGGAGAGATTCTTCGTTTTTCTATTCTTCAACGAATAAAAAGGAATTGATTCTTGTTATGGGAAAATGGTGGACGTTATAAATTGTCCAAGTGAGAGAAAAATTACCTCTCTAAAGAGGGATTTTATTTCAACAGCACGTTACTGATCAAGTCCCTCTCATTCCACAGCTTTCATTTAATTAATTCAACCCCTGTATGTCTCACCCTAAATCTTCAGAGGTAAATTCTCACGAGTTTTCTGCCTCACTTGGCAGAGTGTATTGGGAGCTTTGATGAAAGAATTTATTTTCCTTATTTTTTTTCAAAAATTATCATTTTATGATTCTTCTTTATTCGAATGCAGAAAATAAATTCACTTCTATTATTCACTCTCAGTTCACTGAATACAGAAACAAAACAGAAATTAATTTGATGCTCACGAATTTCATTTATTCTCTTTTTCCGAGAAAATCCATTTGTTTGTAGTTGTGCACTTTGTGATCACAATTCACTCACAAAATAAAATCCATGTTTATTCGAGTGTCATGGAAAAAGTGCAGTGGAAAATGAGAAGTGATATTTGAGAGAATTAACACTTTTTTGATTGGATATTTGATATGAATTTAATTGAAAGCAGAATTTTCGACAAAAAATGGAATTTATTCTCCAATAATTCCATGCACAATGAAATCAGTTTCCATAGCAGCCATTGACTTCATGCTAAATTCGGAATTAGAAGCTTCTGCTGAGCTTGGAATAATAATCAGGAGTATGCTCATAATAGCATCACTGATATCAGGAGTAATTGATCATACATGACAAGACCGAAGAGCAGTCATTCTCATTACGTATACCTGTACATTGATACTCTATATACAAGTGACTCGAATGAATTATGATTGATATACTCACGGGGTTTTTGAACTCCTAAGTCTCACATAATCTACTGTATTCCACTGTGTATCACTTGGTCGTTAATTAATCCCCCAAGAGGAGTCAATCATGATGAGTTATTTCTTCCTCCACAATTTTCCCCATTTTATTAATCCACTCCTGGAAAATTCAATGATTCTCACTGTGAATTCGAAATTTAGAACAATTCACAGGATTATTGTCAACGGAATTTAACTCGGCCTGTGTTTGTATACAGGTTTATTGTACAATTGTTAACAAACTTTGTCCTCAAATCTATCCCTGTGGAAACTCACCAAATAACTTTGTCCATCGTTAATTACTTTTGCGTCAAAAACAGAAAGAACTGTAATTGTTAGAATGTTCACCCAACACTTGGTCGATTCTACTGCGGAAATTGCAGGACTGCTTGTTTGGAGATTCCACTTTGCAGTATTTTTTTTTTTCTTTTCTTCTTTATTCCTTTCGATGAAATTCTTCATCTCTTCATTAGTTTTTTCCTTCCCTTTTTCCATTATAGGAGAAAACAATTCTTGATTGTTGTTGACTGAATCAGTACGATGGAAAAGACGATGGAAGAGTAATTGAAAATTGTGAAATGGGTAATTGAATATTTATTAATTTTCTTTTTTTATGAATCTCCACCATTGACATTTATTTCTTAAGAATTATAGAATAAGAAATTGGGTCAGAATCTTTCTGATTCATTCAGTAAAAAGTTATTCTTGAGAATGACTTTTTGATGGAGGATGAAAAGATTCCGAGGAAATAATACGACAGAAGTGGAAATTCAGAAGTTTAGAGGAATAATGAGATTAAAATGAGAATAAGTTGTGAATTAATTTCTCAGTCTCGAATAACTACATTCTCATTGAAATATAATTCGTAACATTTTCAATTGTTCTCTTTTTTTATTAAATAAATCTAGGGTGAGTAAAAATAAATGAGGAAAAGCTTGAAATTTGTGGGGTAAAAGATCCGCAGTATGTAATAGGTGTAATCTATCTCATGAGTGTAATATTAGATAATTAGTCAGCTCTCTCCTGACTTACGTGATTACCGCAAAGTCACGGGTGTGCTGCAGTGGTGTAATTTCATGAATACTTGAAGCTTGAGATTGAGCGAGTTCATCCTTCGTGGAAGTTTCAACTTGTTTTTTTTTTCATATTTCATTTAATATTAACCGACTAAACAGTATTCATCCCGAAACGAATTTATGAACCTGAATAGCTTATTCATGTGATTCCAGTGGAGATAAAAGTGTTTATGCAGAAAGCCCTAAACTGTGGTAATATAAACTGGTTTTACGTTACAACTGTCCATCAACAAAAGCCATATTTTATAATGCTGCCTATAATATTGTGGATAATAGAAGAAATCGTAAAGACAAGTAAAAAAATATTCAATACCAAATTTTTTGTATTTTTATTTCCGAATGTTTTAATAAAAATTGCCACTGATTAATCAATTTTGAAATTATCGTTGCAACGGATTCGATGGTGCCGTCATGCGTTTCATACGATAACACCTAGATTCTATGAGGCGAAGGTTCACAACCACCAATGGCCTCATGTGCACATAGATTATCCCTATGCACTTGGCTTGACGTTGTCTTGAACATACGTCATTGGCATCTCTTGGTTTTCCGTATATATACGACACTGGATTTACACGTACGTTTCATAATATATCGATTTGCCTCATAGTGCCATTGTGGCAAATCTCAAATCCATAGATCCCCGGTCACAAATGGGTGGGAGTACTAAATCTTTCCTAATATCGGAGGTATATATTGAGGTCACGAGTTAAGGAAGTTTCTTTAATCCTTTTGAACCAGAGTCTTCTCTCTTGGTCTTGATGTATAAAGGATCTTTGGGGTAAATGCTTGTCGAGATGAATCACGTGGATTTTTACGGGGTTAATTAATATTGGAAAGGAGAAGCAATTTCAGTTCCTGAGGTAATCGCTTCTGAAGGTAATGAATATTCATCAAACACTGGAATTGATTTACTTTTTTAAATTCTGATACGATAGTTCATATTCTCAATATAAAATTTCAAAGTTCATAAAACTTGAATACAAATTTTTTGGCACAGGCATCAATAGATTTTATGAATTGAAGCTTCGATAGTTTGAATTATTACGAATAAATATAACGCTCTTGTCCCAGAAAACTTGGAGTATAGTTTCGATAATTTAAATTTTCGAGTTTAAATTCGTTGGGATAGTCTTGAAAGAGGTGTAAAAAATAAAGTTTTTTTTTCTGGATTCTATTTCACCAATTAAAATATCATTTGACTGCCACTTTTTAAAATATATCTAATAAGAACTGCTGCTCCAATTTACGTTGGAACATTGTATCGTTGAAGAATTGGCAGCATTCCAGAATTCTCGAGTGCTTCACCATGAAACTCTATCTCAGCGACAACTTTCATTCTTTTAACTCTGAAATAATAAAATATCACTTGATCTTCCACTAAATTTGAGATTAAAAAAAAAACAGTGAAAAAATCATAAATTATGCACGATTCATTAATTATTTAATTTTTCGTCAGTTTTATTATTATTTTTTGTTCAATTTTATTTGTAATATAACGTACATCAGTCATTCTCAGCAAACACTTTCATAATTATAATAATTTCAATCAAACACGATGATAATTTCTTGTTTATTAATTTTGAATAATTAATGATTCATCGGTACCTGGAAATTTAGGTCACATCGTATTTTTTAAAGTTTATTCTCACTCGATACATTCTCTTATTGATCACATAATAATTTTCATAAAATAACAGTTTATTGTGATCGAAAATAATTACTCAGTTATGAAATTCAGTAGAGAAGACATATTTTCACTACTGAATTAATTTTAAAATACAAGTATTACAGTTATATCAAAAAGCAAAATTAATTCATAAATATTCTAATCTATAATAATCCACTATCATTGATAATTCGTTTTTATAATGAAAAGTAAATAATTTACAATTTGCATTTAATTATGCACTTGATATGATTCTTGATATTAAAAAAATTAAGAAAAAACAAAAGCAATTTCATTATTATTCATTATTCGATAAAACAATTTCCACAGTCTCCACTCCCTATTTTTTGTGCTTCAATCTATACACTTTATTTACAATAAATTTTAATTATCACTAATGACGTGAGCAATTTTCAAATACATCGGCTTCATCTAAGCCAGGTATCAATGAATTTTTTCATGAATTTATATTACAATCTACATTATTATATTCAATTCATGACTCTTCAAAATTACTTCATACTCCCTAAAAAAAATATTATTTCATGAGGTAATACTTGGATTAAAAAAAAGAAAATAGAAAAAATTAGATATTCCTTTCGTTCATGTCTCAGGATTGAAACTCTCTCATTACTCATGAAGAAGACAAACCTTCATCTCAAATATTCTCAGCGTCTTCAAATTTCCGAAGGATAAATTATTTAATGAACGTCGAATTCGACTTTGCATATTATGTTAAATTATGGAATAGCAATCGTTTATGGGAGAATAAATTGTTTTTTTATACATCGAACTGGCAGTTTTTCTTCTCTCCTTTCTTTTCAATACAAACACATTCGAAGATGAGAATAATGCATATTATCTGAATTATTCAAATGAACAATTCACTTATCCGCAATTTCAATTACTAATATCAGTTGATGATCACAATTTCATGATTTGAAGAGTTACAATCACGTGAATCTTTTTTCATTGGGGCTCAGATTGAAGTATCCAACGTGATTGTGACCCTTCTCAACATTGAATAGATAAAGAAAAGAAAATGAATGTTCTTCTTTTCCTTGACCTTTTCTCTGTAAATCACGTATTACGTAATAAATTACACAATTTAAATTGATATGTACAAAAGTGCCATTAATTTGAGAGAAAATTTGAATTTTTATTATTCTCGAATTCTTTCGTTCAATTGTAAATAAATGAGGTTTATCAAACAAATTGTTGGAATGCAATAATATTATTTTAATTTATGTGAAGCATATTCGATGAATCAATTAGCTATATACAAAATTGTACAAATATAATGAACGAAAAGACCGGATACGAAGCTAATTAATTTATCGTACAATTTAATTCGTGAAATTCATTTGAAAACGAATGCTTTATTTCATCTCACCTAGTAATTATTACCAATTAACTATATATCATTATTTATATATATTCAATTACTCTTGTGCCGTTGAATATACACAAATTAATTAATTTACTTTGTTATCATTTAAAAACATGTATGCCATTGAATCACATATATACATTGTCATTAAAATTTATTAATCTACAGAAGAAAGCTTCTAAATATTGTTTTAATCTGCAAATTCACTACACAATTTTTTTTTTCTGTACATTCAAGAATTCAGTGACTTTTGAAGAGAAGAATTAAATAAATTATTTACCAAACTATACAATTTTATGTACATTTAATCAACAATAATTTTATTAATATTGGAATTATGTTAATTGATAAAAAGAGAATCAAATGATTATTTCAATTATTAATTTATTTTTTTCTCGAAATCTATGAAGAAGATATGAGAGATAGAAATAAAAATAATTAAACAATTTAAACAGTTACCTCCTCTGAGTATCGGCTCTTATCATCAAGATTTATAACAATAGCATGTGCACGGGTGTGGCTAGATTTTTTTCTTTCTTTATCCTCACTTTCTTTTGGCCTTGTATCACCAACTACTTCACCATTATCTGTTGTAACAGATAATACTCTATTGTTCACAGCTGTTTCATTATTCTCACTGGCATTAATTATTTTTTTACTTTCATTATTATCATGAAAATTTTCATTAAAAGTAGAAATTTCTGTCTCTTTACTTTTTGATGTCGATGGTAAATCATCACTAACTTCTGAATACTCTTTATCACTAATTTTTTTTAATAATATTTTCTTTGACTTACCATTTTTATTATCATCATGATAATTATCACCAACTTTTTCACTATCATTCTTAAAAATTAATTCAGATTCAACGACAGTTGTGACACTCACGTCATTAAGCCTGAGAGTCGAGGAGATTGCTTGGATCGTTGATATTTGGGTTTCAGCCCGATTTGCAGCTTCCTGCATGGCTAATATCTTAGCAGTCAAATGTCGATTACCAAGCCGCATATTTTTCTCCTTCAATAATTCTAGTTGAGCATAAAGCCGACGAAATTCCTCCTGCCAAGGTGATAAATACAATTTTAATCCAATTTTATATTTCCCATCTGCAAGACTTCTCAAAAAAACTTTTCCTCCAATTTCAATGGATCATCATTAAACAGCATAAGTAAGAACCCACTTGACATGTTTTCAGGATTTAAAATTCCACCAATTAACACTAATGACATCCTTTTCCTTCATATTGAGGAATAACTTGTTCAATTCAATGAATGTGCAAAAATGTTAAGAAAAATGAAGTTTTTCTCACCGTAATACCATCACCTTCCTCTGTAAAATTAGCCTGTTGCAAGGAAATTGAGTTGGTTTGGTTACTAGCCGCCTGTGCACGACACGTTTTACCAATAAATTTTCCCGTTGTACCTGAAAGCTTCCCAATTGCGTCTTCTTTACCACCTCCACGAAATACGACATAAGCCTGTGGATAACCGGACAGACACTTTGTAAATTCAATCCCTAACGTTTTCACTATTAAAATGCTTGAATAAATTCATTCAATATTCCTCACAAATTAGCATAATCGAGGATAAAATAATGACCTACCTTGCTACCGAAAATGAATCCAAGTAGTAGAGTAACAGTTAATTGTGTGTGACAGAAGAAGATAATGTACAGTAAATCTGGATTAGCTGGTGACTGAAGAAACAACCTGAAACAAGAAGACATCGAAGTTTTTTCAATAAAAGATATTGCACAATGAAATAAACTTTCTGGGTAAATAGTGCCAGTGAAGTCAATACTTTTTCAAGTATTGCAGAATTCTGTTCGAGTTATAGGTCACAGTAATGAAAATATTTGCTGAAATAATATTTACAAGGTCACTTTGTACTCCAAAGCTCAAAAGATTCAGGACATTAGTAATTTCACTGGAATCACAACAATAAATCAAGCGTAAAGCGAAGGGAAATCCATTTGGATATTGGACTGTAAAAGAGCAACATTTACATCTATTTTTAGTCGAAAATTTCAGTGTTACCCAAATTGAGAACATGCACATACTCCATTTATGGCTTTTGTGGTTGTAAAGAAGGTGGCAAATAACATTGTATTCTCGAATTGTTACATCGTAAATGCATTTATAGTTTGAATTTCACCGGATGAAACAGATTTACAAATTGAATTTTATAGATGTGGAAGATTCATTGAAATAAAAGACAATTCAACTTACATTGAGACATTGAGAAAGACAGATAATAGAAATTCGTTGTAAATTGCCATTGAAATGAAACGGCTCTCGTTGAATTCAGAAGGTGCCTTTCTTACTACAATGCACAATCTTATACCCCACACCAGGAACATCACTTCAACTGAAATCAGAAAGGAGATTTAAAATAATAGTCTTGTTATAAAGTCTCGATGAAAGGAAAATATTAGCATTCATTTTATTCTCCGATGAATAAAACCAGAATTCTCAATTGCTTTTAATTCATTTTGGATTCATGATTATTACAAAGCAATGTGCTATTGAATTCATTCATTACCGATTCACCTTTAAATTAATTGTGATAATTCGATATTGAATTCATACGATCTCCAATTATTTGAATGAACGTAACATTGTTAAAAAACAATTAATTGCAGCACCTCAATATCATGAAATGATTGATTTCGCCAAAATTATATGGAAAAACTCATAATTACCAGGATTCCCAATTATAATGCCCAATATAATTCATCAAAAGCTTTCGTAATACCACGAAAATCCTTCTATTGAATTGAGTACATTCTGATCATTTTACTCCATTAATTTTGCGATTTATTCACAGTACTGATGGAATTTTATTAAAAATCGTTAAAAAATTCAGATTATTAAATTCCCCGGGATTTTTTATTCAAAAGATGTACTGTATTTGATTGGAAATTCTAGGAATCTACCATTATTGCATAAATATACTCCAAAAAGAGTTTATTGATTTTACAAAAACTCCCATTCACTGCTTCATGTAATTTTTAACAATACACTTTTACAATGGATTTTTTTACGAACTAAAAACTCTTAATAAATGATTCGCTTTGGGGAAAATGGAAAAAAAATCAGTGGGATGGAATTTTGAGCGATTTACCTCTTTAAATCGCATTAATAAAAAAATGCTCACAGTTACCTATAGTTTTACCTATGAATCCTACTTTTAGGAGCTTTCGAGCTCTCAGTGGAAAAATATATTGCGACTTACACACGTTTTGCATGAGATTACCAAAAAAAAGAAAAAAAAATCCTCTTGTTTTACGAGCAAATCTCATAACTTATTCATATTTTCCTCAAATCTACTCTTTGCACATTAAATTTACTCATTTTTTTCCTCAACAATTACAGAAAATTGTCATTGCATGTCAGAAGTTCTTTAGATAATTACCATTGATTATAAAATTATATTAATTTCAGTTTATTTGAATAAATTTAATTACAAAGTTTGTTTAACGACCTTCAATTATCCTGTAATGTGTTTCAATTAATAAAAATTACCCCGAAACATTTGACCTTAAAGTTTGCAATGAAGAAGTAGATTCTTCAACTCCCCTCAATTATCAGAAGCTCTATCAACACGCTACTAATTACGTCTTTCTTTCTCAACTTCTATCCAAGGTAATACTATTAATACCATTTTTTTTTCTCCATAAAAAAAATGCAAAGAATAATCATAAAAAAGCATTAAAAAACAAAAGACCTTTAAAGTGCTGGACTGATGAAGTTGTTGATGGGAATTTTATTTATTTCGTAAATGCGAGAATAAAAATATGAAAAGAGTAATAATATAGGACGATGCAACTTCTGTTTCAATAACATAAATGTTTCCATGGAGAGCACTTGTTGCTCTCTCATCCGAGTCTTCATTGCTACTGCAGAAGATAAAAAACATCTTTCTCCCATTTTTCTGATGAACAACATCTACAATTTCACCTAAAGATAATAAATAAAAATAAATTATGAAATATTAGGAATAAATTGAACTTACGTGTGGTAAAGCTATGATCCCACCAGTCAGTTTTACACAGATAAGCTTTGAGATCATCGGCAGTACGTCCAACAATAACTACTGGTGGTGCTACAATAGTACGAATTCCAAGAAATACACTGAATATCGTGACTATTATACCGAGGCGTTTCAGAAGGTTCATGTCCGTTATCTTGACTGCTTTAGCTGACCTCACACGAAAAATAACGGATATCCTGGAAAATTTAGAGAAAATAGAATTACAGTAATTTGGTGAGCATGAATATTTTGTGATGGCACATTAGCACATGTCTGAATTCAAATGTATAATTTATTCAGTTGTAGTGGAGAAAAATATTAGTGGATGAATCTTGTTAAACATTTTCATTACAGGCAAATGCTTTTAAATTTAATTACTCCATCACTAATGCAGTTTTGTATAATTAATTGATGCACTGAATTAATTAATTGGATAAAGATGTTAACTCTACAAACTTCCTATATTATATTGCAGTAATCAATAAATCCTTCCTGTAATACTCATAAATACAATGTTTTTCCTGTTTATCGATAGAATATAATTCATATTAATCATTTATAATTAAAGTGGATTAATGGGTATTAATGATTATTAATAATGAATAATTAATGGATATTTGTGCTTTTATATAATTTTTTTTTAATGAAACAATGAGCAGAAAGAGAAACAGAAAACGATAAGAATGGAAATTGTGACACTTTAAATTGTGGCTTATAATATTTTTTGAGCTTTCAGATAATACAGGACGATAGCTTTGCGGAAGTACCATTAGGTAGGAATATCCGTTGGTCTCTACTGGGAAATCTCTTATAGGAGCTCAACGGATATCACGAAAAAGTCTCTGCCAGATGAAAAAAGGAAGTATTAAAAAAAAAAGAGGAGAAAAAAGAGGGAAAAAATGAAGAGAGAAACGGAAAAGAGAACGGTTTGCACCATCGATCTCTGTCGAGGGTAGAGATGTACCAACTGACCTTGTCTCTACGATTTTCAACCCATTCGACTTTACGTTTATATATATATGATGGTTCTTTTCATTCTTTCCCATTTTTTTCACTATTTTTTACACAATGGTAGTTATCATGGCAGTGCCAGCAGTGATTTAACCAAATCTTCTGTGTGAATTTCTGCAAGTGCCGTTGAAATTCCTGAATCTCCCAAAAATTTTGTCCTTTAATGCTCCAGCCACTTTAATAAAATTGAATTATTTAAATATTCCACTTTACATCAGAAACTAATTCATATTTGAATTTTCCTGTGCCACGTCTTCACAATAAAGCCGTACAAATTTTCATTAAAGTTCTGGAAGATTAAGAAGTTATATAATACTGAGATTATATTAAATTCAGTGAAGAAATTCCTCTGAACTTTGATAAAAAAGGCTGTGGGTAAATAAATACGTTTTTTTTTTTGGTCAATCAATGAGCTGAATGATCATTAAATTCATGAAATTTTCATGGAATTCAATTGCCAGTTACTCGAATTGATGCTAAAAACTTGGTTTTCCAGAAGATTCAAAGAATTTAAATCAATTCTTTAGTTTTCAAGGTGTTCTGAATCGGATTCTCAAGTTAAATGAATAATTCATGTGATACATTTGAACCAGTAAATAGCTGGAGAACGATTCTTGAATTTTGTATTCGTGAATGCAGAACCAGCATGTTGCATTCACAAATAATAATGCTGGCAATGATATTCCTCTTAAAGTAGAATTAATTAAAATTCTGTGGATTTAATGGCTGCTTGATGGAATAAATCGTTGATCAAGTGGCCCCATAAAATAAATTGCTTCCCCAAGCTCTTATTAATCAGCAATAAATAATAAATAAATAGGGGAAAGATGATACTCCACTGAAATGAAAAGTTGGAATGTATTTCTTTCGTTTGAAAACATCAATGCATCATGATTTTTTTTATATCCAGAGCATAAAAGCCTGAGAAGTATTATAACATTTACGATGCTTCACAACTTTTTTTCCTCTCTCTCTCTCTTTCTAGCAACCCCATAAATTCTTTACTGATCCATCATAAAACTGTGTCATCTCGAAGAAAGCTTTCCTTTTTCTCTGCTATTCTTTATTTCAGTTGCTATTTTCTCATCTCTTCAAGGAGCCCGAGAGGATCACTACATGCATCAATCACCATATCATCTAGTTTCAGAATAATAGTCTGGTTGCAGAAGAATTCTTCTCTTTCATCCCTTCAAATAGCCTATATATGCAGACTTGCTTGATTCACTCTCATGTATTCCTCCACAATATTATATATGTATTATAATCCTGAGAGAGTTGCCAGAGAGAAATAACATTTGAACAGACAACTTGAAAGACAGAAGTCGAGTGATAGAGAAAGTTTCTCAAGGGTTTGAGTTCCTTCATGTCGAGAAATTCAGTAAAAGGAGGTGAAGAAAAATTTGTAAGTGGAGAATGTATCGTGGGAAAAAAAAGGAGAATTAAATGAAGGAAATGGTGGTGGTGAAAACTGGGTATTCATTGAATTTCAGCATTTGCCAAGCCAACTTTCTTCAATTCGTGCCAAGTGTCGATGACAAGGTGGTTTACGTACGATATTGGAGGAATTAGGAACGTGAAAGGATATTTATTATTGAGAATGAAAAAACGATTTTATGGACATTGAAAAGACAATAGCCTGATATTTTTTTGGTTTTTCTCGATTTTTTTCACATTCCACATTCGCTTTGTCTGATATATATTCAGAGGTGGACCTCACAGGATTGAATTGTTGGTTCTTTTTTGTTTCAAGTGGAGTCAGCTTCATATTGGGAATTTATAACGTTCCCCTTTCATCTCAGCACTCATGGGCCATTGCTCCTATCAACTGGTGAGAAGTGCCACTCCAGATAATCTGTTCTCCATCTCTAATCGTTTTGCATGGATTATATATAGAGGAAATTGGGGTAAATTCGACGATTTCATTGAACAGTTGGAAAATTTAAAAAAAAATGCCCATTTTTCCTCTATATGTATCTACAAATCTATATTGATGCCAATGGACCACTTTCACAGTACACAGAACTCGGATTAACAAGCTAATACTTTGAAGAGTAATCCCCATGTAAATACTTCAATTGGGAATCCCCAAAAAAAGAATTACACATGCAATAAATCCTCTTTTACGAGGAATAACAGCGAGTCCGAATTTTCCCAAAGAAAAACCCACATGAAAATGAATCATAAAATTTCCATAAAAGAAATAAAAAGAGAGACTCATTAAATTTTCAAGTCACTTACCTCCAGGTTTTCAGCATGAGTGCACCATAGGTAAGTGAGAAGCCAATTTCTCGAAGCCAGACACGTGCAGTACAGGTAACCACATTCGGTCGTGGATACATGACGATAGTCTGGAATAAAAATGAGTTTTTTTAATATTAAATGAATATTTATTCATTCCATAAAAATTCATGGTACTCGGAAAGTGAGAGACGAGACTTGGGGATGATACTTTGAGTTAGTTCATGTAAAGTGATCAGTGTCGATGCTTTTGCTGGTAAAATGCCTCTGGCTACTGAGATTAATCGAGCGTATCTTCACCTTCGCGTCCGGCAGAATTTCGTTGAGGGTTCTGAAACTCCGACTTGGATTTAGGGAGACACCTCGGGATATCACACGAGTTAACGGCATGCGTAATACTATCGTATGCTCCAATACTGTGAAACACTGAGGATCCTTGAAAGGGTTGAGGGTAAAATTTTGAATATATCAGATACATGAACCCTATCATTTTACTTTAATTAAATTCCCGGAGGAAATCAGTGAAAATAATTCAACCCAAATGTCACCAGATAAATTCTAAATTACCGTGCAGTAAATGAAGAATGCACCAAGCACTATGACCCGTAAAAGCACTGGACTGGCTGCTTTTACCACCTGAAACAAAAAAACAAGTTTTCATCCACTTTATGAATCAATGAAAAGTGGTAAAGTTAATGCAATGTCACTGGTATTCTCAGAAACAATTGCATAAAGTACCTCCAACTACTTGAACCTATTAAAAAAAATAATACACACACACACAAAAGACATATAAATTTCAGGGGTTTGTGACCTTTACCAGTTCTTAAGCCCTGTCGATGAATTCTCAGAAATTGGTGGTACACAAAACTACTTTGATTCTTTTATTCCTCGCAGCCTAGTTGCCTGAATAATTTACACATCGTCGTGGATAGCACGACAGTACACCACGTATATGGGTGTACTGTTGCAGGTACTAGTGCTAGTGACCCCAAGTAGGGTTTTAGTACCATCAAGAATTCGATCACGGATATCTACTGGTCATTTTATTGACCGTAAACCTGACCTCTGTGAATATAACTGTTCATCGTATCTACTGGGACACGATAATTACATGATTGTTTGATTGTCACTGGAGATATCGCATTACTAATTCGTAATTCAGTGTATTAAACTCGTGCATCAGCTTTACCAATCAGGAGCAACCCAAAATTTGGGAAATTAAACCGTTTCATGTTAAAAAATGAAGTAGCTCATCTAGCACTAACTGACTGTTTGCATCACTGGAGATATTGGAGATAGTGTTTGATAATCAGTCGTTTGATGACATAAATAATTGGAATAGTCAATACTTGTCTTCTCTGATAACTGATCCGCAATTCTCTGTATGCAGGAGGAAGATTGACCGACAGACATACTTAGTAGTTTACCAAGTGCCCATGAAATTCCAACCGGGTTCAGCATAACTCGAGAGTGCCTGCATTCCCATCCAAATTCTCTAAATAGTGTCAGTTGTATTGAACACTGACAATTTAAATTAAATACTTCAGTCAGTGTGAAACAATGACACTCGTACTCTACATTTAAATGAATAAATTGGGTTTTTTTTTCATTTCATGAGAGAATTATGATGGTACAGAATAAAATCATAAAATGTCAGATGTTACATACTGCTTCAATGTTTTACCATTCATTAAGGGAAAACAGGGAGTCGATGGTAATTGTTGGGTGTTGTATTGCCTCGTGGAAAAAGTTGTATAAAAAGAGGATAAAAAACACATCCGCCAGGAGCACACAGGGCTTTGAATACAAGTTATGATTTATTGTGGGGCGGTGAATGTGGTGTATTTAATGTGTTACGTGATGTACTTTACAGAGGATTCTGTTTACCCTGGAATAGAATTGTTGGGATGCTCCACGCAAATGACAAGATCCTGTGTTATCTATCCAATAACGATATAATCGTTTGTGGAATTAGAGCATTCAATTGTTCTGTACTCGAGTATTTTCATGAAACAATAGAGTACTTGAAATAAGTCTGTCACAACCAGAATATCTAATGCAAGCATCGTCAAATTAAAATGACTCAAGTGTATCCAATAAAATTGGAGGAATGATACATTCAGTTTGTGGAAAATTCAAAGTTTCTGGAGAGCAATCCAATGTTCATAACTGACACTTATATTACCATGAATTCTTGCCACTTATCCCTCAAGTAATTCTGGAGGAAAACTCATTCCAATTTCTCATCATAAATACGCTCGCTCCCCTCACATTCTACAATTTAAATAAAATACCTCCAATTTCTAATCTCCCTGAATCATCAAATTATTAGTTTTTTCTTCTCAGAATTACCGCATTTTATCTTGTTTCTGTAATTTACTGCATCCACATAATTTTCTCGCTTCAATCATGAGGGAAATGAGCATTAGGGGAATTTTTTGTCTCTCATTAGCAAGCACCAGGTCTCGAATGAGAAAAAAAAATATAGAACCCACTGAATAACGTTCATGTGTATCTGAATTCTATAGCAAAAAAAAAACACACAGAAAAACAGAAACAAGGAATGAGGAGTGTGCTAATGACAGCGAATACTGTTCGTTATTCGTGTAATCAGCAGACAGTTCCAATTAATGGATACATAATGATTGGAAAAAAAAAGAGTGCACGAATTTTGAATGCAGTTGAATTGGCAAACCATACGTGCCACAATCATGTACTTGTGTGTGGCAGTTATTAACTACACGCTGGTGGTACTTAATCGGCCTCACCTAATAACAATGCTATCTGCATTTACACCGTTCTAAGCACAATAATTATCTCGTTTTTATTTCCCATCCTCAAGAGACTAATGTGCAAATTCAAATTCAATAAATCACAGTTGTCTGACCTAAAATTGGTATATTCTCCTTGCAAATTTTGTTGCTAAGTCCTCGGGCGCTGGAAACACATTTTCCTTCAACAAATGAAAATCCCCGGAAGCCATAATAATAAGTGTATAATAACAATTATTTGAAAATGTTGTTGCAACGGAAATACAGTAAACATAACACATTGACGAAAAAACTTCGTAGTTTACACTGGTATTGTAAAAAACTTGATATCTCGTGGAAGTTTTTGAGGGAGACTGGGGATTAAGGAAAGCTTGTGCAAAATATAACGAGACACAAAGTTTACGCTCAACACATAGAAACTGGAGAATTTTTTTTTTCCCAGGCAAAAAGAAGAAAAGAAATGGATTTATCCTCGGGAGATTATCATTGACTTCAACGAGTGAAATTCTGCATTTCAAATAATTCCAACTCATTAACGCTGAAATGCTGAGAGGAATAAAGAAATGAGGAAAATTCCATTTATTATCATATTCATCTGAGCTTCGAAACGAACTGACGCCAGTACCATTTAATTCTACCAATGGTAGGCCATCGTGCTGAGGACCCTTGTCCCTACGGCTTAACTCTGGACTAATAAGTTCTGGTGGAAACCACCCCCTTGAATCACTCGGTCTGACGATGACTTCCGGTTAACATTCTTCCTTGCTCTTTGTCTCTCATTCGTGCTCTGTGTATATCCGTTTCTATTCACTGCAGCTGAGAGAACATCAGTTGAAAATAATATATCTGTTTTAGACGTTAAATTGGTTTTACAAGGGTAAAACACTCGAGGGTTTTAATATTTTGGAAAAGGAATCTATTTGACTTTCTGATAATTTTGCAGGGAAATTTTAATGTTTTATTGATTTCCTGAATTTAATAAAAAATTTAAAGAATTACGAAAAATCGGGTTTTTGCTGAATTCATTGAAGGTACACTAGTATCCCTTCGTTATCGATAATTCCATCGAGTGTATTGAAAAACTTTTCATTTTTTTTTCATCTGTTTTCTGGAGCTCAATTGAATAAGATGAAAATAACGAGATAACGTAGAAATTCTATAGCAACAAAAATATGATAGAAATAAATGCAGATAGACTGTACATATTCCATGGGAATTGTAGAAAAACAATTCCTGATGGAAATACAGTGAATGACTCTCGAGAGAATAAGGAAAATGTTACATTGAATGTCGCGTAGAAATAACGAGGGCCACGAAAATAATAATACTTTTTTTACGCAAACTTTTTCAGAATATGAAACATGTGTTGGAAAATAAAAATATGAGGCTATAAAAGAAGAGCATCTTTCCTCAGTTATTCATGCTTTTCATGAATTATTTTTGAATGTTGAATTTATGTTAATCATAAAAGTCAAAGAATAAAAGGGAAATCATTGAATTTATGAATTTTTGTGATTTTAAATTATCCCAGAATTTTCTTTGATGTAACCCAGCATCAATCATGCTGAAGGAGGAATTTAGATGGTCTCATGAACTGTTAGAAGTTATGGGTGAATTAATCATAGAATATAGACATGTAGTAAGTATCGATCAGTTTCCAAATGAGCGATGAGAATAATTCTCTCTGAATTATGAGGAGTTACTCTGGATCACAAGCAAGAGCACATCTCCAATTAACTTGATAGCTTCATTTCATTTTGATGAATAGAAAATTGCAGAATTTAATTATAAAAAAAAATATATATATGAAAACACTTGTTCTTTGTGCTAAAAAAGGCTCTCATGAATAGATAAATATTTCAAAAGATAAGTGAGAAAATTTTCTATTATACTGCACGATTTGAAAAAGGTCCAGTGAAGCCAAAGAAACATTAATTATCACGACACCGCATGGCATAGAAAGTTTTTTATTTAAAGTGGTATTGTGCACGCAACTTGCGTTACTAACTTTCAACTTGATTTGTAGCTACTGCATATAATGGAGAATTTCATTACGGCGTTTAGCATCAATCCCCCTTTCTTACCCATTTTATTTTCACCTTTTCGCAATCGGTAATTCACTCCTTTAATTGACCCATGAATACATGAATGGAATACTAATTGTTTTCAAGTGGAAATAACTCGTGAGCTTCATGAGTTACTGATGAATTCAAGAAAAGAAAAAGGGAAAAATTTGACAATTAAAAATTTCATTTTTCACGAGTGAATAACAAGCGAGCTTTAATGGGATTCTCTACCCTCCTTGAATTACACAGTACGTACAGATCCTCAGAGATTTATCGTACTTTCCTCTGACCGCAGAGAGTACAAAACATTTGGACGGGAAGAATGGAGAAAAAATTAGGCTTGTACACGGTCAACTGAATTCAATGGTTTTTTAACCATTTTTGATGAGCAAAACAAGAAGAACTGAAGAAAATAAAAATTACGAAGATAAATGATCTTATTTTGGCATCAGAAAACTCAAACTCCTTTTTAATTTCCCATGTTCACATGGAATTTTTTCATCCAGTGGATTATTTTCTTTGCTTCATTCAAAGACTTTGTGATGGACAATTTTGTACACAGGCTTTTTCGTGTCAAAAAGAATTCATTATTCAGCATTACCAGAGAGATATTAAAAAGAGCCCAATGTAAAAGAAATTTTAGCTGAATGAACTGTTGGAAATGAAAATGAATGATTCTAGCAGTAATGTATTATATCATATCATGAAACCTTTAAAAATATATACACTGCATGAATATAAAAAAAAATTGGTATAATCAATTTTATAAACCGTTGGATTTGTCGGTCCAGTTGATACCGAATAATTCCATCTCAATCCCAATATTCCATTGAATTCATTGAAATGTAAAATAAACTGAACATTTTCCCTTCAACATTTTACCATGAATAAGAATTATCTTGCATTTCCATTTAAATCCATGAAAAAAAATCATAATAACAAACTCATCATACAATCATTCGAAAAATCCTAATTAACACTCAAAGCAGAGAGCCAATAATGTTTCATGGATAATGACGGTTGAGTAAGTTCTGAATGAGCCTCGAAGCAATGAATATCCCATCGCATTATGGGAGTTGATCGCTCTTAACCATCAAACTCCCTGGGAATCTAATATCATAGGAAGTATATAGTGAATTGATACTCTCCATAGAGTTAGCACCACAAAGATAAGCTCGTCGATACCACTAACTTCCACTAGTGTTCCTAGTTACTGCATAAATACCATTAGCAAGTAGAATATCCTGGTTATTTCCAATGCCAAAAAAAACCACTGAAATAATTCCTTTCCCTGCATAATTGATTTGGAAAAATTAAACTCAGAGGAATATGCAAAATCCTGTGCTACGTGATGAAACGAAGAATTATTTTGTATTCTGCAAATGATTAATACGAGCAAGAATGATAAATAACTAGAATTTTTACATAGAGGTGATTTACAACTGGCATTCAGCACCCATGTATTTTGTGAAGCTAACGAAAATACTTCTGTATGTGGCGCTGGAATTCCAAAGGTTTTCTCAGAGTGACGGTGAGCCGCAGAGGTATTTGATTCGTTTTTTCTTCCCATTTTTTCATGTGTAAAACAGGCACACGATTCAATTGCTGAGTGCAGTAATTCATGAAGGCGAGATACTAGTTTGAATTAATTCAAAGGAAATCATGCATATGAAAGAGTTCATTTGTGTATCGATTGTATTCTTTCAGAGTTTGATGATGTATCTTCAGAGGCCGGTGCAATAATTCGGATAATTATTCATTGGTAATTGATGAATTGTTGGATATTATCACGAGGTTATCAGAGGATTCACTCGGTAATTAATTGATTGGTTTTTTTTTTGTGGTCTAGAGAGCATTCATTTTTATCCCAGTATTTATCCAAATAAATGCCTGGTTATGAGAGCCCTCGTTATAATCGATTTAACGTGGCAATGTGGAGTTTAAAGTCAGCTCCGACGACGTTCAACTAAGCAGTTTTGGAACAATCGCGTGGTATCAGGGTCGCAAATCTAAACTCACAGCAAGGTTAACGAGTTAACCTTGATGGTTTAGAGGATTCTTTGAAGAATCATAGATTTTCGTTTAAAACCAAACAGAATTACTACATTCTTAATTCTAAAAAATTAATAGGGGAGATTGGGGTAAAATGGACATTCTGATTGAACGGTTGGAGACAGCGATTTTCTGATGATTCCATTGGAGAGCTGAGGAAATTTTAGGTGGAAAACATGTGTCGACATTAATTTTTTTGAGTTTTTTGGAAATTCGATTTTTTTCACCCAGATTTGAAGGGGTTTACCTTGGAAAAATTTGAAAAAATCACTTTTTTGGCGATATCTCCGGTTCTATTGGTCGTAGCGTAAAAATTCCGATTCGAGGTGAAAGGTGAGCTCATTTGCGATGAATTCACGTGGTTTCAAAATTAAAAATACGATTTTTCGAGTGACTTATAGTGCAAAAACTGATTTTCAAAAAACACCCCAAAAGTACTTGAAAAAATCGTATTGTTAATTTTAAAAACAATATGAATTCATCGCAAATGAGCTCACCTTTCACCTCGAATCGGAATTTTTGAGCTCCGACCAATAAAACCCGAGATATCGCCAAACCCCTTGAAATCTGGGTGAAAAAAATAGAATTTTCCAAAAACTCGAAAAAAATAATTTCAACACAGCTTTCGAATGAAATCAACAAAAAAATTCTATCTCCAATATTTCTCTTGATTTCTCGTAATATACAATTTAAAAGTGAGCATGTGCAATGCTAATTATCATAATTTTTAAAGCATAATTTTCACGAACCTTGACATTTCCAAATTTCCATGTAAAAAGAATGACTACTGGTAAACAGGCAATAACACAGCATTCCAGTATGAGCAGAGCTGTTCTCATGAGCCAATTTAGGGAAACGACACAGGGTGAACCATCCTCACATGATTCGCAACCCTCTGCACATGGAAGACACTCAAAAATACCATCCTGCGAATATTGGCTGTCCTCGCCCTAAAAAAAACACGAAAATAGCGTCATTAAATTTTCATCACAATAAATAATTGGAATAAAATATTAAAATTTCCAAATTCTTCTACACGACAATTGTTTTCATCTGCCCATTAAAAATAATAGGAGATAATGATAACGGAAAATAGTGGATTAAAGTGCATCTGAGTAGACAAGCTCTGGCGATTGTGGACGATTCCAAATGAAACATGGCTTACCGCAACAATTATTCCCCGCCACGGACCCGTCATTTGGGATTCATAAATTAGCAACTTTCCGTGGTATATCTACACGTTATGTGTCCAAGCATATGTACCCTGGCCAAGCGTCACGTACGATCATTTAACATTCTATCATGGTTGAGTCCACAATACCAAGTGTCGTTTTACCTCTCTGACAAGTGTAAAATCATTTTACAGTGTACTCTATTCACGCCAGTTATGCTGTAATGAATGTTAACATACCCAGAAATATTCTGTACAAATAAACAAGTAGTCTAACCCATGTTGGTGTAAACGAATGACCTTGATGATACTGTACAAGTTATTTATCGGTTGAATTTAATCAAATATTCGAATTCCCGGGGAAATGATTTCATTAGAACGTGATACTGTCGATGGTAGTTTCTCGGTTGAATTTATTGGGGCAATATATTTATATTCGGAATCCCCCTCAGATTGTCCCAAGGGATAATTCCGGAAAGTTGCCAGTAGGCAGCTTAGTAGCTTGCTTTATGTAAATGATGGAGCTTTTGGGCAAATCGAAACTGTTTGCACGAATTACGGATTCCTGTGGGAGCATCCTCGAGCATTGCTCCCGATGGAGAAATTGATCCTGTGGACAGCATATGATGGAGATTGTGATGAAAATTGGGAGCATATGGGTTTTTTTTTTTTACTTGATTAAATGGAGAGAGAGGGATTTTGAATTTTTTTTAATTAAATTGTTGCAGGGATAAAATTGTGCTGGTTAAGCTTCACTATCAGGCAGTATAAGTTGAATTGAAAACTCTCAATATGCTTTTAAAGGAGGATCATAAAAATCGAAGCAATACGAATGTGGTATTCTTATAAACTCTTTTACTATCCACATTTTCATTGGTTAATACAATTTTCCACTTTTATTATTGAATTCCAAATGACAATATTGAAGTTATATCAAGATTGATGCACATTATTCCTCCTATATCTATTAGGAATTCCTGAGGGAGGAATACGAGGGGAATAATAAAAGTATAACGATTTCATTATTCTCGGTATGTACATAAATAAATGCGAGCTTTTATTATAGTGATCTGATAGTTTCTTATGTAGCAGCATCATATTAAATTGAGGAATAATCTTTTTAACTGCCTTTTATGAAAGTTTTCTTCTTTTTATTAGCACTCTCATTTTCTCTCTAAAGTGGAATTTTATAATTCACAACAAAATCACGTAGTTGAGGAAAAAAAAAGCTATGAAAAGTATTAACGAAAACATTCAGGCAGAGATAAGATTAAACGAATTTAAAGATGTAATGAGAAAATGCAAATGTGAATGGAAACTTTGCTTCTTTTTTTTTCATTTTATCAACAGCATGAGATTCTCATTGAGAAAGAAAAAAGGACTGACTTATTTAAAAGAATCTCAAAGTTTGTGAATTACAAAAGAACAATAAAGATAATTAGCATGTGTTAAAGAGAAATTCAGACATCCAACATTACTCCAATAACTAAGATGCAAATGATGAACTCATCATCCTGAATAGCATGGAAGTTATCAATATCGTTCCACCTGCTCTGGATGAAGTTTCGACAGTGATGCATCCAAGCGCATCTAAAGTTACTGTTTCCAAACTTCATGATGAAAACGTTGAATAATCTATTGTCAATCTGTCCCCAAGATGAGAAATTCTTGCTGATTTCATTCATCCCAATTGTATAACATGATTCACAATTTACGGTATCACATTGTAGTCATTAGAGTAAAATTAAAAAGTTTGAAAATACTGGGAATAAATTCTCCTGCAATTGAATTCATCAGAATTTTCATTAGAATTGATCGTATCAAGTGCAATGGAAGTTTTCAAGTGTAATTGGATGATATTATTAGACTACTTCAGTAATGAAATTGTTCACTTTACCGAATCCAAAGGAATTCCGGAATTCTGCACAATCAAAGCGATTCTCTTGAAACTCTATATGAATAGTATGTAATACAGAGAATCTCATGAAGCATAAAGAGTTCAGGTTTATTACCAATACCTGCTGAGAGACTCGTAATTGTGAACTGTAAGATGATAATGCTATTTCAAAGGTTCAATATTGTCGAGGTGCACAGTGATAAGATCATCGTAAATGGAATGTAGCTGGATGTACCTATGGCAATATGACCCTCCTCAAGATATCGCTGCTGTATCATCGGATCGTGAAAGCTTACGAGCGTGTAATATTGGAGCAAGTGCACGTTGCGCATGAAAGGATATAAGGTATGAAGGCTTTGGTTCGTTTTCGGTGCGAAGAGCTGCCAACAGGATTATCGAATCAATGTCGAAACAGATTTCGGACGACACTCAGGCAGCCGTATAAACCAGTAAAATTTTGTTACTGATAATACTTTTTGAAATGGTGTAAATGCAGGCGAGAGAATAGTGGAAAATGGACATTTGAGGGAAGTGGTTTGAGATCATTTATTTTTTTATGATTTCATTGAAAAAGGTAAGGAAATTTCATGAAACGAGGAAATTTCTCTTTTTTACATTTCTGTGAACTAAATGAGCATTTTTAGAGCTTTCAATTAAATTGATGATGTGAATGCTTTTTTACATTCAGAGGTGGTGGGTTTTAATGTAAAACGTAAATTGCAACTTCCTACGGAAAATAATTCTTTTCATGAAATACTTTCATTAAACATTTTGGTTAAACTCGTTAATTGGGAATCTCGGTTTTGCAGAGTATGTCAACCATACTGTTTCTGTCACCATGTGCGCTCCAGAAGAGTCAGACGACAGATGTGAGTTAATTTGAAAATGAAATTCGTTTGACACATATTTATTTCAACATATTCCGTCACCTCTGATACCACAAAGCAATGGGAAATTGAAGTAAGCAATATAATCCATGAAAATTTGTAAAAAAAAACTCACCAGCATGAGTTTCTCAAATTCTTCCTCTATCACAGTCCCATTGTAATATCTCTCCGTAGACCTCGTGTCAGGATAATAGAATCCTCTCTTGCAAATGCATCGATAACTGCCTCTCCTAAATCCAAGTCCCGGAATAGCCACGCACTGAAAATAAAAAATTCCCCATTATTCTTATTTCTGAATAAATATTTGCTGTCTCTTAAATCTATTAGAGTGAAAATTCACAGAACAAAGGATGTGTTAATGCTGAAAATTCTTAAACGCCTTGATATCTGAAAATCGATTGCTTTCTCCTTTGAAGACATTATAAAGGATCCTCTGCTACTGACATTGTCGTCATTTCGTCGTCTCTACACTTAGTTCACAAAGAAGATTCTCTTACCCACGTCTTTTTGCAAGGAGACACGCAATTCCATGCAACTTTATTCGTGTAACAATAGAGCCCCTTTTTCTCCTCATATTTACAAGAATATGCAGTGAAGCGAGTGCTGGAATGAATTCTCATGGATGTCAGAATGTAGAATTTGAGTGAATTCGTGTTTATTGGATATACTCACTTCGGTTGTACGATTCTTGCACTTATCACTTGCTGCGAATATATTGAGTTGTGTGGAACCCTGGGGAAGTGGACACTGGTCAATATCGACTCTTCGCAGATCAATGTCGATGCCACTCGTGCCTCTGAAATAAAAAATAGTAAATTAATGAGTAAAGTCTCTGACTTAATCATTCAGAGATAAAATAATTGAATTTTTTTCATGATTTAATTAAAAACGTCTGTCATTGACTAAAATTCAGTCTTCAGTAGAACACAAATGCCAAGTTTCATCTCAGGGTAATTAAAATTCATGATTATTACGTCTACCGAATAATATTATCACGAGCGACGCTCTCAAAACCATACACAACGAAATCCACGGGAAATTAGTGACTCTTTTGAATGAAAGGAGCGTGAAATTTTTTTTACATTTAATTATGCTTTTTCATGCTACTCTTGAACAGAAAAAAAATAATATAGGACACATGTCCAGAATTTTTTTTACTAAATTATTTTTATAATTATAGTTGTATGTATTTAGAGAACTCGTTATTTCAAATTGGTTCATATATTCCAGAGGAAAAATAGGAGTACAGTTGAATTTTTTTTTTCAGTTAGAAAATATGAGGCAGTGGAAAATGCGAAAAAATTCCCTCATTTATTCCGTAATTCACTGACAATCATGAGTGAGAGGAAAAAGGCGTAATTTCGTGACACAAGTTCTTTCATTAAATTAATCAGAAATAATGGTTTTAACATGTGCATGAATGTACCAATCCACTCAAAACGCATTAAAACTATTCTGCACTCAATAAATTCCTCTTTACCACTCAATTTTGAGTTCTCTCAATTGAATGCACTCGCTGAGAAGCAAAGTGAAACTTAGTTGTATTGAGTGAGCTACGATGCACAATCACAACGAATGAATGGAGGAATTGGAAAAACAGTTTTAAAGAGGAAAGAAAGGTTCAGTTGTGCAAGAGTATTTCCTCTCATAAATCGTGTTACAATTCCAATCCCAAAGTCCTTCACAGCAATCCTATTATGTATTTCAGTGACTACGCTTTTATCTTTATACAAGAGCCCTCGAACTCTGCATATAATGAGATCATCATTACGAGTCATTACGGTAATCAGTCGACAAAGGAATCAAGTCAATAGAAGCTAAAATTACATTTCCGTTGTGGAAGTATCGATTGCCCATTTTATACCATCGTAAAAATAGACGAAATCGATTCAACAGTATTCTACAGATGCTTTTATTCTATGCAAACGTCAATTTCTTGTGGAATTATTTTTTTATTAAGTTTTGGAGTGCATTCGCATTATTCTCATTGGAGAACATCTCTAAATCCATCAATTCTTCTCTTTCTGCTTCATTCTCCTCAAGAATAGTATCAGGATGTTACTTTATTTTTTATGAGGTGCTTTGTGGATGAACTCCATTATCTCCAGCAGTTATCTCATCTTGGAACAGTCCTGAGGAGATTATATATCAATGCCTTGTTGCAGTAACTCACTGTCTGCATATGTACTTGGCGTTGACTTTATTGTTCTCAGATTTTTCAAAAAATCTCGAGGGTTCAATTCATTACACTTGATATCATCCACTTCACGTGAAAATCTCAGACACAGGATGAAAATAAATAAAATATATTAAATTCTTAAGGAAATTCAAAAGTTTTTGCATTCAATCTCTTATAAACTTGGTAAACGTCCAATTTTTGAATCCTCAAGAATTTGTCATTCTGTATTTTTTCTTTTCATCGAATACGAATTAATGGGTTAGAAACAGACTTCAGGAATTTATATTTTTTGGTTGAAATTGAAAAACCAAAATTTTGTAAATGTTCATTGTCTGCATTTTATCATTTCCAGGGAATTTGATATTATTGAGGAATATATACACTTTTCAATTTCCTAAAATTCGAAGATATCTCGAGGAAAGTTTCGAACTACGTGATGTAAGAAAATACTTCACTATTTAAAGAAACTAGGAATTTTCTTCGGTATTCAGTTGCCTCAAGGATATCCAGTGAAGGAATTTCTCGTGGAAAAATGAATTTCACTTAAGAAATTGGAGTGGAAAGTTTTATTCACTTGAATTACATTGACTGCTAACAAATTAGAATTCATTGGCGGTGGTTTCCTGATTTGTTTCATGAACACATGGCACAGCCTCAATATTTCAATCACACAAGCACAGTTGAAAATAGTTATTTTCCCTGAAGCTCTGAATTTCCAAGAAATTTCCTACATACGTTATCCATTTATATTTTCTCCTTTTTCTGCGGATTTCCAGTGCTTCTTGAATGTGCTCGTATGCTCGGAGAATGTGCAGTGCATAGCATTAAGCGCAAAGCACACTGGAGAGACATTCACAAGCAATAAAAATTTTCTACCAACAGAATTTATATGTGGTTTAATTGTGTCAAGAAAAAAAAATGCATCTATTTCTCCAGATCCCTCTTGACTTTCTCAGTGTTGATTAAACCTGAGAATTCATTCAACTGCATCCAGCAAAAAGGAGCACATTATCTTCTGAATCTTCAACACTCCTCGTGAGAAAAGGAAGAACCTCATTTCTTAACTATAACGAGATTCTATTCTGATAGCCAAAACTTATAATTAGAATCCCCAAGAGTTCTTGATGACAATTGGACGATAAAAGATGGATCTCATGACCAATGCCTTTTATCTCCAACAATTAATCCAAAACTTTTGGATTCAATAGAAAAGAAAAATGAAGAGGATACTAAACAAAGTATCCAAAGAGTCCATTGTTCCTCTGGGGAACAAATACACCTCTTCTCTTGTATTTTCTCTTTCGTTATCTGAACAGATTCCAAAAAAATAGTGATGAAATAACTTGAGAAAGTGAACACCGGATAGAATCTCCTTTTATCCAGCGTTAAACCGTGCCAATCAGAGCATGGTGCGAAGGGATCAAGACAATTCACGTATAACCCCGGTAAAAAATACGCATGGTTCAACAATCCAAAATGTTGAAATGGAAATCTCAGTTGAGCGGATTTTCCCTTGATCCCATTCAGTTATTACCATTTTTTTCCATTCCACACTGGCAACTTATGCATGTCGTTCATGAATTTTTATCAGCACAATATTTATCACCGCTCCAATAACTCCATTCGTTGCTTATCCATCGAGAATTAAATGCGCCCTAGAAATTAGCAGATAGTCATGTTTCCTGACTAGAGTTTCCAACATCTGAGACAAATCTAGGCAGTTATATGATCATCCAACCTCCTGGGATTTCTTCACAATATCACAGCCGTTCCTCAGGATTCAAGAAACGACACGCCTCCTTACATGTGCAGAAACTGCAGCTCCTTGTACAACTCACACCGAATTATGTACTATACGTCTTCGTTCCCTTGTGGAGAATTGCTATGACACTGTTGGGGATTCTCCTTCTCTACTTTGCATTCTCCAACAATACGTTGTCACAGTATGAATCCAGGGTGATGCTTGTTCTTCTTGCAAACAGTGAATCCTCATTCGGAGCTCATTTCACATTGGGATTATTTGCAGGCTCTTACGGTTGTCTGACAGAGCAACAGTTTACTACTGATTTCACAGGAATTCAGAGATTGGAGAGTCGAAGAATGAGGAATTATTTTAAATTGAAATAATTGAATTCTTGAGTTTATTGCGGATTCAATAGAATAGGTGGTGAAATGGATTAATTGAAAAGTCGTATTACCAAACACGCAAAACCTCTCAATTCATCCTCAACATGGAATTTGCATTGAATAAAAGTTTATAGGGTCAGTCGCCAGTAATTAGTTTCAAAGTATGTACTCTAATTCCTCCACCAGTTAGATGCTTTTAGAAACTGGATTCAATTCATTCCAGTGCAACGAGCCCTCGAGGTTCTACATTAAGGATTATTCACTAGCAGCTGTGGAGTTGAATTTCTGGAACCATCAGTGGGCAAATACGCGAGTGGTATTGTGATTGTGTGGAAAACTATGATGAGTTATTCTACCAGTTACCAGAAATTTTCAAAGCCCTTCATTCAATTTGAGTTTTCAGTTTATTGTAAAGGAATTAATCCCTGAAGGTCTTCATTCAATTCGAACAAAATGCAGCAGATAATTCATGCAACAGAAATAATTAAATTCATTACGTACTTGAAAAAATATGAATCATTGGAATATCCGAAGAAAGGTACGGTGTAAGTGAGCATCCATATGTTGCCACCACCACAGTCGTAATATGGCTTTGACCATCGACCATCTTCATACTTTACTGTCAAGATTTCATCCTCAATACGATCTGTGTGGGTTGTATCGTTGAGTGTGTACGTATGATAGCCTGAAAGCAAAAAAGAACATTGGTACTTTCAGTATATTTTTCATCACAGCAGCAAAGAGGTACTTTAATACAGAAAATAAACAAGAGACTGTGTCCAACCAGAGTTGAACAAGTCTATTTAAACATAATCCCTATTATGACATGACTTTAAAAAAATACAGTAGGTCTGTGGTCTTTATGTTTTATACATTCACTTCTTTCTGTAAAATAAAATAAATTAAATGTACAGCCAACACAAGCATCCACCTCCAGTGTAGTGGAATTAATCCCTTTTGGATTGAATTCAAATAGGAAAAGTGGAAGCAGAGTTGAGGGAGTTTCTGATACAAATGAGTAAATACACCCCTATTTAATGATGCACGCAATTAAATTTCAGAATAACGTACGTTTGCGGTGAATTTCTCGTTTCTGTTGAATTAAACTTTCGATTTCACCTCAAAAGCTGAGGATCAAAATGTTGAATTGATATTTTCAAACTGGAGTACAGTGATTTCATGTCAAATTGACTGGGAGGAAAAAAATGTCCTCGTCTTAGTGGCATTCACGTTATAATGTGGAATTGCAACTGTGTTGGCATGAACTGTATAGCGGAGAGAGTAGTAATGGTTGAAATGAGTACGGTACTTAATAGTACAGTTTCACAAAATGCTCCTTCAGTGTAGGGTTATTTCCTTCCGGCTCAGTGATCTCAATCTTGTGAGGATCTACTGGATTGGGATGAGTTTGTTGTGCTGAAAATTACAGTGGAGACTGTGGAGTTGACGTCAGAATTTCATTTTGGGATTTTCCAAATACCCGGAAGATCAGTCTGCTCAAATGATTATATTATCAGGTACATTTCCGGTTAATCGAGCGCAAGCACGCAATAATAGAAGTAATGGAACTTTATTTTCACGTTGGACTAAAGAAAACATACTGCGGGAGGACAAAGTAGTAGTAGTGACTATCTCAGAGTCCATTTCAACTGTGCATAGACAGATCAGAGCCTAAGCCCTTTAACAGCAAGACATTGTGCTGAAAGAAAAAAGAGTAAACGGAAGAAGCTTTACATAGCATCCTGAGATGATTGGAATTTACGAGGTCACTTTTATCACACAGTTTGCAAAGTAGTGCCAATGTGCTACCAATGTATTATCAAAGACAAGATGAAATATAAAACGAAGAAAATGGAACGGAAAATTTACGTTCGTCTACAATTGTGATATACGATTTGTTACTTTTTCTTATTTTCTCGCTCTCTTTCTTTGCTCTGCGGGATTCAATACTTTTGTAAGAGCCATGGCCCTTTCTATTGATAGCATGGGATAAAGGAAGAAGTGGCAGATGGAGGAATTGTGATGAAACTATAAAAAAATAAGGAATGTACGAAATTAAATCTGTAAAAATGAAAAATCAACGATTATCCAATAATTCATCCTTTTAACCACAATCTCAAGGGAATTTACTGCTCATCCCAGTGGCTCACATTGAAATCTTTGAGTGTCTCGTAATAAAAGGGTCTCTGTCTCGCTGGATGTGTCGATACGGTAAATTGAAACATGACACTAACTTGAAAAATGTCACATGTGAATTTCAAGCCTTGAAGGCACTCCACTGAAGGTAAATTCCCCAGTGGACTTTAAAAACGTCCCTTCGCACGTTCTTACAAAACGTCACTCAATTTTCTTCAACTATCATGATAAAAATGAATTACACGTTTTTCATCTTTATTTATTTCCCCTTCATTTCAACCACAGAAATCAAGAGAAAAAAAAACAACGTGCAGTCGTTATTTTTTATGTATCTGTTGGTTAAACAAGCATAAAAATCGGTTTTGTCTACAATTTTTGCACGAATATAACTCCTATGTGGGTTATACTCGGCGCCCAGCCAATAGGAATTTTACAGCCAATATGAGAATTGTACAGGAGATCGAAGATATATCCTTCATATGAGAGCATTCTTTTTTCTCTCATGTGGGCGGAAAATGCCTGGTAGTTTGTAACTACTCTCTCCTCTCGTACCTCACGATGAAAGAAAACACAGAAGATGTTTCTTCAATCTCTATCCCAGGCTCTAGGAAATCCTCCAAACATATTGAAGAAAATCATCATATTACTGAGGCACTACATTCTGATGAAATGAATATTCTAGTATCCAAGAAAACTCGATACCACATTATCATATTGAAGCATGAAATACGAGGAAATAATATAGGGATTCGGAAGCTGTGGAAGGTGTTTTGGGTCAAGCATTGCATTATTCAATATTCTGTCTTCTATTAAATACATGCATGTTATTTAATATCATATACATGGGTTGGAAGTGGCTTCTGCAGTTCTCCAGAAGACAGAGTTAATATTGGTCTATCGTTACACCCTGAATATCGTAAAGGACATTGAAACAATTAAGGCGACAGTTCTGGAGACAGAAATTCATTTGATGCTTCTCTTTGTCCCTTCATTTGCATCTTATTTGCCTTGTTAAAATTAATATTAACTCAATTCTACCACCTGGCATCACAGGAAATAGCACACTTCATCATGGACACATAGTTTTTAAATGAATTTGTAGAAAATTCGAGTACTCAATCTCACTCAACATTAATTAGGATGTCCAATCATAATGCACGTGTACCAACTCACACAGTATGCTTATTCACGGCTCCACAACTGTGCTCATTACCTCTCAGAGCAACAGCTTGGATGCTAACCTGCATAATAGATTATGACAGGAAGAACCAATAACGAGATACATGCTGCTGAAAATTTTCATATTCTGATGTGAATTAGCATGAGAATATATTAATAAATATAATTCAATACTAAAGTCTCGTCTGTTTAATTTTCAAGGATATCATTTTGCTTTTGATAATTGATACTAATTATTCACTATTCTCTGTTAAAGGGGATTGATTACATGGTCGCATTCAGAGCCAAATTCCAACTATTTAATCGGATTTTGAGAGATCAGGATTTATTGTATGTGCTATTATTGGCTTTATTTATCTATCCTGGGTAGATTCAACGTGAGTGCATTTCAACAGACTGAGCTTTCCATTTTCCATCACAATGATTGGATAATCCTATTCAGAATCATAATTGAACTTTCATATAGCCTCTGGAGGATTCAGTCATGTGTATGATGGATTCTTCAAGTCGTTTCGTTTCTTTTTCATGGACGCTTTTATTTATTGGAGTATCATCGTGTTTTCGAGTCACTGCATTTCAACGATAAAGTGATCATGTAGGTGCTATTGATGCACGAGGATTAGCACCAATGCAAATTGTTTACTATTTACTTCAAAATTGATCTGTCGCCATCAGCCAATCGTTCCATAATTTACATAAATGCGCAATTATTGCGGAATCATGGCAGAGTGAATTGACTTTCATCTCTATAAAGCAGAATGTAAATAGAACTCATGAAATTGGCTGCATTAATCAGAGAATGTCAGGGGTAAAATCCATCAGAATTCAATCAGCAAAGAACGACATTTCCTACATTTGACTGAAAACCATGGTGACGTTGAATTTCTCGTATGAAATCCTATTATTGGTCGTGCGGTATGTAGCACTTCGTGTTACTGTATTTTTTCCAATGGTACCTGTTGTTATCTACTGGGAGAATTGATTGGAAATATTTCATTGGAGCAGTAAATTTTTATGTCGTCGATGTAACTCTATCTTTCGCTTGAATTTTACGTTCTGAAATGAAGAAAAAAAACGTGCGTATCATTTCTGACGATGAGATGAAGAGAAAGGGGTAAAATGGACCAGAGATATTGATTTATTTTTTGAATTCTATCAAAACATTCATTCACTTCTATTGTCAATCACTGCATTTATCTGCTCCAATTGCAGTTTACTCAAGAGAATAAGAAAACTAAATAACTCGGAATACAATGCATGTTTCTCTTGTTAAATTTCCGTTAGCATTTCAGCATTTGTAGACTCTTTCATTTCCTCTTCACGAACGAAATAAATTGAAGAAAATAAAAAAAAAGGGAAAACAAATAAAGTTCCTTTGAGATAAAGCTATATTAAACAGATACCATTGACATTCTGAATATCCTGAATTTTTCTCAATGCACTGAAGCATAAAAAAAATTGTCTGAACTTTGTTTCTCACTCCTTTTGAAGTCACTCAAAATTAATGAATCATTCTGCCATTAATTGTCCAATAAATCGTAATTTCTCCAAATTCTCGTGCTCTTTATCCTCCGCAATAACACGATCTTCGTTACGTATCCATGGCACAGTTAAGTACACTCCTGTACTTGGTGCAGTGCACAACCGAGGTATATTAGTCACCTGAAATGGTTTCCTGTCGAGAAACTAAGAGCCAATCTCTTATCTTGGGTTAACTTTTTCTCTTGCTCCATTGAAGCTCCAACAGTATATCGCGTAATTCATACACATGAGCGAGAGGAATTTATCAATGGTCCAAAGTACCTTCAAACAAATCCTCGAGGAATTCTTTTAGTCTGGATTTTATGTCTTTGGTATTGGTTAATATTTCATGTGCATGAATATTTGATAATGTTAATTTATTTTAATTTCTTCATTAAGAAGATGACGCTTTTGCTCATTCATTTTATGGCTTCAGGCTGATGAAAGTGGATCCAGGATTTATGATATGGAGCAATTAAGTAGGAAAGGATAGAAATGAGGGGAATCTTCTCTTTTTGGGTCTTTAATATTGGATACTTCTTTTTCGTAGCATCTCAGGGAGCTTCTTGTACACTCGGGCACATCGTTATTCATTAATGACGAGAGACACGGCTCCTTGTCCAGAATCAGACGTGAAAGCTTCATGAGAATCGAAGTAAAGACAGTGTTGGAGTATTACATTTTTCAATTCTCTGGGTTTTCTTTTCATGGAAACCCATGTACATACACACAATATAAAGACACCGGTTTTGCTGTATGAAAGAAGAAAATAATGTAGGACGAGTTGAGTTGCACAACGTGACTCAGTTTATGTGAAAACAAAACCGGAAGAAAATACGGGGTAAAAAAAGTGAAGGAAAAGAATTACATGAACTTTTTTTTTCGGGATTCACACGAAAACTGGGAGCACATTTGTGCGAGTTTGGTCAGGCTGAAGAAACTTCTCAGCACCAGTTCTCCCAGCAGTTGTTGTAAGTCCTGGAAATTCTCGGTGTATACGAATTACAGGAGAGAATGAAAGAATGGAAATTAAAATTCTACGGATTAATACATAAAGAGGTGAGGAAAAATGGAGATTTCAATGGAACAAGTTGGAGAAAATTTGAGTTGAAAAATATGGATTAAAATTTATTTTTATCAATTTTTTTAAAAAATGTAAAAATTGAATAAAATGACAATTTTTAATACTCTTCCGTTGTTAGAGATATCGCTCTCATTTTTTTGCAGAAGCTTCTCCATTCTATAGAAACAATCCTCCCTAATTTTCAGATAGAAATCCTCAAAGAGACCAGATTTATGAATTTTTGAAATACTGGAAAATCGTGAATATTCACTTTTCAAAGGGATATCCCCTTTCGTGGTTTTCAGGGATTTACGAAACGCAGAAAATTCCTTTACCCCTTTATCCCAATCCTGAAAAACGACTTTAAAGAGACGTTCCACCAGTTAAACCTCGAGATTACTTATTTTTACGTTGAGGACTTTGAGAAAGAAGAGTTGAAGATATAAATTTTCAAGGGGATGTATAAGTGAACTTGCCGAGAGGACACTTAACTCGATTAAACCCACGATGAAATCTAGTTAACCTCCATCAGTATCACCGTGTATACGTAGGTTGAAGCTTCTGGTATAGTTTACCTAGTATAGTGAATCTGCACCTTCGAGTATTGAGTCCAAACGCCTAATAGGCTTCAATGCTTGCCTTTGCACATCTGTTCATCCAGATGCTCCTCTGAACTGACTGAATAATCCTCCTTGAATCTCCAGCTATTGACAGTCTTCCAAGCTACCTCCATAATTAATTATGCTCGTGCGAGTGTGATGTTGGACTCTATTAGCATCAATTCAAAACGCAATGGTGCTATAAATCGCCAGCATATCAAAAACGTGATAATTTTTCATGAATTCATTAAAATAAAACGATTTAATCTCTTCACAAGCGTAATAGCTCACGTCACGCTCTTCAAGAGTTAACCACAAGCTTATTCATCAGATTAACTTCAAAGTATGAAGTACATTATCGTTAATGAGACAAGACTAATTAGATGCAATCGCTTTATCAGGGAAATTGAAAAATCCATTCAATAATGCATGAAATCCTTATTCTCTTTGTGAAAAAAATTAAGAGACTTTGAATATCAAATGTACTTGTATAATTGTATATTACGAGAAATTAAGAGAAATATTGGAGATAGAATTTTTTTGATGATCCTATCGGGAAGCTGAGGAAATTTTAGGTGGAAAACATGTGTCGAAATTAATTTTTTCGAGTTTTTTGAAAATTCGATTTTTTCACCCAGATTTGAAGGGGTTTACCTTGGAAAAATTTGAAAAAATCACTTTTTTGACGATATCTCGGGTTCTATTGGTCGTAGCTCAAAAATTTCGATTCGAGGTGAAAGGCGAGCTCATTTGCGATGAATTCATGTGGTTTTAAAATTAATAAATACGATTTTTTCAAGTACTTTTGGGGTGTTTTTTGAAAATCAGTTTTTGCACTATAAATCACTCAAAAAATCGAATTTTTAATTTTAAAACCCCGTAAATTCATCGCAAATAAGCTGAGCTTTCATCCGATTCGGAATTTTACGCTACGACCAATAGAACCGGAGATATTGCCAAAAATGTGATTTTTTCACATTTTTCCAAGGTACACCCCTTCAAATCTGGTTGAAAAAAATCGAATTTTCAAAAAACTCGAAAAAATTAATTTCAACACATGTTTTCCGTCTAAAATTTCCTCACCTTTCCACTGGAATCATCAGAAAATCGCTATCTCCAACCATTCAATCAGAATGCCCATTTTACCCCAATCTCCTCTATCAAAGGGGAAAAATTTCAATTTCTATTTTCCTTCAATTCTATTTTTGAAAATAATAAATAATACTTGGCACCATTCCACAATATGCGAATGGTTACCAATTTCTAACAAATTGTGCTTACTCACGAGAAAAATTCATAAACTCATAAATCGAGTGGAAATAGAGTCAGTATATGTAAACAATACTGTTTTTTTTAGTCTCAATTTCATGTGCCCTTCGTATCCAGATTTTCAGGGATATTAAAACTGAAAAATGACATGTTGTTAGCTGTCTTTGATCGGTTCCAATGGAGGAGAAATATGATTCTTTATTTCCCCCTCCTCATGAACCTGTAGGCAATGCTTTTCTTTTCATTCTATTGACAGGCTATTTTGGATAATCTATGTCATGTCACAAGCGCCATGACTCCCAGCAGCTGAAACCTACGGTATTTTTCTTTTTATTCCATTCAATTTGTCGCTTTCTTCACGTGATAGAAAAAGACTTTTTCTGACGTTTAAAAAAATCACGAAAAATTCCTCTTTTTTCCACAATGAATAAATTATTTTTTAAGAATATTAATGGGGTAAAAGTTTATGTTTTTTTTAAATTTTTTAAAAATCAGTTTTTGTCCTTCCAATGATTCTCCAAGTTCCGAACACTGTCGAACACTTTTTAACTCAATGTAAATTATTCCGGATATTTACAAGTGAGGCAGACTGGGATAAATAAATAAAACAAGTCAGAGAGCCAACTCCCGCTGGGACTTGTCGCAATATGTGATTCACGTGCGTGTAGACTAAAAAAAGGCAGTTGGACCCCAACTTCTTTGCTTAGATTCGGGTCACTGAGTGTCTCTGAAGGATAAAACACCACGAGTCTCTCTGGATATTTATTATCACTTCTTATTCGCCTGTTTGACCGGATTTCATGTTTACTGATTTGTGATTAATGGTAAGGGATTATGTGTTGAGAATGAAAATGAGTTTGCTGATTATTTTAAAGGTAGTCTCCTAAACGCTTGGGTTTAGGAGAATTTATGAAGAGACCTTTTTTGTAGAGAATTTAATTCTCCACAAAAAAGGTCTCTTTACATTTTCCTCTAAAACCACTTGCTACAAAGTTATCCACGAAAATCGATAAGTTCCCCTGTTTCATTATTTTATACTCTGAAATAGAGGTGAACTCCATTTTCCCTTTATTTATTATTCATTAAATTCGGAATTATCGTGGAGTGCAATGCAGCTGTGATCCACTTGAAAATCATCTGTTTCAAGAAATACATTATTTTCATTCTCACCGAGTGAGTGATAGGTTTTCAGTCCCGTGAATTACATTTGAAATTGTCCTGAGTTACCTTTTATAAAGCACTGCCTTCCAGTGAAATGTGTATAAATTGAGTACCTGCCAAGTGTTAGTAGAAAAGGAAGCGAAACTTTTTTCCCCTTCACCGTGAGAACTTTGAGGAAATGATATTTCCGTTGTGACACGAAAAACTTGCCGGGATATAGCTAATATCACTCTGGCATATCAAGTGAAAGAAGAATGAAAATTCAAAGGAAATACATTAAATTGAGTTATGAAAATAGAATTATGAATTATTGCATCGAGATTATTTTCATTCAATGTATTGACTGAATTTTATAGTTTTGGAAATTTGAAGAAAGACACCTTTTCCAAATGAAAAAAAAATACTGGTGTAAACTTTGACTGTTTAACACTGTCATGGGCTTCCAGGGGAGCTCAAGAACCCATAAAGCACGAGAAGAAGAGGCAAAAGGGCGAATCACGAATAACAGCTTCATACCCGACGATCCAAGATTTGTCCTGAGGGAATTTTGACGTGTGGCCCATTACACATACGTGAAGGAGGTGCTCCAGTCAAACGTGGAAAGTAGAGAGAAATGAGCATAAAAACAGAAATAAAAAATAAAATGGAAAGTCATGTTATCAAGAAGGGTGAAGAGAGTGGGAGCCATGGAATAAAAGTTATTACGTGACATTGCACCAAGTGAGACTGACAGAGATAAAAAAAGAGTGGAAATAGTAGCCAGTGGGACATGTTTCACAAAATTCCTTTCCTCCATTTATATTTCAATTTTCTGGGTTAAATAATTTGTGCAATGGCAGGGAAACATTACCTAAATGAGACACTTCATTTTTTAATACAGAAACTAATTTTCTCGAGCATATTTCACTCACGTTAATTATTTTCCCTTTTTTTTTTTTGGACACGTGAATTAAAAGTGTAGTACACAAGTGCTCCAGACAAAGTGGATTTTATTTTTGATGCTCCAAGGTAATCAGGAGATTTAGGAGCAGAGAAAACCTTTTCTTGAGGATCCGCAGCAGTGACACATCTACAGGAATTTATATCCTTCATACGCCCCATTCGACAGCTTTTCTTCATGTAATAAATGAGTAACAATTTCATCCTAAATGTCAGCTCTTCCATGATTTTTCTCTGTTGATCCATTGACCCATCGGCTTTATTTCCTCTTCTGCTATTGAATCGTCAATGGCCAAAAAAGATGAGTTATCCACGAAATTTGATGATGCAAAAGACACTTTAAAGATATCAATCTAAAAACTGATTAGATTAAGACAAGTACACTATTATTCTCAAAAGATCTCTCGATTTGCTTTTCTCCTTTTTTTTCCATCCCATGAAATTTGTTTCAGTGCTTGTAAGATTATAGATAACTTTATTCTGTCAATGAATAGAAAAGAGGATTTTGTGAAAAAAAAAGTAAATTTCGTTATCTTTCGGATCTTTTCCACGTCACTAAAAATATCTACTTGATTCCTTATCACAATAGGATGAAACTGGAAAGGATGAATATGCCTGGAGACCCAGGGAAGATAGGATTCCACTCAAAATACAATATGAGAAAAAAAAAGCTATTTTCACATGGGTGATATGAGAGTTTCCCTCGTATTATAAAATTCAAAATTTTTTCATGTCCTGCCTCTATTCGTTGGATTGTTAAAAAGAAATTTTATGAGAGAGAGAATAAGTTATGAGGAAGAAATGTCAGAAAGTAGCAATAATAATGGATGAATTATTAAATTAAAGAAAAATATCAATTTGATTTTTTTTCCTGCACTTTTCTATTATTTCAATATTCCTATGTAATTCGATAATGAGATTAAAATAAATGGATAAGCTGAATGTAATGAGCATGAAGAATATGCAATCATGTAATTGAACTTTTTGCAGAATTATTTATTTAATAGGATTATATAATTTTGATAATTCCTTTTTAATGAGAACAGTCGGATTTGTGATGATTAAATTTGATGAGATTAAGGGCTAATTTAATTAAAAAAGTTTATGTGAACTTATTTGAATATTCTGGCAGACGAGGGAATTAATATTTTAATGATATGTAATAGCATAATGCAACTTCAACAAATTGAAGGACTAATTTACAATTATTTTGCGACAGAAAAATTAAGAAAAATTGTCATTGCATCAGCAGTATCAAGCTCTCTTCTATCTGCCTCTTCAATCATTTTCAACCGCTTTTTTTCGTTCTTTGTTCTACGACACTGATTTATTTCAACGAGCACAGTTGACGATAACAATCAGAATCTGCATGAATCGAATCATCCAACTGTGTGAAAAAATGGTTTTGTTGAAGCAAATCGAATTTTTTCCAATTCACAAATAAATATAACCGGTGATCGTGAAAATGTGGTGATGTGCAATAATTTCGGTGGTTTTTTTGTTAGAAAAACCAATTGTATTTGAATAGAGTTTCATTCTAAAGGTCAATGATTATTCGAAATTTCTGAAATAGCTCGAGTGCATTGGAATTGTAGAAGCTCGAAAAATTTAACCCTGAAGACTTGAAGCACGATTCTTCAGTATACAATTCAAACGCCAGGAAATTCTCAACGTTTGCGGATAATATTCCGGATTGTTCTGTTGCTGCAATTATTCTCGGTATTTATGAGGAAGAGCGTGTTCAAAGGGTTTCAAGGTAACAATGGAAATTAATAAAACAAACAGCGTTATCAAAGTATGAAGAATTAATAATGTAAAAATATCGTACACATATAATCGCACAGAAAATTGAATCCACCTAAACGATTTTATTATTCCAGAGTCTCCAGCGTTATCAACAAACGAATATCCATAAATCAAGATGAAAAAAAAAAATGAATATACCACAAGACTTTGGCTTCATCAGGAGAAAAATTCCAATTCCATGCAATTATACTGGAGCATGGAAGAAAATCTGAATTGAAGCCAACATCCATTTCCACAATACTTCCCACATTGCATTGTTGAACCAACAGCGGTTAGCACTTTGTTGCACTATATACCTCTGCAATGTCAAGTATATTAGATAGTCGGTACTTCATTCTGTAGCCTCTGGCTATTTACAGTAGCCAGTTACCGCAATATCTGCTAATGGAAACATCTCAGAGTATTTGACATACTGGAATAATCCAGATTTCACGAAAAATATGAAATACCTTTCGTGTTTATCTTCATTGTGTATTTTTTCCTTAAAAAGATTCCAACATTCTCAGTATTTACGTTCAGGGATTGCGTGCTGGTTTCTGTGATGTCGAATGACATTACTTGAGTGGCTAGAAAGAAGAAACAATTCTTTCCTTCCACTCTGCGAAAGAGTGCATTCCATCCGTCTGCGGTTCGAATAAGCACAAACAGAGAAATAAAGGAATTTTAAAAAACACATCAAGACTACCAACGGAAATTTGCGGACTTGTCTATACTCTCTCAAGACCCCCTGAGAGTTTTTCACGCTAGGGGCGATCAATTCCCTCATTCCCTTCAGCAACCACAGGTTCTCTTTCAGAAATCGAAAAGACGTGAAACCGTATGTACGTTGATCCTTCTGGCTCGATCAGTGTCACAAGGAGCCTCTTGTGTATCCCACTTGCCATCCTGATTCTCGCTCAATGTGTGAAGCATGATGGAAATGGAAAATGAAAAGAAATGAAAAAAAAATCAAGCACCTGGATAGAAATTGAAGTGAGTGGAGAAAAAAAAACGTGAAAAATAAATTCGGTAAACCGCCAATCTCCTTTCGGCTGAAATGGAAATTCACCAAGTGTGCTCTCTCACAAACTGCACGTTTCCTCGCCTCAACAAACTCCTTTCACCTTTATTCCACTTTCTACTGTATCCAAGCGCCCACCTTCTATCTACGTCAAAATCTCCAACGTCAAGCTCATTTTGCCATCTCACTTTCTAAAGCTGAATATCCGGAGCCTTTCGGAGTTAGACTTTCAACTTAACCTATCCTTATCCTTTATTTTTTTCCATCTTGCTGAAGAATGAGACGAAGAAAGAGGCTTCTATGTGTTGGCTATTCTGGATGGATATTTGTGCCGGTGGGTGATGGCACGTAAAACGATTTTAAAACTCCCTGCAAAAGAGCGAGTGAAAAGGGCGGGCTTGGTGTCCAGAGGGGTAGAGCTGGCAGAATGTTGGAGGCATTGGAGAATTGGAGAATAAAAAAAGGAGAGTATTAAACACGAAGGGGAATACAGTAAATCCATTCATACTATTCTCACTCCCTCCGGGCGAATATATCTTCGTAACAATAAAAATGATGAAAAAAAGAGGAGAAGGAATTCTGAAAGTCGTCTTCAGACTGGAATAAAATTTCCTACAAATACCTTGGAATTAGTGGAGAGTTTATCATGTAGTGAAACGTCATTTTTAACGATTTCAGGTTTGTTAAAAAAATAGGAGCTCGAGGGGATGATTTCATCTGGAGGTGTTGGAGAATAATGGGGATATATAGGTGTATATAGCTGCGTGTATATGCAGACAGGAGCGATAGGAGAAAATTTCTTCACGTTTCGTGGAAAATGTCAGCAACGTTTCTCATTCAAGTCACGTTGTCGTAGACTGTCAGAAGTTTCTACAAAAGCTCCTGAGGTCTCTATGAATATTAAAAAAAAATTAAAATGAGGGTGAGAAGAAAGATTGCACTAAATTGTAAACGATACATGGAAAAAGCCAGGTGAAGTGATTTGGAAAATAATGAAAGTGGGAATAGTGGGAGAAGTTATTCATTCTTCGGTAAAGTGAAATAGATTCTTTTTTTTATTATTCCAGGCGAGTTCAATCGATCTTCAAACAGTGGAATAGTAGCGAGATATATTCCATTCAACTTCCATCACTACTCTCACAATTTCATTCCACCCTATTCCAACCGTAGCACTCTGGAATGTTTCCGGTCATTGTTGAATATGAACGTGTTGAGGAAATAGTAATGAAAGCACTTTTTGACCCAGGATTTTACAGTTCCAACACTTTTTCTTTTTTTTCCAAGCTCTTTTGATGATTTTCAATCTTTGTGAATTGGTGATGAAAAGAGGTATTGAAATGCGGAATATTCTTGATGATTTTCTTCGATTTTCTAGATTAAAACTCCCAGGAGCTTTTATCCTGGAATTATTCTCCTCGAATAGCAATGAGTACTTTTTTCATCCGATAAAATTGATTTTTCTAATTCTGTCTCCACCAACGTACGTGATTCGAGACATTTCTCATCTCAAATTGAGGCATTTCATGAAAGTTTATTTAAAACACGTGAATCATAAAAAATTTCGAATCTTCTCCATTTTATTGAAATAAAATTCTTAAAATAGCTCTCACTAAGAGAGACTCTTTCCTGAAGCCTCTAAATCCCTCTCTCAGGGTGGTAATTAAAAAAGAGAGCATTTTCAGAATGATGTCGAGTGACATGAAAATCCTCTCAGTGAATTTACAAAATTAATTTCCACATAATGGAGTCTTACCCAATTATCTCACTTTATTAACAACTTTAATGGAAAATGGAATTGAGGTATTCTATGGAACACAGAGCTTATATCCTTTATCCGGAGATATGAAAAATTTGTTGAGTTGAAATGAAAATATTCAAAAAAATTCCAGACATAGATGAATGAGTGGCTGGGTTATGGATACACAAGTACAGCCATTCTTTTTCGAAGAAAACAAGGATTATTGGATAAGCTATCTGCATGAATTTCAGATTTACGTAGGAATTAATCATGATAATGCTTGGTACTCTATTTTTTTTAATTCTATCCGCATAATTACACTGATTATTGTCTTCTCCAAAAGTCCCATTAATTATCCCCTCCATTACTCATTTTCAGAGATAAATAAGTGAAGTATAAAATAAAGCACATGATGAAAAATACTTAAAATAATTAAAATAAAATATGTTGAGATTTATTCTCATGGAATTTATTAAAAAAATTCCATTTTCACATGTTCCATTGAAATGCCCATTGCCCACTTCCTTCTGCATGAATTTTTCTCCAAGTATTTCACTATAAAATGGAAATCCAAGGTGATACATACGACAAAATCCATTCTCACTAGTGACAATGGAATTTCCATGCTGAATTCTTCAAGATTCTTCTCCTTTTCTTCGTTTTACTTCAATGGAAATTTCATGCGTTGAAAAATTGTATTCTTCAAACCAATTCATTGTGATACCTTTCTACTTAGAAGTATTCCAATATTCCCAACGAATAATCCAATGACAGGACAATTCTCTACATGATAAAGCCAACAAATAACAATTGGACATTTTTGCACTAAATAACTGTTGACGTGAATTTACAGCTCTCGTTATATCTAATGGAAATTCAGGATTTTTTCTTCGTTAACCGAGAAAAAAAATGTGTCTTTTTGCGGCAGAATGCTTCGCTCGATTTGGAATGATTGTGACGCAAGTGGACACTTGTCATCAGTTTTTTTTTCGATTGGAGAATAAAACAGGCGATTGTGCAAGCGAAATACGTCAGAAGTTTTTTTAGGAGATACATACGTTTGCAATCAAGCTTGGAGGAAGTTCGTTCTGGGGACTCATCGATTGAGAAGAATGTTAATTGCTGGGAAATTACGCTCGTTCCAATTTCCATCATTTTGCTTCAGATATGAGCATTTAAAACGCAATTTATTTCTAATATTCGCTATTAACTCTGGGAATTCTTTCTTCATTGTGAATCACTCCACTAAAATTCCGGAAAAATTAGTGAACAATCTAAATCTATCAGAGTATCTTCTCAATTTTTTTTCAATTCTTCCCATCGACTCCTTCACTACGAAAAAGATTAAATTCCCATAAATCGTTAATTCCCTTGTTTTTGCAATGATTTAATTATAAATTTCTGGTGCAACGAATTGCACCAGAATAATTGGAGTAAACACACCTGATTCTGTATCAGTGGAACAACAATTTCCCAACAATGCCAACCAACTTCATCGCATACCAATAACATTTCAGTTTTCCCATCGACTTTCTCATTAAGAGCATTATTGGCTGTTAGTGAGAATTACCAACTGTTTACAAGTTCTTTGACTATTTACTCTAGACAGAGAGTGATGCACAACTCCTCACATAACAAGATACCATTGAATTTAATCGATTCAAAGTTTGTGCTCGAACGTATGTGCACTGAATGGAAAAACGGATGGAAGTTTATATAAAAATTGAAAACAATAAAGAAGAGAGAATTCTTTTTTTGCGATAAAATAGTGAATACGAACAATAAAAAAAAATCAATTGTTCCTTCACTTCTCTACCCACGCACTTAACAATAACGAATCCCACTGACTTCAATACAGCTTTAAAAAAAAGTCGATATTTATTTTAATTGCAATTTTATAGGAGAAAGAAGGGAAATCCCCAGTTAATGCGAATAACAATTCTCCTCGTCAATTGGAACAATAATGACAAGCTTATTTTCTCAAAAGCTCAAATTTCCAATTAAAGGGATTGAAGGCTCTTCAATGATATACAATCATTAATGAGAATATTTCAATTGGTAACACAAATTGGAATATTTATAATCGAATATCAAATTATCATGGAATCATTGAAAACTGCATTTTCACGAATATTGAGATTAGTAAAGTTTGAATATACGAAAGTGTTGAGAGGATTCGTCGACTCGGAATTGAATTCAATGATCGACAGATTAGGATGAACGGTAATGGTGGAAACCTGGAGTGAGTAAACCAACCACATCCGATAGATATGTCCGGAACTGGCACGTTGGCCGCATTTCCTATGTTCCTAACACATGTTTGTCGACTGTAATAATCATTCCCAATTTTACTTGAAAAAAGCACTCGACACACAGTGAAATTGAACTTTTCAATTCTCCTGGTGTTTCAATTGATTCCATAAATTTTGAGACACTGAAAAATTGAATATGTTCATAAATTTTGAAAGTGGGAAATACGTGAATCCATTGTTCATTGAATCATTGGGAAAATGTAGATGGGAAATATCGAATAGAGACAAAAGTCCCATGAATGAGACAATTTATGATTCGAATATTTCAAGGATGTTCATGAATCTAAAACCACCATTATGATCAGATAACATTAATTAATTAAATCTCTATATTCTCGTCAACATAAATATGTTTAATTATAAAAAATTTATCATGATGACATGTGCATCTAGCTCGAGCTTATGGGTTCACTTTGATTATAAAAAATTCATTGAAAAGACTCGTGGAAAAAAAAACGGAGGACAAGCATGAAACTCTCAATGGAAAAAGCTTACGGCGAGCTTTTGCCATAAAATTCAGTGAATATTCGTAAATTCATTTGCCTCTATTCAAATAAATACTGGCAAAATAAATTTCAGTATATTTGTTATTATTCTGATACTCTTCCATTTTTGTTTGGAAAAATGAATATCGAGGATTGAAATAATCAACTTCCCGATTTCATATGAGTCCTTTTTTCGAGCACGTAAGATACTAAAGCTATGAAGAATAATTTAGTATATTTCATTCATTATTTTGTAAATTTGTATTCACCCCTGGAGGCAAACAGTACAGGGATAATATTCTCATAATCGTTCTCAAGCCTCCTTCATATCCTGTGCTATTTATGATTATTCTGTGTCTATCCTAAGCTGGTGATGATGGTGGAAACAGCAGTGATGAAGATAAACCAATGGTTTATTTATTTTTATGCAAAAAAAAAATAAGTAATTAACAGAAAAACTTGGTAATTAGCTATTCTTCCAGTTTATAATGTGCTGCAGTAATTTATGCAAGAGTGCAATTGACTTTTTCCATCAGCAAATTATCAAAAGCATGAAAAGACTTCACACAAACTCATAATAATAATCAATACGATTGTACTCGACATTCAGGCAGCTGATCAGACGAATTGAAATAGAATGAAATTATACTGAGACCTTTGGAGAAAACGGAAATATTAATAAATATAAAACCCAGGGCATTCCTCTTTCCTTAATCACAACCAATAACAACTCAGCACGTCCAGGCATTTTCATGCGACAGTATAACCTCTTCACCTTTCGACCTACCCATAATATAGATCCACCGTGTTATTTCCTTCTTCGACGATGAGAATAAATTTGACCCCATCCACAAAACTCCATTCTGTTTGATTCTATTATTCTCATTCTTTTTCACTCTCTCCCTTCTCACGTGATCGATGCGCATCTCGATTATTCCCGGATTATCAATTTACCTACTATGAGCTTTATAATCCCCCGTGCTCTATTAATAATCCACATTATCCCGAAAAAAAAATGCGAATCGGGAAAAATGAAACTCTCCATCAATATATATATATTTCAGCTTCATTAAGAATTAAATCGACAGAATGATTGACACAATCGATACTTAATTTAATAAATATTAAATTGCCTAATGGAAAGCCTGAATTATTCATTAAAACTGCGGGAAAAAAAAAAGTGAGCTTTCTCTCAGTAAAATATCATTGACCTTGTTCTGCCCTATCCAAGCGCTTTTATCATAGCGAGAGAAAAAACGAGAGTATATAAATTGCGTTGTTACCTGAGACTGTGATTTGTGTAATACTCTCCCCGGGATGAATAGGAAAAAATGTGAAAATGTTTTACGCAAATACCTGAATCTGGTAAATAACCAATAGTATACGGCTCTTAAAGAGACATTGAGAAGTTTATCGCATTCCGCTTTCATGGTTAAATTAAATGGCTCGCAGGGACATTCCAAGATTATTATCCAAGCACGTCATACCGTCCTTTTCACTCTATATAGCTTCATGTGTTCGGCATTCGTGGAAACTACTTTCCGAGGACGTGATTGTAGACTCTTAGCCGGATAAGCTCTACGGAAACGCCTCGTGTGCGAATACTTAATTACTCTACTCTCAACCCACCCCCCTCTAGGCTCACCTACTCCTCGTTTCATTAGGGACGAAAGGTTTATACACTCGAATTTATCCCGATAAAATCTTCAGCTGTAGACTCCCTTTTTTTCCCTCAAGATGAATGCAAAGGACCGAATTATCTAAAGTAGCTTTGAACAAAGGACAAAGGCTTTTTTTCGAAAGTGATGATTTGATATGAATCTCAATTTAACGAAAAAGATTATTTTTCTAAAAGCCTCACCTCGACTGAATTGATTGTTATTAGCAATGACTCTTTCAGCATTTTTTCGTGCTATAAAGAACCACTCGCTGCTGTTACTCAGGTACTTGTACTCAACAGCAAGATCTTTAACTATAACACCATCCTGATCTGGTAGTCTATGTGCAAATGGACAAAATAACCATCGTTCTCTGTACTCCAATTTATCGTAGCAATTACCAGCTGCAAATATGTCCTCATCAAACTCAACCATCGATAGCACACTAGCATGAAGAAGATACTCAGATGACAACATAACTTCTGGCGCATATTTCCAGAGTCTCGTGAGCATATTAGCACGATTCACAGCTAAATTAGCCTCCAATCTGAATCTCTCCTGTGCATACTGATCAACAACACCCTCACCAAGATTCAAATCAGTACCAGCCGTACAATTTTCACCCAACAAATGCTGATTCTCAATTATTCTTAAAAAACGCGTAACAATATCAACCTGAACACTCTGTTTATCAACACGTTTTGTGCTATCAATTTTAATACCATCACGATAATCAACTTCACTCTCATAATTATTATCAGTTAAATTCTTCAAATGTTCACCACCATCATAACCGTACTCATCCAACTCAAACTTATCAATGAATTCATCAAATTTATATTTTTCATTATCAACTGGTCCATGATCAATAACACCGTAAATATCTTGTCTCGTTAAATTTTTAATTACACTTGATTTATCACTACCAATTTTATGCAATTTATGAAGATTACTCGTACGTGTCCTGTTGGACTTTTCGACGATTCTCCCGTACTTTCGTGAACGAAGAAATTGCTCTCTTGAATACAGTGAATTGTTGAGTGTTGAGTTTGTTACTGTTGGATCCTCAAAGTCAAGATCCTTGTATGTATCATTTGTGAATCTTGAATCATCGTCGAGAATCACGTCTTCATCGTCTTTCAGATTTTCGGAATAAGGTAGTTGATGTGAGGTAAATGTTTCTTTCGTTGATTTTATTCGGCCGTTATGACTGCGTGATCTGCTGTGTCTTATCTGAGGTTTTTCGTTGAGTGCATCTGCTCGAGAATTCGGTGATTCCTCCTGTTGCTTTGTCATTTGTGTCGGAAACTGCTCAGGGTCTTGGGTTAATCGACGATCAATGAAAAACGGCCGATGGCTCTGCTGATGTCGTAAAAGCTCCTTTGGCTTCTCAATCTGTAGATCCTCAGTTGTTACTATTAAAATGCAGCACAGCCACAAGACTATTCTGACGGAAAATCTGATAGCCATGACTGAAGTATCTGATTATCTTGATTTTACTGCTATTTAATTATTTGATAGAGTAATTGAATTAAAGTGCTTCATGATTAGAGGTCAAGTGGACGCTCTGTGAAATTTTTTTAATATTATTATCTCCATTTAATTATTTTATTACTCACATGGAGACAATATCACTAAATTTATCGAATTTACTCAGTCTGAATAAATCATGATCTTTGAGAATCTTTCGAGAGACTTTTATTATAGTTCTTTGGGGAAAAAAAGAAAAATAAGAAAAAGGTAAAACGACTGATGAGAAGAAGAACGAAGTTTTATGGTGAAAACCTACTTTGAGACACGTGTTCAGACTTGAGCGTTATCTAAAATCAATGGAACGTATTTTTGTTACATCCTCTATCGTCAAAGTATTTTCCATCTTTTGTGAAAACTTTCACAGGGATAAAAGAAAATAAAAGAGTTTTCATTGGAGAAGAGGAACAAAAAAAAAGCCACTGAAGAAAATCCTTCAAAACTCTTTTACAGTTGAAAAATATTATTTTTCATTTTATCGAAATTAATAAGACTGAGTTTATCTCAGAATTGAAAAAAAAAACAAATCTAACATCTTTGTCTTTTTAAGAGTCAAGTGAAGCGCGTAACATTTTTTTACAGATCATTGGATGACAAAGGCAGATGGCAATTGAATAAACTTCAAAACGAAAGCTCTATCCGTGATCGCACGCGGCGCCAGACTGAAGAGGGATGAAAATTCACCGCCCTCTTGGGTATTCGGCGCGAAAGGTAAGTGGACAAGGCGCATGCCTTTTGCACGCAGAAACTGTGGCTTTGCCACTGTGTAATTCATCAGTACAAACAGTTGGCCGTTTTTACGGAACTCTCGAGCACATTGCTTATTGTCAAGGTCTCTGCCTTCACATTCGAAATACCTGACGTTTAATCTTGAAATGTTTCGAGGAGAGGCCTTGAGTTAATTTTCATGAGTTACATTGAATGAAGGGAAAAATTCTCTCACTTTTCCAAAACAATTGGAAGAAGAGCATAATATATTGGAGGATTGATGAATTCGTTGGTGTACGTTACGGGAATTCGTAACGAAGTTTCGTTGGTTTAATTGAATTGCAGACATAACTCAATGCCACAATCTTCATATTGCTAGAGACAATAAACAAAGACGTTATTGAAGACAAATATTGATAGGTAATAATTTGCAATCTGTCTTGGGAGAATGGAAATTGAAATCCATAACATGAAGTGAATGAAAATAAAGAAAAATCCGTATATTCAATGAAATTCATGAGAAGAGTAAAAAAATATTTATTCAGTCAATATTAATCTCAGCTTATGAGGAGGATTTTTATTAAATATCTCATTCCTTATTAAAGACCCTAAATACACAAATAATTTGGGTAGCAATCGTTTGATACACTTTCCACAGAATTTATATTGTATAAAAAGAACAGTTTCTCTGTAAGGGTACCTCCATTTTCTCTTTGTACTCATTCGTGAAACTCTACCCGTATATTTACGTTGTAACCATAGAATAAACTCACGAAAGTACACAGAGTTTGTCCATAAACTCTAGCATCGGTTGATTCAGTCAAAATTCATGTGAATGTACTAGAAAATCACGATTCTACTATTCAAAATACCTAACTCTACATTTTGCACATTGTAAAAACAGAATAATTGAACAAACACGACTTGCACTATCGAGCAATTGAATTGTCATCAAAGAACCTCTGATTTTTTACTTGGAGAATGTTTTTGAGAATAAAGAGAGGAATATTATTGACATATTCAATTCTCAAACGTGCGAATTCATTCGTAATTCAAAAAATCGTTGATGAATACGAGAGAGAATACCTGTCTCCATAGAATTTAATTTGGAATTTCAAATTGGACAATGCATTTCATCAATGCTTCATCTGTCATTACAAATCCAACTCGTGCACTCGCGCCAATTTTTTTCATTGGCATTCATAAAATCCACGAGTCCGTTCATCAACTAATATTGATCATCCCCGACGTACTTAATCAAAGGATATTTGCTTTCGAATGAACGTATGATGAGTGAATTCTTCAATTAAATATCTCGTTGAAATTGAGTGAAATGATTGATGCTAAGCATCACACCAATTACTTAATAATTTCAAGTATATAATTTCCTTTGTATTGTACACGCAACCATTTCGAGTACTGAAAGCTCCACGGTATTATTCAAAGCTCTATTGAGTGGAATTTACTATTCGATTGTTCGCCTGCGATGAAAAATCAAAGATTCAATCGCTATTCATGAACTTTAATTAAATTTTGAGAATGAAAATTTTAATTGAATTTCGTTCGAAAGGTCAGTTTTTTGTTCCATAACAATATATTGATGTATTGAGATCGAAATATTGTTCTTCCCTGTATTACGCAACCCGGAAATTGGAAAAAATATGATCAAAGAGTTCCAATTTTCGACAGATCAATGCCACTTCACAATGGACAAAGAGGAGTTCGAAATTGGCTATCGCGAAAAATTCCAAAGCCTTTTTTGAAATACTTGAGTGTGAAGGACAAAGGCACATTCAAATTACGAAATAGAGAACGAGAACTATTCAAATTAACACGAAAAAATTGTATAGACACGATCATTTGTTTGCATGCATTTATCGTGTGTTAGAAGAGCCAATTATATTAACAATCGAGCAGATGTTATTGGTCATATAATTACCCTATCAAAATGATAATATTATCTGATAACGTATTGCTGTATATCTACATTCACCAAGCACAGTTCCGCCGCCTAACCGAGACATTAACTCAATGGTCTTTGTAATGGGAGCCACCTAATCCCCAAACCTGATATCTCAACCTACAGTGTAATGATCGAATAGTACAAGGCTCCCCATCAATCAATTGACTTCGTGTAAATTGAGTCTGAGGGTAACAAAACCATACATAGATTTTCACTCCCATCACAGGTCAATTTGATGGATTTTTCCTCTTTCGTACAAATAGATGACGGAAAAGAAACTCTCCTATCAAACAATCACTGAACTCACTTCTCACAAGTTTGGAAGAACTTTAAGAGGCACTTGTGGGAGATGTCTGTGGAAACTTTATTCAACAAAGTTTTGAAGAATTTTGATATCACCGAACAACTTGTATAAAGATTCCTCAACATTATTCTCAATCCGATTCTGAAATTGATTTTGTTGTCCAGGGAGATTTGATACTCTTGAAACATGAATATTATATTGGATGTAAGCAGAATTTCCAATATTGTAAAAATAACTTGGGATTATTTTTATTTTTTCTGTAAACAGAAAAAGAATTCCGGTATTTATTGAATTTCAAAGTTTACTGGTGCTCTAGGTGGGAATTAACGCAGATTAGAATGATAATAAAATTCTGATATTGATATTGCTTTTAGTAAAAATATATTTATCTAGAGAAAAAGAAAAGATGATAATGAATGTCTGTGCATTGACATGAACAAAAAAAGCACTCCTAAGCCATTAAAGTAATTTATTTCTTGAGTCCAGCTCTTTCCATCTTGAATTTACTAACAGCCCGTTTTTGTATTTCCACTGGTTTCACTGGAGCCTCGGAGACAGCGTGCTCTTTAATTTCTTTTACAATCTGAAAACCACAAGGGGAAGAAGAGAATTTATTGATTATAGTTTAATTAAACTTTTTGAACTTCATGAATTTGTTAATTAAATTGAATTCTCAAACTCACAGTGTGGTAAGCAGATACTGGTTCCAGCCCATCTTCACTTTCTTCTTCAGTTGTAATTTCTATCGGAGTTTGAATTTGTTTACTGTAATTAGTGTTATTAAATGTTTTCTTCAAAATCGATTTTGGCCCTGGAATTATTTTATAAATGTCACGCGGACTAACTATATCATTCCCACTGCCACTTGAAATTTCTGATTCTCTTTCAGAGTGTTTTATATAAATTCTAATAGTATCATCTTCATCACTCTCATCCTCTGACTCATCGTCTTCTTTAGAGTATTCATACAGTCTCTGTTCAATAACCGAAACTCTTCTCTTCTCTGTATTGACTTCCATTTCCTCTTCATTACTAAAATACTTAACTTGTGGCTCAGCAAATGCAACTTTTTTCTCTCTGATTTCTAATTTATCTAAATTTTTATTCCCCTCAAATTTCTCTAAATCACAAAATTTCAATTTATCCGTTGTAACATCACTGCCATTTGTACTTAAATAATTTATTGTCTTATTGTGTCTCATGTTTGTATCATTCTCATGATTTCTTTTATCCAATCCCGATGTATTTACACTATTCAAAACTTGAAGACGATGATTCAATTTCGTTGATTTCTTCTCCTGCACCTCATTAGTTGCCTCTTCAGAATAATCAGAAGAATAAGATTCCGAATCAACTTCTGACTCGTCGTAGTACTGTTCATCATCGACTGATTGATTATAAAAATCAGGATTCTCATCCTCTAGCCTATTGAGTTCGTCCTCCAATTCTTCTTGAAGCTCAAGTGCATCCAGTTTTTTAAACAAATCCTCTTCTGTCTTGATCTCTCCCCTCGACTCATTCCTAACTTGCATTAATCTCTTCCTATACTCTTTCTCTCGTTTTCTGTGCTCATCTCTCCAATTCTTCAGTTTTTCATCCTCCCAATGCTCCACTAGATCCTTCCTATTACCACCACCAAATATATCAAAAGTATCCGGTATAACTTGTCTCATCCCCAACAAATTCCTCTCTTTCTCATAATTATCAAGCATCTCATTCGCCTTTTTAATTCTACGATTGCACAGGGCAATTGCCTGAGGTGCACTGTACTTAGCAAAATAACCATCACCAAGGCATACCATTATCTCATTAGTATGTACCACTTTACCACGCATTAGCGCACGTTTACCAATGGGCACCATGCAATTTATGGATAAATTTTGTGGCAATAATTGTAATCCCTCTAATACTTTCTCGTGGCGTTTCTTGTAGTCACTCCAGATTTTTACTTGTTCATTATTTCTCCTGATTCCCTGTGGATTGAAAAGTCGTTAGTCATTCTCATGAAATTATCTAATAAATAATAATAAATAAATACATTTTTTCGGAGTAAATTTAATTGTATACGTACCTCCTTAAGAGCTTGATTCAACAGCTGCTGTTGATATGCTTGTAACTGCTCATAATCCATAATTTCAAGAATAAATCAAATATCAAATAACTTTTTGATAAATATATATATTTATTGAGCAACTAATTTTGTTCTTCACGAAGTAGTAACCCACTACCGGCTTCATAACCTCTTCACTTATTTCACGAGTAATTCACGTAAATAATCAATTTCATTTTATCACTAGATTGATTTATTTAAATAGGCAGAAGAATAGGCTTGATCTATTCATTAAAAAAAAAATATTTAAGAATTTCTGGTAATTATAGAAAACGAATGGATTCTTTTGTGTGATTTTCACATGAGCCCAGACTGAAACTCTGCGAAATCACTGTTTTATCAACGCAGTAGTTGTGTTCGTTGGAATTTACGAAGATTTTCCTGCAGAGGGTTTCAATGTCTTGATATAACCCATTTCGGATAATTTTCAGAATTTTCTGAATAGCCGCGAGAATTCTGAACGCATTACGAACAAATGTTCATAAAATTCGGTGTAAATTGATGAATAAATTATTTGGAGCACTCACTACTTGCTGATCACGTACTAGGATGTCCTTGAAGTCCTTCTGAGCCGCCATTTTCTCGATGCACTCTCCTAAATCCACTGAACACTATTCACAATATAAAACAAATGCCTCTTCACAACTACACACAATTGCACAAATAAATTACACAAAACACTCTGCACAATTTATTTTCACACTCAAAACAATAATTAATACTCAAGACACTTGAAGTATTAATTTAAAATGATAATAGATCAATGAGAAATACAGAGACGTTACCGCCCGGTGTCTCCGACTCGACTAACCGAAAAACAAGAGAGCATCGATGTATAGGAGCGCCGCCACTCCTTCCCTCCCCCCTCAACTAAATTAAACAAAGGACTAACGATTCTCTTCAGTTCCAAAGCAACTGTTGGACTCTAACAGTCAACTAAAATAATAATTTAATAAAAATTGACCATCGGAGTGATTTCAAGATGAATTGACAACGTCTATCCTGTGCTGCCCCCTTATTCAGTGTCTCCGAGAGTTCAGTGCCTCGAAGAAGGTAAAAATTCAGAAATAAATACAAGTGCATTAGTGTGAGAGACCTCAGTCATGTCTGTGTGACACTTCACAATGACTTTTACTCGTTAAATGATCAGATGAATAAATAAATGCAGGATAATCTCACGAAATAAAATTCCGTAACGAATTTTATCGACCGAAGTATCATGGCGTCGTTGCCGTGATTATTGGCGGGAAAGTGTTCACTCTCGTGGTTCGTTTTATTCTCGACAACAATGTCAGTGTCATACAGTTACACTCCGGATTATTTTTCGATAAGTGATATTTTGGCTACGGAAGAGAGAATTTTGTGCCGAATCGATGTATCACTGCCACGTTTAGGTGAGTACCATGATAATTCATTGAAAATTTAATAATTGGAGGATTTTATGTGCTCCGAAGTAGGGTTAATCAAAGGATTTTCAGAGGATCGTGTGTGATTGTTTATAATAGGTTTTTTGGATATTTCATCGGATTCTGTGGATTTGAAGGAAGGGACGAAATTGGAATTTCCGTTTTGGTTAGCTCAGGCATTGCACTGCAGAAGACGTCCAATTGTCAGTGTAGAAATTCCAAAATTTTACAAGGAAGGATATCGGTTCGTTGTTTCATTGAAATTAGGACTCAATAGGTTCATTTTCTTCTTGAATTATTCTCTGATAGTTGATCATGATTTTAGGGAAATATTAGAGGCTGATGCTTGTGCTGTAACACTGAGCAAATGGAATCAACATTATTATGAATTAGGAATGCTTCTGAAGCAATTTAATAATCGTGATTGCGAGAAAATCACTGACAGTTTGATGTTGGTAGGTATATTGGATTTTTTCCTTCAAAAAAAGGGGAAAAATATGAATATGAAGTCCTCAAGCAAATTTATATCATTTTGTCTCTATTTTCTTTAAATACCTCGAATAATTAAAAAAAAATAAACAAAAATGAATGAATTCATCTGGGGACTCTATAATCATTGGAAAAAAATTGTTTAATGCTTATTGCACTATTATTTTAGACATTCAGATCTCGAATTAGATTAGTAATGGATTGGGCCCAGAATCCTGTGCCAGATCCAACACTGGCTGGTCAACTACCAATGCTTGAGAGAAATTTATTTATCTCTGGTCGTAAATCACGTGAATTATTGATAGGATGGTTGAAACAGGGCGGTGGAAATATTGAAACATCCGAAATTGTTGCTAATTTATTGAGGAAACGTAAACGTACTGATGGCTGATTAAACTTGTGTATTGAATCACATATCCCTTTATTCAATTATATAAACATTAAATTCGTAAATTAAATAACAAATTATTATTATTTTTTTTTAATTATATACAAATAGTGATAGATTGAGAATAGAATTAATGATAATTAGGTAACAAACCAATGATTCACAACCCAATGCTAAATATAACACGTAAATTGAATTTAATTCATTATTTATATGTGAAAATCGGATTTTTGAATATCATTATATTGGCTCTTGATTTATGAAAAATAATAAATTCTTTTCAATTTTATTTTATAGATAATTTAAAATTATTAAATTTAGAGAAATACTTATAATAGTAGAATTTAAATTCTTCATCCCTGATATATTTCTTCTAATGTTAATAATAGATATTATTATCATTATACTTCATAAAAAATATATCTCTGAATAACTGAGAAATTTTAATTTTCTTAAAATTATGTAATATTGCTTCATGTCCGGCCGAAACATGTCACTAACTATTTATTACATATTTTTATAATTATTCTGAGTTTATTTTCGGTTCACTTAGTTAAATAATTTACAATTGTTCGTGAAAAATCGAACTTTGGAATTTATATACCTGATATAACATAATTCACCAAAAATTCATTAAAATTGGTGGTTTACTAGAATTAAATTGCATTGCAATGGCGTTTATGATTTTACGAATATTTCAAAAATCATATTGATTAAATTTAGCAATAATCGACTGCTTTAAAGATTATTTACATCAACAATAATAAATTTTTATTATTCTCTCATATGAACTTCATATAATAGCATCATTGGAATGGCATATTTTTATAAAAACGAAATATTATAAAGAAACATCTCCGAATTTTCCATTTATCGATGAAAAAATTTATCAAAAATATTACTTCAAACAAAACTGAGTCAACATTGATTATCCACTTCCCTCTGCGACAAAATTATCAAATTCCTCCCTTCGTATCTTCTCTCTATCTCCCTCAAGATTCAAATCCCGATAGTCTCGATTCCAACTCATTATTTTCATCAAGATCCCCAATGTTGATTCAGCATGACTAATGCAATCACTAAAGTTAGAATTGAGCAATAATTTTGAGCACTCAAGACAAAAATTGTTCCTCAAGTTATAACAGCTCGATACACGTATTTTCACTTTCAAAAACCACTAAAACTAGTGAATTAATTATTATCAATAGACGTTGAGCGATTTCAGGTGATTTTAGTCAAGGCACTATGCTCATCAACGAATGCATCAATGAGGCCTCGATTTTAATTACATTAATATAACAAAATATATATATACGTATATATAATAACACTTCACTGCACATAGAGCTCAGCATCATGAAGATGGGATAATATATTATCTAGTCAAAACGTCGTTTCAGTTTCTAAAGTAGGCTCTTGCTTGAATAATCGAAAATTACCGATTGAATTAGCATCATCTTGAGGTAATGGTGTTAAATCACGGAGTATCATAACAGGACTCGTAGCACCGAGCATGTGGTCCTGTGGACTCAGTGGTCCAGTGTTTGCTGGTGTTAATGGACTACTGGGGCTCTCGTTACTACTGACATAACTCTCTGGTGCGTTTGGAATGGCAAGTGGAGTTGTTGCACCATTTAAATCTGCACTGGCACCACCCAGCAGCATTTCCTGGAGCAGACTGTCTATGTGTGCTACACCAAACAATCTGACGAATTGTATTTGTTCAATCATCTGCCAGGATATGGATTGTAGGGCTGGAAGTGTCAACAGAATTTCACCGAAACGTCCTCTACTGTCGTATTGACGATCGCTTATGTAATCCTCCAGGTTTATTTGGATTTGATAACGCAGATGTTTGATCCGTGCTGGCTCACTCAAGCCTTTTGCATCTAGAGATTGAACACATGAATTAGTGAATGTTTACGGAAATATTTGACATCAAATGCAGTGGAATGTTTAATTAAATAGAGGAAATTGGGGTAACATGGACATTCTGATTGAATCGTTCGAGATAGAATTTTTTTGATCATTCCATTGGAAAACTGAGCAAATTTTTTCAGATTCGAAGGGGTTTACCTTCCTCAAATTTGAAAAAATCATGTTTTCCGCCTAAAATTTCCTCAGCTTTCCAATGGAATCATCAGAAAAAAGATATCTTCAATATTTCTCTTGATTCCTCGTAATATACCCCACCTTCCCCTGTAACTTACTCGGGTCGAAAAACACGATGGCCTTGAGACACGCGAACTCAGTATCGTCGATCTGCACCTCGTTCAGGGGTTTTACCAGTTCATCAATCACTCGTGATCCAACTCTGCTCATATCCAAGTCTTGATTACGTCCCTCTGTTGGAAATGATATGACTGATAACCACAGTTAAACCGTTCAATTAAAAATAAAAGACTGAGTCCGATATCGAGAAACTAAGTATCTTTTATTCTGCAATATGATTTACAGAATTTAACCACATAATACCGGACTCAGTCAACTATCTACACCCCAATGAATACGTGCAAGGAGCCTTGTTATATATTCTCATCGAGGTTTGAACGATTATTAATTGATGTCATTGATACCGTGATTGATACGTTGTGGTTGAATGTAGGGAAAGGTGGGGTAAAATGGATATTTCAATCGTCTCCACTTTTCCCTACGTTTAATCAATGAAACCGACACCGTGAATTATAAATTTAAGAAAGCCGATGGAATACCAACATAGCAATGTTACTTTATCATCTCCCAAATGATTCTAAAAAATCCCAAAGAATTTTGTACTTTTCACTGCAGGCGAATGAAAGCTATTGATTCTATCGACAATCTAATTATACATACCAGGACAGCTTTTGGTGATGATACAGTTATTTCCAAGCAGCAAAACATCATTGAGATGCATACTGCGTCTTGCTACACCAAGTAAGAGGTGTTCTCCCGCATGGGCTCTCAATAATGCAACTTGATCGTCCAATGATAATTCACAAAATGCCGGAATGTACTTGGCCCACTCGACCAAAATCAATAATTGCTGTTTCATGCTGTCGCAGACATCATTTATGTTGGCTATTTGCTTATTACTAAGGTCAGTCTCGTTATGTGGGCTACCAAGTTGCTGGACCTGATGAAAATGAATCAGAATGATTAATTGAGAATTTTAATTATAAAAAAATTCAGAAATAGAAGGAAAAGAGGGGAAAATGAACGGAAATGAGGGAAGAATTATCTATAGTCGTTCACAGTGTTCCGTGGCATTTGTGACCATGGGCAAAGGATATAAATATTCAAACTGCTCGGGTTACCAAATTAAACTGACCTCTAAGGCCGCCACAACTTGTCTACTCAGCATTTCAGCCTGCAGTAAAGATACGACAGACAGTCCACCACCATTACTAGTTTGTTCTTCATAACTTGGTCTTCTGCAGCTGATTCTATCTCTTTCATTTTGGACAGCTTCCTTCTTCATGCCAGCTTTGAAACACTTTCGTAATCTGCAGTATCTGCATTGATTTCGTTTGTCCTTGTCGACTACACAATTTCTGCTGAATCTGTTGGGAATTATTTAATTAGAATATTAGTGAAGAATTCATTGTTTTATTTTTCTTTCACTATTTGGGTTTTTTCGTTCAGCAATAAATGAATCATTTTGGATGTAAAAAATACGGAGAAGAACCGGTTTGAAGCATCCAAAACTCCAATGTCATTTCCAACATTATATTCTATAATATATTCATAAAAAAAAGGGGAATAATCGTAAAAAATTAGGTTTACATTAACGTGCAGCGTTTTTTTCCACAGAATTCCGTTAAATCATTTAAAATAACAGAAAGCACACATACTGAAGGGAACGAATTAATCTTTAATTCATGAGCTTTCACTTTTGACAATAATTCGACGATATAAAATTTTAATCAACTATTTAATTTTAACAAAGAATATAATTCTCGTTAATGGAAATTTCCTACATTACGAATTCATCATAAATTGATTGAAACTGACACGTGTGTTGCAGATTCGATTCCCCTTTTTATTTTACACTCCATCCATTTGCAATTGACATTCATCGAGGTCAACAATTAACTAGTTTTTTTTTCTTCATTCTCGTTTTTTTTCTTTAAACAATTATATAAATGAAACATTATAATTACCTGCACGTGTAGAGATGATTTTTCCTAACTGAGCGCCGGAAAAATCCTTTGCAACCATCGCAGGATGCAGCACCATAGTGTTTACCAGTTGCTCTATCACCACAAATAGCACAGTGTTGAGATAAAACACCAGCAACACCAGATCCTGGGACACCTAGAACTGATCCACCTGCTCCTCCGGTGCCCATGCTCAAATCTGCATCTAAAAAGAGAGAAAAAATTATTAAATAGGAGACAATGACTACTAAAAAGTGTAATCACTCTTATACATCTCCATTGACTTCAGAATACTCTCCGAATTAGCAACATTTCACAATTCGATATTTTTCATTTAATGGAATGTTTTTTTATTAATTTTGTTTTTAATGTTATCATCTGGAGACATAAATACGGACATTTTCGAGGGTACTTTACGACTCTTTCATTTTTTTTTCTCTCTTATAAAGTATGTGTTCTCATTGCCCGATAACAATATCTTCGAGAGCCACCAATACTATCATGACACTGTATTCATAAAGGAATTAATCGACATTGTGTGAATGTCTGCGTGTCTCGCCTAGTGACTAAACGATAGCTTCTGAATTTTTCCAGTCAATTCGTAACGATTTACGTGATGAGAGAAATAATTAATTATTACAATTATTCAGTGGAAATGGATGAATTCATTTATTTTTGGAAAAATTGATGACAATGCACATGAGATACTAATGTATCAAGTTTTACATATTGAAAGAGCCCATGGGTTGTCTGTCGCCAACGCGTGCCAATTAAATTTATCGAGTGTGTTATTGTCGAGACTCATGAAGCTCTCGAAATACATCAAATTGCATCATCATTAAATCAATTATTTCTCAATTACTAATTATGAAATTTCGAATTACAATCTTATTGGAGCATTGAGGCTTCTCTTTATCTCATGACTCTCTGAATTTACACAAAAATTGATTGAGAAAAGGTGGAGATAACTCATCTAATTTCTCATTTTACGCAATTCATCGAGCAATGGAATTCTACTTTGTAATTGCATTCCCATTTTTTTTGTTCAACGACATAAATTTGCACTTGAATTGAGCACTGAAATATTATTCTATAAAAATGCATAAGATTGTGGGGTTTTTTGTTGAAAGTGCCTCGAGAATTTTAAATACTGTACATTCTTATTTTTTTAAATTCATCTCATTATCATGATTTATTAATTATCTCATTGTCTCAGTATCTTATTATTATTATCATAATTTTTCTCACTTTCTAAAATTAACACCAAAGTTAAGGAGTTCTTTAATTCAATTTAATTCAAAGTGGTGACTACTGTTTGCATCTCTTTTAGTTGGCAATTAATTATTGCGACAGTAAACCTAGGCGGTTGCGTTTTATATACTTTCGCAAGCTCCTCGCACTCGTTCACTTCGCAATCTGTGTTACAGAGCAAAAGTGTCAACGCACATTGGTACAGAGTTGAGAGAAAAAAAAATTCAGTAAAATGGGACTTAGGGCAAAAGTTTAATCGTTTGTGCATTTTTTTGCGTACATAAGAAGGAAAAAAAAGGGGATTTATTTATTCTGCAGTTGCATTCTAAAATGCCATGGAATAAAATTATAAACAGGGCACTTGTGCTATTTTTTATTTTTTTTTCAAAATAACTGAACTTGTTTTAACTATAAATTAATTTATCTCGGAATTATTCCGGAATTTTTTAAAATCAAAAACAAATATATTAAACGGAAGTTGAGGAACTAATGCACAAATTTGGCACGATTGTCCTTGAATGCATGTGAGGGACAAGTTATGTGAGAGAGATAAAAAAAATGGATTATAATCCACTGTCTACGGCAATTGGAGGCCAACCCGCATCATGACGAATCACTTTTGGACTTTATACCAATGTTGATTATTACGAAAGCGTCACAAACTGTATTTGAACATTTATTCATTGTATCGTAGCTTATTGAGGAATCCTTCGTTCCCAACCTACCGCAATGTTACAAATCATTTCCTATTAATAACTCAAAATCCAAATAATCATAATATCCATTGAATTATTCGAAAAATTGTGAATATCATTAAAATTATCTGAGCTTTCTTAATTTCTGATAATTCGAGAATTCCGGTTTCGCATGAGGTTTATCCAAACGGAACAAGATAGCACGGAGTCAACAATTTCGAAAATAATTCCTATTTTTCCATAAAAATCAAAGATTTCGAAAGGACCTGTTCCCATTACACAGTGCAGACGTCATTGGATCCGTATACTTAAGAAGCACATTAAAAAAAAGGGCAGTTCAGACGTCAAGGAGGTGCCTGCCTCATGTATCAATCAAAGAATTACGCAATTTCATCACACAGGGCATTAAATGATTTACATAATATTTCACAGTTGTACGCACGTTCTTACACCCAACTTTCCCCCTCTCTTCATCAAGTTTTCGATGTGATACGTAAGATTCTTTTTACCCTAATACGAGGTGCATGGGATTGCGTCATGATATTTGTGTTTTTTTTTATTTTGCATGTCATCGTGCATCGGTAATATATAAGGAACTGTCGGAATCTATTTTTTATGAGAATCGTGATGTCTTCAAGAACGTGATTTGCTTCAATTCTTTTTTTTTCTTCTTGAGAATTGAAGGATTTTTTTATTATTTTCTGCATCTCAATCATTTCCAGGGATATTGACGTTTAATCAAATATTTTCAGTAATATTACAAAATAAATTGCATGTAATGGAGTAATTATAAACGATGCTCATAATGCATATCACGATTATGTTAAATAACATTCTGAGAATTTATTGAATATTTCCATTAAAGAATAAACGTTTTTCACATTAAAATTCTATAAAAGGGCAGGAAAAAATGGTATTCTAGTTTTTATGAAAGAATAGAGAACTTTTGACCTTTTTTTTTTCTTCAATCATTTGAAATAACTCAATTTACAGTTGCACGGGTCATCTTATCGAGTACGAGATTACAAATGTTAATTTTATAGACATAATACTGGCCCTGTTGAGTCAAGGCCCAATTCTCCTCTTTTTTTCTCACTCTCATATTTTTTTTCGTTTCATGAATGACATTGGAGCATTACAAAATAACCGAAAATCTCACGCGAGTTTCACTACAATTTTTAAAATTTTCAGTAAGTGAAATTCAAGTGCCTCGTCCTTGGCTCTATCGTTCATTCTGATAATATTTGACTAACAGAAAAGTACACATTTACATACAAACGTTCGTTTATTTTTCCCCTGAAATTTTCATTTACTCTTTTTCTTCATCCGTTGACTCTCATGAGGTAATGCAAAATTCTATTAATTCATTTTCTATTTTCTCGGTTATTTTTCTCATTGGAAAAATATATATAATCATTAATCTAACGGGTAATCAACAAAGAGAAAGCTGGATGATGAAAATGTGTCATATCGTTGGTAATGATCGTTATACGTATGATAAATAAAAGGAATGCATCGATGAGTACCAAATATAATTTTCTCATCGTGCTACTGAACGGATACTTGAAATTAGTCGGTAAGAATTACGAGTTTTGTAACCATTTCCCGTCACATTTATATTACCTTTCTCCGTTCGTAATATTCATCGATTTCAACGTAATTTGTGGATTGTTTTGAGATTATTAAATTAATTGCTAATGATACATAACAGGATATCTCGGAAACTAAGGGAGATAGAGCGATTTTACAAGAGACCTTTTTTGTAGAGAATTTCAAGGGCTACAACAAAGGTTATTATGATTATTTCTCTATCTCGCTTAGTTTCCGAGATATCTTGAAAAAAGTGATGACGAAATAGAATGAATTTGTCTAAAAATTTCATTGAGAATAAAATAAAAATTTCGCAATTCTATTTACACTTGTCTTCAATCGAGAATTCATTTGAGAATACATAAATCTTATATGTAGATTGAATAATACCTTTTTTTTATTTTTCCTACTATTTTATCGCTACTGCTATGAATAAATAATTCGTAGAATCTTCCTATACGTAAATGTCGATATTAATACAAGCATCTTAGCGCTGTAATAAATTTGCACCTGAGATACAACCTGTTTTGCGTCAGCAGAAAAGACGTATGAAGTCAGACGAGAAATGAGAGGTGGCGGTCAAGTGTCAAGACTCTCTGGCTATTTTTTTATTCTCTGTTTTTTCAATTTTTTTTCATTTCATGCATTTGATTATTGGTATAATGTCCACTGATATATTCAAGCTTGGGGAAAAAAAAAACAAATAAAGGTAAATTGGAGGCAAAAAATATTGAGCACGGGGAGAAAAAAATAAGTGCAAGAAATAGATAATTTTCCATTGGAGCATTATCATTATTAACGCATCGTTATACATGTAGGATAATTATTTGATGAAAATTGAAGTGAGCGAGTTAATGTGATTCAATGTTGCAATAGTCAGTCTTATCTGGAATTTATTTTTAACATGAAAATTCAGTGAAATTCCGAGAATTCTTCATTTTTTTTTTTTTTTAAGCAGTTTAACGTTTGAAATAAACCCGAAATTATGTTTTATTCATGAATATTTTGTTGATCCTCTTCGAAAACACTTTCAGACACGTGTAGAGAAGTGCGTATCTACACGTGTCTAAAATATTTTTTTTCGTCATGAAGACGTTGACGAAAAAATCGGAAAAAAATTGAGAACATGCTCCAATGTGTCTACATTATCGAGGAATTTTTTCGTTTCTTTAAGAGCAACTGCTTCTATCCTAGAGGGAAATGTAATTACTCGAAATTGACTCAAGATTGTGAAATAATTCCAAGCATATCCGTTATCCATGAAAATCCCCATTAAAATCATGATAAAATCTATTTTCTGTGGGATTTTTGTCGATGACGCAAGTGACTGAGACCCAAATCCAGAGGCTCTTTTCATTTTTTCAACAATAACACACACACACAGGTATAAAAATCGTTTTTTTTCCTAAAAATAAAAAAATCCATCGAATGCTGCAAAATAACTGCAATATATTTTCCTCTTTAAATAACTCTAAATAAAAAATATGAATAAACACTAGCATACCTGCTAATCCCATATCCCCTCCTACTTCAATTCCAAAGATGAGAAAAAAAATTCTATTTTTACATTCAAAGAATCTTCTATCACTACGTTTAATTTCCCTCACGCGTGGCGCTAGTATTCTCTTCTACTTCATCACAAAAATTAATCGTGTGTACAAGTGGAAGATAACCCGTGAACAGGATACCGTTGACACAAGTGAAACAATTAATAAATTGCAATTGTTAACAAGTTCCATGAGTCTCTGAGATATTATCACCTTTTTTTATTATTTTTCCTTCAATTAAACCCCACTCAATTATCTCCAATTCCTCAATTTTCCATAATTTAAATATTTAATTATCTAGACTAGAAAACACCTCTCGACAATCCCAAGAAAATCACGTCACAAGAGTTATGCAAACCAACGAAAATAACTCTTTCACTTATTTACTGCACTTTTTTTATTTCCATTGATTTTACTTAAATATTCAACACGAAATAAATAATCCAATGGAATAATTGAATTTCCGAGGAAAAATAACGTGGAAAGATTTTAATTTGCAACAATTTTGAACCTTTAATGGGCAATGACGCTGCGAATAACAAAACTCGATGAAACGAGCCGAGTGGAGGGGGATATCAGTGTCTCTCGTATTGTTATCCCTCTTTCTTACTTTGTCTCTTTTTTTTTAGTCTTTTTGCTTATTTTTATTTCTCTCCTACGTCTCTCTCTGTCTAACTCGGCGAATCACTCAACGGCCCGCTGACGACTGGGGAAACAGCTGTGAACGCACGCACGTTTTTGCACTAACAGCGTGCTTTAAAATTGCAGTGGGAGGGGAATATTAAGATAATTAGAGATGGAAAACTAGGCCCATTTGTTTTTCTATAATTTCATGAAAATTTTGGAAATTCTTTGCTTCCTTTCACTTCGCAATTCCATCATCTTGATCGGAGTTCATTCAAAACATTTTTATCTACTCAATTGTTGAAGAAAATTAAATGATAAAATGACGATCGAATCTCACTCTTTAATGAGATTTAATTATTAATTTTGTAAACATATTTACGTACAAATTTAATTGCCTGAAAATTCTATAATGTTGAACGTGATTATTTGAAATTTTGTTTTATTAATTAAATGCATTTAAATTATTTTAATTAATTTCAATTTTATGCAGGCATAATTAAGTGCATTTAATTAAATACCAGTAATTCACAAATTCCCATTATATGTTAAAACGGAAGTGATGATTTTCGATAGACATTGAGAGGTCAATGATCCTCAAATATATTTTCTTGAATTTCCAATGAAAATAATGATGAATGGAAAGTTTCAAGTGCTCAATTAAACGATAAAGAAATATCTTGAGAATCTGAAAATTAATTAATCAATTCAGGTGCAGAAAGGAGAAGAAAAAAAGAAGTGATATCGTTTATCATGGCGTCGTAATGTCCCCGATGATAGATTAATAATCCTAGGGACTTTCGAGTCATGGCCAATTGGGCTCTTGCCTTGAATAATCTTATGAATTTCTTTTTTCATCACTAGACCTGCAAAATCATTTGAAAACATCGACGACAAACAATTCGTTAAAAACATCTCTCGACTTCCGTGTAACATAATTAATGAAACTTTAAAGAAAAAAAAGGTAATCAAGAATGAGGAAAATGATCATCAATTTCATAATTTCAAGTGTCATTATTTGCCTATAAAAATAGACTAGAAGTGCAAAAAAATAGTAGTACATGAGTTTAAAAAAAAGGCTGAATATCCAATCAATGTTTCCATGCTTTTGAAATTAATTAACTCTCAAGAATCATGATGTATGATTTTTTTTCCAACTCAACAGCAGTAATGATACCAATTAGCCATAATTTGAATCCCAGTCACACTGATTATTTCTTTTCCATTTAATGAATTCTATATTTGGTATTAATAAAAATTGGAAATTTAATTACAATCAATGGCTGATTGGGGACCAATGAGAAATCATGAACAAAGCACTGAAAATGAGTCAAACTTAGTGATAAATAAAATGTAGAATTCAATTGTGTTCCTGCTTACAATAATAAATGGAGGAAAAAATAATGATTCACATCTCTTCTTCTTATTCTTGTTTATAAACTTTATGATTCTTCTGAATGTCAGATTACTGTGTTTATTATCGAAACTCCGAGTTAATTCAGTGAAATGAACGTTTCAACACGCGCAATTTCTCACTTCATTACTACAATGTTGCAAACATTTCAATTACACTTTAACTGTTTTTTTAGTTAAATGAGTTTTTCAGTGAGATGAATTATGAAATTAATGTGGAAATAAATAAGCACTAATTACATATTTTTAATGGCATTGAATGAGAGAAAAAAAATCAGTGTCATCACGTCATTCAATAGCATAGAATTTACTCGTGTATTATGATTTTGAAACCTTGAAATTGAGTTGGAAGAAAAAATATGGATTTTAGAAGAAATTAAACCGGTTTCTCTCATTTTCAATTAAACACATCAATTCATTTATCCAGCCAATACTTTTACTTCTCCCAATTTAATGAAATTTTTTTTTCAAAAAGAGAGAATCAATGATTCTTTTTTAAAAATTCATCAATCTCATGAATTCCCAAAGACGCATACAATCAATCACAGGATAAATGCGCAATGTTTTGACCTGTCTAAGGTCAACTCTTTTGGTATTACGTAAGTGGAATGCATGTCTCTTTGGTGTTTGAGATGAGAAACTAGCAAAGTGATTCGCTTATGTATTCTTTATTTGAGTTGAATTGTCAAGTGTCTACCCTTTACATTTCTGAGATTGCCAATAACACGCTTAAAGTTGAAGGCCACAAAATTAGTATTGCCATTGACTTGCCTCAAGTTTATTTACAAATTTCCATAATTTTCATAATTCTTTTTATTCTTTTTTATTTTTTTATAATATTTGATGAATAGACTCTGCCTTTGTTGATTCATGTTTCAATGTGTAATTCATGAGAAACGGAAATAAGTAGTAAGAAGTATGACAGTGAAGACAGGACCTCTTTTCCAGTAATTCATAAAAAAATGAATTTAATTTCTAAATTTTTTATTCAACTCACCGAGCATGCTAAACAGTTGATCATCGAATCGCATTTTGTAGTTAATGATGCACACACTTGAGTTAATAATTAAAAGTAAATGCCAAGGTGATGAAATTTTTGAAATATTTAATTTAATATTCACTCAATTCATCCTGACAATGAAAATAAAAGTCTTTTCTTTTTGATGAAATTTAATGAATTCGCAGGGAATTTTTCACAGTTTTTAAAAAAAAAGGAAAAACAAGCACGATAGTTTTGACCTACGTGGTAAGCTCACACGGTGGATACTAAACCAGTCGACTTGTTGAGTTTCAGTTTTGAAAGAGGGAAAAGTTAAACTCCATTGGTGGGGACAGTAGAAGAGAATACTAAACCGATAATCTAATCTCTGGTAGCGGGTATGTAACTGCATTTACGTGTTACTCAGATGAAAAGGAGTGTAACTAATTGTTTAAACTGCATTCACAAGTATCATAAATCCATGGAGAAGTGACAGTGATGATGGATGGACAATGTGTAAACTGATTCATAGACCCATTGATTTTCATCAAAAATTCCTTCATTTTTTTTTGTTATTTTAGGCAGTAGTTTTGTGTATCTTATCTTCATTAAATATTGAGTTCATCAGTGGAGATGAGAGCAGATAATTTTAATATATTTAATTATTTCTCTCAAATGCATCATCGTGACCGCATTATGCTAATTATTTGAATATAGATTTCGCAGGAATTGTTACAGAAAAAAGGATGACTTTGAATTCCTTGAATTTTTCATATTTTAATAAAATAAATTAATTAGAAATTGAGTCAGGGCACTATCATTCGAGTATTAACAAAATCTAATCATTTTTTATTCATTTTCTCTTAATGCGACAAAAGCGTGGTCACTTATGCGTCACTTTTTCACAAGTATTGTGCACCAAGCGCCAATACCCGCCCCCTTTAGCATCCCCTCTGTCATGCACGATGATTCATTTTTCAAGTATTTCCCGACAACTGTAATTAATGGATTACGAATGAAAAAAATACACAAACCCATTATTTACATAGATTTATTCTTCCTAAAGTTTTAATAAAAATTGATTATTTTGTTATTATTCAACGCGTGCTATACTCGTGTCATGGAAGATTACTCAGACTCATTGATACTGAATTATCGGACAATTAATTACAGAAACTTTCTTCTGAACTTCAGTTTAAAGTGAAGTGAAAAAATTGAAGTGAAAATTCATTGAATTTAGACTAATATGATGAAATTATTATTCGCATTTCATTTTACTTTATTTTTAATAATTAATTGTATTTTTATGACTCAAGGAAATTAATATTTATCAATAATAATGATAATAATAATTCCCCGATTTTTGTATTTAATAAAATACAGAATTGTTTAATAATTTCATTGAATTCTTTTATAAAATTCTGGAACAGACGTAAAAATTCAATTGTCTGATTAGAGAACAATTTTTTTTATCATTCAATTCTATTTTTGGTGAGATAAAGAATATCTCTGATTACTCGAAACGTTAACGAAACAATTATCTTGTATCAGATTCTTCTGGATTCTAAAAACTTGAAGAATCGATATTGAACTGAAAAAATCATGGGAATTAAACAAAAAAGTTGAACCAAAATCTCTTGATAAATCTATTGAGTTCAAATAAGTAAAAAAAAAAATATTTTTAAATTCGATAGTTTTCAAGTACATGTAATGCGATAATATAACTTGTATTCTTGAAAATATTCCGTACATAACCAGTCGTTGTGGGTTATCACGTCTGACCTCTTTTTCTTTTTCATTTTTTGCATTAATAACAAATTAAAAATGTGAGAAAAGAGAAGGAGAAAAAATGGATGAAAACGAATGAGAAATTTATTAAATTATCAGTAGATGAAAATTTATATTATCTACACATTGATGTGTCATGCAGGCGAAACGTGTTGATGATTTTTACTGAATAAAATAAATCCAAATGCTGATGATAGCATTGAGTAGTGATAAAGATGATTTGACACACGAGAAAAGGATACTTGACAGCTGCAGCATTAGCTTCAATCTATGATTATCCATTTGATTGCAATAAAACGGAAGCATGTGCCAGTAAAATAGCCACAACAATAATAATAATGAATAAACAGAGAATAAAAAGTTGTTAAATGATAATTTTTCCTTCGGAAAAAAATGAGTTTCCATAATAGCATGACGATTCCTTTCATTTTTCTTCGAAATAAAGAAAAAAATAAGAATGAGGAATAAGAACAGAAAATCACATGTAATCTACTTAATTTTTCAAGTATGCATATTTTCTTCAATTTCCACAAACGATGTATTCATTGAATATATGCGCATCTGAGATTATTATGATTTATTGTATAACTGGAGTAGACGAGATGATTATGAGCTATTAATAGTATTAACGCTGCAGGTGAATATGGAAAAAAGTTAATTTTTGGATTTAAATTTGAGGAAAATGGATTTTTTTATTGAACGGTTGGAGATAGAATTTTCCTGATGATTCCATTGAAAAGCTGAGGAAATTTCAGGTGGAAAACATGTGTCACAAGTTATTTTTCTATTTTTTTTTGGAAATTTATGTTTTTGAAACTAAATTTTTTGCAAAAAAAAAACGAATTTTTGAAAAATCCCCAAAAAATCATTACGACACATGATTTCAACGTGAAATTTCCTCAGCTTTCCAATGGAATTATCGAAAAAAATCTATCTTCAATATTTTTCTCGATTTTTCACAATTTTCATGATGAAATATATTAAAACTAAGAATTGTCCATTTTATCCCTTTTTTTATGTCTCCAACTGTTGTTTACATTTGTCTAGACCTGTTCCGAATCCTCTGAGTACCAGCATGCTCTCAAAATACAGTAAATTCGATGATTCGACCTTGACAACAATGCAAATGTTGAAACAATTACCGTGAACTCCACTTTACAAAGATAATGAAGTGCATGAGTCAAAAATTGGCGAAAAAAATAGGACGAGAGGAGAGAATCGAAGATAAAAAATAAGCGTGACGGTTAATCAATTATACAGATATTTCTGACCTACTCAGGTTTATATTGCCTGCTTTACTTATGAAAAGTTCAGGCGTCGGGGTCGTCTGGAAACTTAGAATAATAACGAATACGAAGCAGATTATTCATTGTGAATAACAAGTAGGTATTGCAAAATAACCCTTGCATTTCGTTTCAGTGGAGTATTTTGCATTTGAATTTTAAACAATATATTAAATGTTTAAACAGTCATATTTATTTTTCATGAAGCATTATCAAATTCCCAATAATTTGAAAACAAAAAAAAATGATGCAATGAATATCTAAAATTTCCAAATCTGTTCTAATTTTTAATCTCCAATTACCCAATCTAACTGATAATCATATTGTATCATGGGAACTCATGAATTTTCAATACCAACAGTACACTTCATCTTTACAAAATCTTTGAAAATATACAGATGAAGCAAAACGAATTGTTTTTTCATCTCCAGTGTCACGTGACATTATTGAAGAGGATTTTTTTTGCATCTTCCTCGTCCTCGTTTACTCAATTTTTTTCTCATCTCTTTCAATTCTTTTTTGAAAAAACACCTAGAGGTCTGGGTCATGCATAAGGATTCTGTCTACTTCGTGACGACGTGATGAGTAGAGGTATTTAAGTGCAATTACATGGGTAATCATCTAAAGTATGTGGTGTTTTTTTTTTCTCTGCTGAAGATTTTATTGAAGAATTTTTACTTCATTTGAAATGAAAATAAATTGATACAGTTGAAAAATTCCGAATATAATGAGGGAATTTTTAATTTTGTAATAAATTAATAAAAGTATTCTAATCTTCATTATTTACTGAATTTCTCATTTAAACTGATACTTTACACAAATCAGTTGGAATTATTCCAGTTTACAGAATGTCTAAATAAATTTTCCTGTATTTATATACATCATTATTATCAGCAAGAGGATAGGGATGTTTAAACAATGAAAACAACATATTCGTTTACACTTTAAATCTCAGTGTTATGAGACAATTGTCTTTTTAGAGATTCGAGTTGAATGACTAATGATTATCAGAGTGAAAGAAGCAACGTGATCAGTGGCTGGCAGCTCAGTAATCAATGCATGAACAGATAATGGAAAGAGAGGATAGAAATAAGTGTGAATCATTGAAATTAAAATTTGAGACTCTGCAAGGATTCAACATCACCGAAATCCTCATAATAAATGAAAATAATTAATAAACCGCCATTTTGTACGTACTCAGAGGTCCTGGGGTTATCCAACTCACTTACACAAGCATTTTATCAGTATTCCTCATTTTATACATTTTTAAAAAAAATTCTGATTAGTTTTATCAAAAGTAATGTATTTAATCTCGATATTGAAGAGTAATTTCAGGACTTACCACTCGGTGATTCAGGGGAATCCTTCTCCACATTGTCCATCTCAGTTTCAACTGAAACCTCGGATTTTGCCGCCATTCTCCTTCTTCTTGTTTCTCTTCTCTCCATTAGCTGCGAAAAAATCACCTATTTATCAGTTACATGAGAATACAAGAGTATCACGATACCATCTTTATTCCATCGAGATTAAGAAATTCTGTAGTTCTAAATAATTGATGTCATCATTTTTTAATCTATTCTTAAATGTCATTAAACTCTCCAAAAACCCCAATATTCTCAATCTCATGAGAAAAACAAGCAGTAGATGAAAAAATATTTATAACTTATTCCCTCAGACTTCTGTTATTCCCAAAGTTTATTATTAAATCTCAATGACAAATAATTCTCCTCTGACATAAATCTAAGTTGCATTGAAACATTGTTTAGTGTCGTGAATAAATGATAAGTATCACGACAATTTTAATCATCCCATCCAACTGTAAATAAACCATCACAATATATCAAATTTACCGCTTAATAAAGATTATAGATCATTGGCCTGTTGATAAAACAGCATTGCCTTACCGATCGAGCATTTGAAGAATTTCAGATGGCGCCAAACTCCACGTGGATGAGTTATAACGTATCAGGTACTGGAATGTCGACAACAGGTTCACAGGATATCTAAATAGTTCCTGTTGGCTCCTTTGACCCACTTTTTCACGGTTATCACAGCGCCCCTTTGACATTACCATGAGCATCTAGTTAATGGCCGTGTGATGGCGCCTAATACACTCTTTTCACCTGTGTTCCTCAGATTTAACTTTTCCTTTTCCAATCAATTAAATGGGAATTAAATCCTCCCAACTTTATGACATATATCGTTGACTGATATCCTTTCTTCATGCACCACGTGCGAATCTGCCAGAACTCAATGTGCGTTTCAACACGTTCCCCTACAGACTCCCAAAGATAATGAGATACTAATAATCTATTGTTTCTCTTTTCAACAATGACAAGTAAATTACCATTAAAACTTGAATGGATAAATCACGATCGTTAATAAAGTGTGCGCCCGTGGAAAGCAATCGGCTAACTGGTATATAGATAGTTTGCTCGTTTTGTCGTTACCAGTGCAGAGGAGGAATCGTGTGCTGGACAGATACGGAGGACAAGTGTGGGGATTGGCATGTGTGTGTGTGTGGTACGACTGCTAGTATAAAACTTCTCACTGCCGAAGAGGTTTTATTACATTGGAGTCGTTACATGACGGCTGACATAAATGCCAGTCACCTCAGCTCATTCAGTCATGGAAAAAGAGGCGATTTATGGGGAGTATATGCAACAGGTTTTAATTGTTTCCTTAATTATTTAATCTAACTTTATTTCAGGACAAATTCAATTCGGAGGAAAAAAAATGGGGGAATTGAATTAAAAAAATGGTAAGAAGTCTTTACCTTTTTTTTAAATTTTATTTTAAGAAATTACGTCAGTAATTGAAGATAAAACGTTTTTTTCCACATTTTCCCAGGTGTTGTGAATGCTTGGGGAGGATCCTACCTTATCGACGGGGTTTTCAGAAGTTAGTTCAATTTATGGCCACAAATGGCGTTTTCATGCTCTTCTATTCACAGTTCTTCGTTACCAGACGAGAAATGAAGAGCCAGTGTATCGATAGTATGTTGCGTTACTTTCCACTTCTCCTGCAATATTTTGCGTTTCTCACCACCATTCAGCACCTTTTAATATGACACGTAAGTAGTGGCAGATTGAGACACGATTCGGTCGTACGTGCTGGTACAGCAGTGTTATCCGGCTTCTAGCATTAAAAACTTCGTTAATAAAGTATTCAGAATAAAATTCACGTAATTTAGTGAAATTTAAATTAAAGTTCGTTACAAAGTGGTAAAAAAATTAATGAAAACTTGTGATTATAATTCATTATTTTTCGTGAAAAATTAAGGAAGTGTGGAATGTCGCAACGTGAGAGTTTATCGGTGAGTGGAGTGAGCCACATGGACTGTACCAAATAAGAAAAGTCAGAGGGAAATTGAGAACCTCAAATAAGGGCTCTTTTCGCCTCTGAATAATTTATCTAAGATTTTATTTAACGTCCTCGAGAGAGAAAAAAAAAGAAGCATTTATTGTGTGTGCTTTCAATGAAACGTGAGACGCATAACCAAAGTTATAAATAAAATGATCGTACGACGAAAAATAATTTGGCATACCGTGTGTATTTGGCCTCGACAAAAAAATTGCATCATTTATTATTTTCTGTCTATTTTTCATTGGCCATTTCCGTGATGAAAATAACATGAAAATTCAATTTTAAGATAAGCTTATTAATTTCATGTTGACTTTATCTGTATCAATAATTAATGATTCAATGATTTTAATATATTCTTTTATCTATTTTCTCTTTCTTCTGATTCGCCGTTCAAATGAGAGTCTTTCTTGATTGCATAGTGGGCGTTGACAGTTTTAATTTCATGTTAAATATTTTATTTAATTGGGAATAGTATTCTCTCATTGACTCCTCTTATTTCGGAGTTAAGATAAATATTTGCCTTTTCTTTGTCACCACATGAATTAATTTAATTTAATCTGCAATTATCACTGCCAGATGTTCCAACACCTGCTCCCAAAAAGCACTTCTTCACATTTCTCAAAAATAAAAGATAAATAATGAGAATATTCTCATGATAATAATGTAAATGGATGAGTCACAGAGGACTAACCTCATGTACTAATTACGACAAACTTTATGAGTTTGTATCGATTAAATTTACGAGAGAATATTCAAAGATTAAATATTTTCAATTGTATTATTCCACCAATTTCGTGAACTCTGAGTCATTATCAACCGGATACCGTATTTCTCTATTAAACCACAAGGACTGATAAATTATTTCTAAGTATAATTGAGATGAAGTATTAAGAAACCGTGGAAACTTCAATGTTGCGTCTAATCAATACCGAACATTTCACAATTACCATCGTAATTTGTATGTCCCATTACATTGTTGCATATATCATTAAACACATTTCGACAGCCCTTGACTCTAATTCCTGCCTTATCAATTGATAAGATTAGAAGAAAAATGAATAATCATGCAGTGAATTATAAACAAGGAAGCTTCTGCAGTCTTATACAATGTAGTAATTGACATGAAAACGGATAAAAATAGAATGCAATATTGTTGAAGAAAAGAAGAATATTTTATGGCATCTGTAATACCACGTGTACTTACACGAAGCTTATTGGACATATGTTGCTTTATACTGTTACGTTCGAGTTGACCCTCGTGCACAATACCAAAAATGTTTTGCACAATTCACCGAATATTACATACTGATGTTAAATAATTCAGAGGACACGTGATTCAGAGAACAGATATTGCCACAATCTCTTTCAAAATTGTTGGAAACTCGTGCAAATCGTTTTGCTAACAGCTTGAACCTATTGATTTTCTTCAGGCATAATTTGCCTCATTAAGAGAGTCTCATTGGTCAGAATATACCTCAAAGTGTTATGTAGTACTTTACATACTTCGATCGCTTTTTTTTAAGGTTCAGCATTAATCAATAGTTATAAGCAAGGTTTCTCTCGATTGACCTCGAATTAGATTATTACATCACTGGATAAACTTTGAAGATGTCTTTAATTTTGGGGATTCAATTGAAAGTGATTTGGAGATTATTCTTTGGGAGTTTAATAGAGGAGAAAAAAAAACCGGTTAAAAGCGATCAGACTCAGTCTGATTGAGGCTGTAATTGTCTGTTTCCTGATATGGACAATGCTCGAAGCTAATCAGAAAGGGTCATTGTCCTCCAATCGTAACTTTTCAAACAACTTTATCAATGATTATCAAAGAATCATATCTCCTATCATAATGTAAATGAAATTAAATTCTTCAATTAAATTATTCACAATGAATTTCCCGAAATAGGAAATGAATTCACGAGATTTCATTAGATTTTGTCATTTCTGAATGACGAAACTCTCCATTTTCATTCATAAAGATTATGAAAATAAGTTATGTGGCATGAGTTAATCTAGCAGAGTATAAACGTTAATTTAATACTGATAAAGTATATTTATGTGGATTATTATTGTGTAAAATTCATGAAATACTGTTATTTACGAGTTGTAACTTATTCAGGAAGGTAAAAGCAGAAGAATAGAGAGAGAGAACAAAAAAAGAAAATAAAATGAACAATTCTATTACGTGGCCATTTGCCTCATAGACCTGTAAACACACGAGACTACTCTTTTTCCCTAGCGAATGGCTCGTGTTGAGTTAGCTATTTGAATTTTTAATACAAACTATCACGTGGACGTTCAATAGGTGAATCATAATACACAATGTGCAAATAAAATGAAGCCACTCGTTATAGATGTTTGATCTTGAATATAGCATTCATTGACTTCATAATTATGGCTTTTTTCTTTTATGATGAGTTCAAATGTTGATTCTATTGATTTATAAATGAGTTACACTGGCTTTTACATTTCATGAAGAAGGAAAATTTAATTTGCGTGGGTGTATCTTCGAGGAAGCTAAGAATACCTCAAATTTTACTTAATTTAAGAGAATTTGTGTTAATTCAAGTGATTGAGCATTTTTATTTTTTATTTTTTCAGATTAACCAAGGATTTTATAAAGATTAAAGGAAAATATCAATCATAATGCCTACTCTATTTTTGGCACGTCTGCCAGTACCCAATTTTCGGGTTTATACGGCTATAAGTATTGCAATACTCTCATGCTCAGTTTACTATGCAGCACAAATTGTCAAAGATCCATCGTGGAGAACCAATCATACGAGTATTGTTGTGAGAGATGAGAATTCAACAGACAGTACAAGTGCTACTGATTCGAGAACATCTGGTATGCATTTGAAAGAACTACTTGCCTGTATGATCCAGGAACCAATTTGCTTTTGGGTAAGTTCATTATTGTTATTCAGATATTACGTTGGACATGTGATTGTCCAATTCAATTTTTTAATTTTCATCATTATCTCGCCACTTTACACGTTTCATGCATATGCAGGTGAATCATATTTTCAGTTACACAATTAGCATTTTCCACTGACGTGTATTATCGTAGATTATTCGAATAATTTCATTGCGAAGGGGAAAAAGTTGAAGGATAATTAGGAGGAAGTGTCTTCAGTTATTCACGAGCATTAGTCATATTCTATCGATGCGATTTTTTCGGAAATTCGAAATTTATGAATATTCATGAAAATCACGTGGAATAAAAAGGTGGAAAAATCAATCACGTGTGGAGGTGGAAAACAAGAGTGAGATTTATTTTTTAGAGTTAAAATTCTGTTTTTATTTCAGTTTTATTTTAAGAATTATATGAAAAATCATATTATTTCAGGTATCTCCATTTGGACATGATAAACTAATGACTATAATTCTTCCTGTTCATTCTCTCTCTCTCTTATTTCATGAAAAACATGTCATGGATACTGAGTTAGTGTATTGTAACGTGGAAGACGAGTAATGCACGCGAACCTGCATATTCACTTGTTCTTCCTACACTATAGGGGCGTGTTTGGTTATCCTTATTTTTTTATATATATTCTGAAAGTAAAACAACATGACAAAAGAAGACTTGCACCTACAATGACTGATTCTTTCATAATATTCCTTTGCTGGCATTGAGAATAGTAAAATTTACAAATTGACCTGAATTTGTGTTTTCTTTTGATTTCATGTTTTCGAGAGCCTCATTATCATCTTCCTCGTGTTGAAAAAAATGTTATTGATAAATGGAGACTGTCAAAACTTCAACAGACTCAAAATTGATAATATTGTGGATACGTCAAAGGCTTTTATGTCACGTAAACCGGAATTCATTAGGGGCGAAAAGAAATAAGAATGTGCAGAAAAAATGAAAAAAATATTCGCTTTATCTTCAACAATGGCTCATATTACATTACACCAACTGATACGGAAATGCGATTGCCTGATTTTTTTTTTTCTTTCCTTTACGTGTATGCATCTCCAGTTTTTTGGCAAACGTGGAGGCAAATAAAGGAAACGAAGAGAGATAGGAAATGTGTATAAAAACAAGGTCATGTTTTTTTTTTTATGTTTCAGTCTTTATCTTCGTGATAACCTTCGGGAATTTAGGCACCAATCAGAACTCATTAATTTAGACATTAAAATTGTGTAATATCACTGAAATACTGACGTCGTGACATTATAAAGATGATTTTTTTTTGATAATACATTGGGTAAAGAAATAAAAAGCGATGGGAAACTGATTTCGAATGTTTCGAGATTCTCATGTTGATACGAAAAGAATTATCGTGTAGGGATCTAAATATATCTACATTAGAATAGATTTGAAACTGAAATGAAAAACAATAGTTGGAAATTGATGCGATAATTCAGGTGAATCCATACATGACAATTTTTTTCACACTTGTGAGTTCTCCCAATTATTTGAGAATCAATAGATTTTAGTTTCTCGGGGAATAATAATTTAATGTAAATATTTCATTGATTGAAGCCCCAGATTTTCGTGAAATCAGGTGATTCTGTATATGCAAATTACTTGGCACCAATCTGACTTTAGATAATTATTCCTTGGCAAAAGTTAAAATGAGGGGAACAAAAAGGAAGGGAAATTTCCTAGGTTTTGTGTTTTATTTTATAATTTCTATTATATATTTTTTTGTTACAGCCGCTGATGAATATGGCATACTGTGCGCTAATACTGCTTGGTAAAACAATTCAAAAACTTGTGTTTGGTGAATTACGTGCTTCGGAGAGACAACACTTGAAAGATAAATTTGGAAATTTTATTTTTTACAAATTTATATTTGTATTTGGTGTACTTAATGTACAGTATGCAGATGAAGTTGTATTGTGGTGGGCATGGTTCACTGCACTTGGTTTTCTAGGACTCCTGAGTCAACTTTGCAAAGATCGTTTTGTATACGTAAGTAATACAATGTTTTATTTAAATTCAATTGCTATAATCACGTACGATTATTCTTGTGACAATGAATAAGCCTTTCACTTTTTTTTGTCCTTGATATTTTCATTTTTTTTTTCAAACTCTCTAAACTAAACAAATAGCAATTGAATAATACTCAATCTCAATTGAAGAAATAGAAAATTTAAATAAAAAATAATGATAATGAATAATTTCAAAGCACAAATCACAAATCACTTCAACTTCATTTTCCTCAGATTCTCCTGTGTCTTTTTCATGATTTATTTGTCCTTTTTCCCATGAGAAACAAGAAAAGAGTCTCAAAGCTCCTCTGAGACAATCTTGAAAACATTGTTCGCGTTCCAATTTTCTTAGGTAACTCAAGGACTACCTCTTTCTTACACATTTTTTTTCCAACCCACTTATTCATAGTCACTCCATCTTCTCGAAGAAGAAAAGAATCTAGATAATTTTTTTACCATTTTTTTCTCAAACAATAAAAGTTAAATTGGGTTAGTATGCTTTTCCTGTCACCTTGGATATGTTTAATGGAAAAAATGAAAAAATCTCGATGATATATTATCAATAAAAAAATGAAAGGAAAATGAGATAGTTATTATGGGGTCAAGATCGTTTGAATTCATTAGCATGTACACTAATGATAAACCTAATAAATGTAATAACCGTGAATTAATTCAATCGGCACCATTGATTTAATTATTTAAAAAAAATCCAAGGCATTGATAATTCTCTCATATTCTCCTTCCTTCTTGCGCAATGACTTCTGCACTTAAATCCTATTAAGAAAATCCAATAAAGTAATCAGGTTACTGGTGACAATCTCACCATAACTGCGAAGTTTTTTTTCATCATGTGCATGAGACATTGAAGTTCGCCTGAAGTTCAGAATAAAATTAAAAGAGGAAAGAAGTATCGCTGCATTATGCTAAACATTGAAACATTGTTTATTTTTCCATGCCTGAAGTGATAAAATGTGTGAATTATTTGAAACTGGTTTTCACAATGGAATATTTGAATAGCCAGTATTTTTTTATTTAAATTATAATTATAATGCGTTGATAATTATTATTTCAGCTGTCATTTTCGCCTACAACACCAGGATGGAGTCATGCACGTCTTTTAGGACTACTTGGTGCTATTCTTGCACTGTCGTCTTTTATGCTACTGCTATCAACTGCAGCAGCCTTCTTCTTCGTGTCCTTCAATACTTATGCGTTTATGGCGGCCGAGGTGAGTTCTACTATCCAATTTTCTTGATTTCTTACAAAATCCGCCTTTTAATGCTACTCCAATATCTTCAATTCACTAATTCAGAATTGTGACACAGAAATCATTGGAAATTTACAGACTTTTCTATTATCAAATTAATTTTCATTTGACATTCAATATGACGAATCGAAAGTAAAAGGAAATGCAAGGACAATACTCAAGCCAAGACGATCGAATCTCATAAATATTCAATTCTCCGGAACATTCTACGAAATATTTGTCTAAAAAAAATAAACAGCTTGAGAAATTGTACAAACTGGCGCCATATGGAAATTATAATAAACCAGTTCCTTCGAATCTTATAAAATAACATAACTCACATATTTTTCGAGGCAAATTTATCAGCACTATTAATAGTCAAGGCTTCCTTCAAGAATTTCATTTTATGAGATACGAAAACAAGTTAATTTCCTTGTTTTTGAAGAATTACTTGGATTATAAACGTTGAACTCGATTATTCCTTTATCGCCACAGGCATTTTCCTTCAAAAGATAATGAAAATTCATTTTACACTTTTTTTAATATGTAGAGTCAAGAATATATGAACTTTCCTCGTACTATTTTACATTTTTAATAATGAAACTAAAATTTCCTCGCACCTCATTTCACTTCCTTCTTCTCTTGTGAATAAAATAATAATTGTCCAACGGTTCATTAAGTGTTTCATCAAAAAACATGTGAATGCATCTTGTATTTCTATATATATCGAGTAAAACCAGAGGTGACTGACCAGCCTCAAGACGACGGTACATTAAAACGAGTTTGCATAACGGTAGAGTCTCCTCTTTTTTATTAATTCGTAAAAAAACGAATGGAAATAATCAAAAATTCAATTTTTTCATCCTTAATTCCCCCGAATTAAATTTTCCCCAATAATTTTCCTGCTATTCAGTGAATAATAAAATGATCAATTAATTTTCATAAATTTCCTGGTTTAATAATTGATTTGGAGTTTCCATTACAAATTAGCGGTGACATATTCATCATTAATCGTGTGAATAATTAAACAGTGTGAAATGCTAAATGAATCATCAGAATCACTTGATTAAATGAAGATTGATTGACGTGAAATGAAAAAAAAGGGAATAATTATTAATCGTGACATTTAATATTGCATATAAAAATCAATTGCACACATCTGTATAAGTGAATTGAATGCGAATTCTCACAAAAGTCGAAGAACGACCTCTAAGAAACAGATAAACTCTCGGTATGAGAAAGGTCTGGGTCAACAACCGATGTCTCTTACCCACTATTACATGTTCTGCTTTACTATACCTCTCTCCCACTTTTATCCTGACACACAAGTACACACTTTTCCTTAGTGTGCGAGTGTCGGATGCATTCATCTGATAATTTCATCTCTAGAAAGTTTCTCATTAGCAGAATTTCACAATCTCATCAATTCCTGATCTAAAAAGATACAAATGCATAGTGAGCATTCGTGTCACAAGGAATTTTTCATTTAATTATTCCGATGATAATTAAAGGTTGAATATCATTAACACATGAATAATGTTTTTTTTTTCTGTTCCAGTGCATACTTCTTGCTGTCAGAACAATTCACGTTATGCTGAGATATGCGATACATTTGTATGACACAAGGTCATCACCACGCTCATCCGATAAGCGTGGACCACTGGCCTATTACACTGAGCTCATATGCGAATTGACTGTACTTGCTGTTGACTTTCTTCATCACATTCACATGCTTTTATGGAGTAATATTCTGCTGAGCATGGCTTCCCTGGTCATATGCATGCAGCTGAGGTATCTTTTCCATGAAATTCAACGGAGAATAACGAAACACAGGAATTATCTCGCTGTGTTGAGTCACATGGAGCAAAAGTGAGTGTAGGATGTATAAATGAAGAAGAGTTATGGGGGAAAGTTGGATAAAAGGAAATTGTGGTGGAACGGTTGGAGATTTAGTTGCTTTGATGATTCCATTAGAAAGCTGAGGAAATAGTTTTTAGAATTTTAGAAAAACTCGTGGATTTTTAAAATAATTGAAATTTTCATTTTAATTTCAGTTATCCAATGGCAGCTCCTGAAGAATTAGCCGAAAATTCCGACAATTGTGCTATATGCTGGGAGAAAATGGAATCAGCAAGGAAATTACCATGCAGCCATTTATTCCACAACTCATGTTTGCAATCATGGCTCGAACAGGATACATCGTGTCCAACATGCCGATTAGTATTGAGTATGCAGGCTAATCGTCGGGACAATACAACTGAATTGAGACCAGAATTACCAGAATCACAAACGTCAGTCGGTAGAAATGACAATCATTTCTTTCACTTTGATGGATCAAGATATGTATCTTGGTTGCCAAGTTTTTCTGTTGAAGTCACACATAATAGACTCAGAGGTGATATTTTGACATCAGCGCATAGTAACTCGCAGTTGGACGCAATGGCGAGACACGTAAGTATTTTTTTCCATTGTTGTTACTCGTGAGAGAATGTTCTTGTGGAGTTTTAATTATTAATTGTTTCTTTCTTCTTTTGAAAGGTTCAACAATTGTTTCCACATTATCCGAGAAATGTGGTTCTTGAGGATTTGAGAGTGACGAGATCTGTTGAATTGACGGTAGAAAATATTTTAGATGGCAGACTCATATTACCTCATCATGTTATGAATGAATTAGAAGCAGAGCCAGTTACGCAGAATCAATCTGTAACAAATCACATGTTACCAAGTCCCTTGACTCACAAATGGGATCCAAAGCTTGACTTACCAGTTTCTGACAGGTGAATTCAACTTTTCTATTCATTAATTGTTGAGAGAAAATGGATATTAATGGTTAATATTAATTTAACAGTGTTGAGGAATCACCAACAGTTGGCGGACGCTTTTCAAAATGTTCAACTGAACGTGAACGCATTCTCCAGCGTCGTAAAGAACACATGCTGATGACAGCACGACGAAAGTATGTAGAGAAACAGAGGAAAGGTGAATTTGAAACAGTCAAAAGAGCCTCAAACACTAATGATGTCATGTCTTAAGACTATTCATCAGTAATTTTAAAAAGTTTAAACATAAATGAATGAGAAAAAATATGAAAAATGAGGGAAAAGTTATAATTACCGACTATTTTGAACATAGGCTTTGATGCTTCTTTGGTAGACTAAAAGTTCCATTTCTGCAACTATTTTGATGAACAAAAAATTGCTGAATACGTTGATGAATTCGTTATTGCATGATTCCTTTGACAATTGATTATTTGATTTAAATTTCGTTTTTTTTCTTTTGGGTTCTCGTAAAATTAACAAAAATTGCATGAACATTAATAACAATTAAAAATCAAGCCTGACACGGAGTTTGTTGGGGAAATTGAGCATATCAGGACGAAAAATTTCCTGTGACACCGGTTATCATATTTTTCTGAGATTATGAATTGAAATATCCCTGATATATCGACGAGTGCAAGTGATTTCTTCTTTTTTAAATTGAACATGAAGAAATTAAATTTAACTCATCGGTATATTTGATGTTGAAGGGAGGCTGTGTTTTTACGCAAAGTTATACTTAAAAGCAAGTTTAAAATATTTAAAAAAAATGGGAGATCAAAGAACCAGTGAAGAGTTCCAGATGGTAGAATATTTTCATTTTAACAAAGAGAAAGAAAAATGATGTGAAGATAAATAAAACTATTGATAAATAATAATCATTGATAAAAATTTTAATGTAAATGCAGATGAATCTAACTCTGTAAAGAAAATGATTAAATGAAAAATTACAATCAGATTAGGGGGTAATTCCAGATTATTAAATACGCTTCTCAAAGAGCTCAGAAAATAACGTTGAATTCTTAGGTCTGATTTGACAATAACACCGACTGGCAATTTTTTATAATTGCATTATAAAGAAAAAGACATGTTCTCTTATTATTATTATTTCTTTTCATCAAATTAGATAACATTTAGTTCGTGTAGTTTTCATAACAATGAACCGTTCCATTGTCATGTGCCAAGATACAATGAAGGAAAGATGAGTAACGAGTGTGATGCACTTTATTTTATTTCAAAGTAAAACACATTTGCACTTTGAAAAAAAAATATATAATAATATTCTTATCTTCTACGAGTGCTGCTAGATACTGTCGGTATTTTTAATTATCAATTTATTATTCACTTCTAAGAAATATACTGTGTCTCGTAATAATCTCCATTTTACTCTGAATATTCATTGATTAATTAATTTGCCAATAAAATTTTTCGCTAGTCCTTTGGTAACAAATAATAATACTTTAAATTTTGAAAATTCTTCATCAATTCCTTCATTTATTTTGTCTTTTCCTTTTTCAAATAAAAATGTTAAATTAAAGTTTGGCTCTGCAATCAGGCAATTGTACTTTCAACGTAATGTAAAGAAAATAATAATAATCAATGATTGAAAAAATACGTAAGAATATTGTAAATCTTAAGTTTAGAAGCAAATGAAAAATTGTGAGTCTGAGAGATCTGCTTGCGAGTTTCAGGGAGAAGAAGATTTGTGAAAAATGAGTAATTGTTTCTCTGGAAGAAAGAAAATTGTTGGTATATTTTAGCAAAGATTCTCGAATTATTTGAAATTTTGGGATTTTTATATATATCAAGAAAATTAAGATGAAAAAAAAAAAACAAGTATTATCGCGTAATAATGATTTGATATTTATTTTAGTGAAAATACTGGAGTCTACCGGTTTTTTCCTAGTTTTGCTTTATGTGATATAATCCAAGTTTGCATACACGTCAATGCACATTAAATTAAGCTGTTGAAAAAGAAATTAATGAAAAAAAAATAAACAATGAAAAACATAATGAAGATAAAGGTTCATCTACGTAAATGTTGAACATAATTCCGCCTTTTCGAAGAATAAAAGTTTATTTTCCAAATAGTGAATTTGTCTCGAGGCATTATACATTGTAAGAAGTGCAGATACTTTGGTAAATTGAGTGAAAAACGAAAAAAATAATAATACTATGAATGGAATAATAATTCAATACAGTAGATTATCCTAACTTTTCTTTTTTTGGTGACACATTTCATGTAATTTTAATTATAGTATTAATTACAAAAATATTTATTTATCAGAATGATTAAGTGACCATAAGAATTTAAGATTTAAAAAATGAGAATAATGAAAAACAAAATCAATTGTATGAAAATCTATGATGTGTATGACAAATGAGTCGTGTGTTTATTCTAGAAAAACATTTTCCACGGTCACTATTATGCGTGTGTCATACTTACAAACTTTATCTCATAAAAAAAAATAGTTTTTATTGATTATCCAATTATTTTTTTTCGTAATTAAGTTGAAGTTAAGAAGTTGAACAATAAGTTTTTCTTTTCTCTTCATTTATTTCAGTTTTCAGTGGTTTGTTCTTTAAGTTCATTAAGTTCGCAGATGTAATAAAATATGAAACGAAAATGACTGGTTAATGATAAAAGAGATGCTCTGTTCACTTTTACGTTTAATAATTAATGAAAAAGAAATTAATTAAATTGAACACAGCAGTCACATATTAATGTAACGCAATGTTAATTTACGATTGTATTTTTGATCTGATTAATTTTTGTGTTAATTCCAATCGTAAGGATATCATTGTAAATATAAAATGAATTTAGAAAAATTGTCTAATTACCCGATTCAATATTTTCCCTATTCCCTTCAATTGAGGATAAAAAAATGGGATAAAACTGAATTTCACTAAACAAATACCTTTATTCAATTATCAAAAGTTGCATTCTCACAATATCCAATGAATTAACCAATAAAATTCATGACAACAAGGTGAAGAATAATATGTGCGAATATAAAATCCGCAAATCCACGTTCAGGACTTATTCCATGAAATTGATTCTTGTTTTGTGGATTGACTTGTAGTCTCAGGCAAACTATAACCAAAAAACCAACACAACATATTTAATCTCAATAATTCAAAAATCAGAGTAATTAATTAATTATTAGGTACTTTACCTGCCAGAATGAAGCAAGAAACACAGGAGATAAAACCACTGAGAAAACTGTTGAAGGGAAAGGTTCCAACAAGACAGCAGTACACAAATTGTATGACACCGGTCAAAAATATGTACAGAAGATACGCATCAATGATTTTCAATTTCTTCGCAGTATTCTTCGTGTACTCCTGCCAGAATTTACCAATAACTGCAACTATCGACATTTTTACTGTGTATCTACTTAATTTAATTCTTAATTAACAAATCGTTGAAATATTTTTGGAGGAATGACGCGTGGCAAGTTAAAGATCTCCAGAGCTCGTGTCCCTTTTTTATTCCCTAGTGGCGTGTGCTCCAACTACTCCCACGTCGATAAAGCAGACACCAATCGAAAGTGCGCAACTTCACTCCTCATTTTTTTACCCCCTCCACTTGTGATAGTGAGAACGAGGAAAAACATGATCAACTCCCAACTGTCAACTGCTGCTCTCTGCGCGGTATTCAGTCGCTTTTACTCATGTTGCCACCACCTTTCAAAAGGAAATAGTATCTTCTCCATCGAGACAGTGTACGCAGTAACATACGGCGATTTATTTAGTGAAACTCATTATTTTTAGGCTGATTTGACGGATTCAAGAATTTATTAATCATGGAGATTGACAAGAGATTGATCAATGTTTTGACACTCAGCTTTGGGTTCATGCTGGTGTTTACTGCATTCCAAACAATGGGTAATATCGAGGTGAGTGATTGTTTCCGGTTTTTATGTACTCTTTAATTGTTTTATTTTTAATCAATCCCCTGGGCTGATCAATGCTTTTCTTTTCGGATTTTACTGCTCGAGTGTGCGCAAATACGGTACACGTGTCTTCGGAAGGAGCGGGTCTTTCAAAAAAAGGGAAATGTGGAGGACGAGGAAGTGAATGGCTGCACTTACACTCAAAGTATTTTATCATCAGGATAAATTGGCAATTGTCCAATTGAGATAATTTATCAATAATTTATCGACTTCCCTCATTATTCAGAGTGTTTCAAACTCCAAGGACAATCGATGAATAAACGTTCGACCAGGATTTCCTCATGGAACTTCATTTCACGAATTTCATGATAAAGTGTCCTTGTAATTGGAGAAGAAAGGGCTGACATTCGTGTGGACGTGAAATACATGTGCAATCAGCTTCTCGTTTAATTCCAAGTGTGCACGTACTCTCGTTACACGTGAAACGATATCCGGAATGAATGCACTTGTTTAACAATGAAAATCTCGTTTTTCTCATTCTTATAATAGAATGATTTTATGAATTGAGGAAAGATTAACAGGAAAATTTCTGGGGAGTCTTTTTTATCTGATGATTATGTGGGAGTCATTTTTTTAATGGATTATTGTTAAATGGTCTTTTGTTTACTGCATTCTATATCTCTGCAGTTCAATGTATCATTGTATTATCATTCTGCTGCTTTATTGGCAAATCAATTTATCGAGTGTCCAAAAGAACGTCTTATCTAATGTAGACTGCAAAGACTAATACAGAGAATTTTTTTAGAATTATTGTTTATGGACTAGATTGATTGGAATAGTGATCTCAATTGATAAATTTATTTATGTCAATTAATTTTATATCTGATTGCTCTTATTACGTGAAAATAGATAGAGAAATTGAGAAGTTAGTTATGATATTCCTCATGAATATTAATCGAGTTTAATATAGTTATGAATATGTCAGAAGAATTAATTTTAGAAAATGAAAGTAGGCTTTGACCTTTCCTAATGTCTAGAAATCCCACATTCTTGAAAGCTCTGGCATTAAACCGGTTTCATAAAAATTCACTCGTCCTGCAATTTCAGATTCTACCATTATCACCAAAAATTCACGAGAATTAAAATAACATTGGATATTGCTTAAATCGTTAAACAAAAATATCTCAATGTATTTCGGCGTTTCGTCGCGTAACTCACATAAATAATTACGATAACATATTCCCTGAATTCATGACTATATCAATTACGTTATGAGTAAATAAATGAGTGAGAAAATGCCAGCATAATATTCCACGTTTTTCTTTTTCTAAATGAAGAAAAAGAACTTATGCGTGCGTTGAACCGAAGTGAAAGTATAGAATAAAGAGGCGAGCCCCCGGTTATCAGGACAAATCGCCTTAGCATTGGCGTTTTTTCCCGAAGAATTACCTCAGATTTGAACTAGAATACTTAAACAGTAATTTTTCCCTTAAAACTCAAAATTTCCTCTATTCCTCATAATTTACGTAATTAATCAAATTTTTCCTCTTTCAGAAAACAATTCTAAACAGCATAAAGCAGGACGATAAATCATTCGACGGAGATGGCTACACAAGTTTAGCAATAATTTATGCAGCCCTCGCAGCCTGCAACTGGCTAGCACCATCCTTCATCTCCATAACAGGCCCCAGAGTAGCGATATTCGTTGGATCCTGTTGCTACGCATTCTTCATAGCCACATTCCTGTACCCAAGTTCTGCTCTTCTCTACACAGCATCAGCGATCCTGGGCTTCGGTGGATCCCTAATCTGGACTGGGCACGGTCAATACCTAACCGAGAACAGTGACTCCGAAACAATGTCCAGAAACTCCGGTCTCTTCTGGGCAGTTTTCCAGTCCTCCCTATTCGCTGGAAATCTGTTCGTCTATTTCATGTTCACGGAACCGGAGATTGATGCGCCAACAAGGAAACTCGTTTTCTGGGTCTTGACAGCACTCGCAGTAGTTGGAACTGGAGTTCTGACGCTTCTCAGAAGACCTCCACAGCGATTGTCACTCGGTGAAGCCGAGGGTGTCTCGAGTAATGACAAGGAACTGGCGATGCCAGAGCCACAGGGCGAGACCGGATGCATCGCCGCATGGCATGCATTCAGAGATGCAATAAGGCTCTTTGTCACACCGAAAATGATGCTACTGTCATTGACCTTTATCTACACTGGTTTAGCATTGACATTCTTCTCTGGTGTTTATTCATCGAGCATTGGCTTCACTGAGGCCATGGGTGAAAAGCGCAAGAGTCTAGTTGGCCTCTCTGGAATTTGCATCGGAGTGGGAGAAGTTGCTGGTGGAGCTATCTTCGGAATGCTCGCTGCGAGAGGCTCCAGTGCTGTTGGAAAATTGACTGGGTGGAGGGTTGTTGCTATTGGCTTCTTCGTCACTCTCTTCGCTTATATCACTGTTCTCCTGAATTTGCCGAATAAATCGCCGTTTGAGGATACTAGTGATGTCGGGTTTATCCAGGCCTCACCTGTCCTCGCGATGGTGGGGAGCTTGACCCTTGGGTTCGGTGATGCATGCTTCAATACTCAGATTTATTCACTTCTTGGGGTTTTGTATGCGAAGGAGAGTGCTCCTGCTTTTGCATTATTCAAATTCACGCAGAGCGTTGCCGCTGCGATTAGCTTCGTTTACAGTAGCTATCTTGGGCTTCATGGGCAGCTGTCTATTCTCTTCGTGTCTATGATTCTGGGGACAACAGCTTTTGTTTTTATTGAGAGACGTCATTCTAGGAATAAGCACGAAAGGGTTGAGATCAATCCGGCGTTGGGAGACAGTGTAAGTGCTGAAGAGTGATTTTCTTTTCGAAAATTGAAGAGGAATGTGATAAGAGGACTTGATTTTGATGATTGATATTCCGGTGATTGAACGTGATAAAGAGATAAGCGGTTATGATATTGAGAATATCAGATTTTGAGAGTTTACGAAGAGTGAGATACTCAGAAATATTAATTGTACATAGAATTAATTTAATAATTCGATGATATTGAAACAATCACGAGAGCGTACCTGAAAATTCTACGTTCCATTAAATTTTAATAAGGCAACGTCTCATAAATTGCTCAATGAATTTTTCCAAGTTTCAAACATTCAAAAATAATCTACATTCCGAATACTGATAAAAAAATATGTAAATAGTTATTTTAATCATTTATTTGTTATTGAAACGTATCAAAATTATGTAATATTAGAAATTTATTTTTCAGTTGAATGAAATATTGTTGAATAAATAATTCTTTATAATTCACTCACTTTCAAATACTTCCGCCAATTCTCAGCTCCACCTATCACCAAAAACTCACAACTCTGAAGCGTCGATACAGCAGATTGAATTTTTTTTACCACCCGAAAGAATCCCACAAATGGTTCTTTTGTCGCAGTCAAAACAAATAGAGAACGATTATCATTCATATTCATCTCTCGTTCAAGTGCATCACACAGTACACAAAAAAACTTGTATGAATTGACAGTGGTGGGGGTTAGTACAGTTGAAACGTTCAATAATTCCAGAACAATTAGGGTTCCACCTGACAGACTTAAAAGGCACTAGATACACGAGAGACAGAGTCTACCTGCGGCGTCGTTGATTTTATCGGAATTGCAGTTTCAGTGCTTTTACATATAAACCCCTGGAAATGCGTTTATCATCAGTGTCTAATAATTCCAACAAATTGAGTAAAACATCTCGAAGATCAAGTGATAATAAAATATTAAAACGAATTATGTTACTCGATTCGTCAAAAATCATGGAGATAATGAGTATTGTGCAGCGATAATTTCCAATCGTATTATTATTGGTTAATGTGAATGAGAGACCAATGGATCTTGAGACGCCCGTTTTACAGGCAATAGTATTTTGATTAAAGATGGAGGAAAGTGGAAACGACAAGTTTCTTTCACGAAGACGCGCTGTCACATTGAAGCCACTAAAAGTCAAAGATGAACGTGTTGCTACATTAAAAAAGGCAAGTTATTGTTAATTTTCTGTACATACACAATCCGCATCTGCAACAATGTAAACATTGATTATTATTGTTATTACAGGTTGCTGCGATACTGAATAAATCAGAGGTGGATAGAACTGCTGAGGAAATTGAATTATTGTCTTCCTGTGGTGATATTGTGAAAGAGGTTAACCTCAGGTGTGTGTCTGCACTTGAGAAAATGAGAATTCTGTATTATGTTGATGGAAACAGATGTTAATGATGAAGAGAGATAGATTCTTGTTGAAATTGTTGTCTTTGTGAATTGTAAAGTGGAATTGAGACTAACGGAATTAATTTTCAGGCAGGAGAAGAGGGACAAAGTTAAAGCTCGACTGGAGGAAATTGAAGACCCCCCGGGGATTTTGGAGGAAAAATGTATGAGACTGGCAGCAGCAATAAGTCGTGCATCTTCTCTGGCTGTGTATACTGGCGCCGGTATAAGCACAGCAGCATCAATTCCAGATTACAGAGGGACAAATGGTGTCTGGACACGAATGCAGCAGGGAAAGGATATTGGGTAAGGTCCTTGTGTTTAAATATTCTCTTTGATACTGAGAGAAACGAGAAAATGTCGTAGAATACAGTGGAATAAATATAATGGAATTGTTTTTTTTTTTTTACAGAAATCATGATCTCAGTTTGGCAGAGCCAACAGTCACGCACATGGCCCTGTATGCTCTTTATAAGGCGCGTGTACTGAAACACATTGTCTCACAAAATTGTGATGGTCTTCACTTACGTAGCGGTATACCACGTACTTTTTTATCCGAAGTACATGGTAATATGTACGTTGAAGTTTGTAGGACATGCAAGCCATTTCGTGAATATCTACGCTTATTTGATGTTACTGAAAAAACAGCTAGATACTCACATGGTACTGGTAGACACTGTCACAAGTGTAATTCAGTGCTGCAAGATTCAATAGTACACTTTGGTGAACGTGGTAATTTACCATGGCCAATCAATTGGAATGGTGCATGTCGTGCATCAAAACAGGCAGATGTTATACTCTGCCTGGGATCTAGTTTGAAAGTATTGAAAAAATATCCATGGCTCTGGCAAATGGATAGACCAGTTCACAAACGTTGCTCCTTGTACATAGTTAATCTTCAATGGACACCGAAGGATGAGAATGCAACGTTAAAAATTAACGGTAGATGTGATGAAGTCATGAAGAAAGTAATGAGCCATTTAGGATTAGAAATTCCGAATTATGATAGATCAAAGGATCCAATATTTTATCATGCTATAAGACTGCAAAATAGTGAACAATCAACTACATCACAGCCCTATTTAGAGGAACCTGTATCGATCAATAATTCAACTGATAATGATGATGATGATGACAATATTGATCAGACAGAGATTAAGGAGGATATTAAAGATGAGGATGAGGAAGAAATACCAAAAAAGGACGAAGAAGACTGCGTATCACAGATTAATCTTGCTGAGCCATTGAGCGCCTATTCGGCACCATTTTTCACAGCATTACCCTTCCTATCTATGGGCTTACCATTCCCACCGATGTTCCTTTATCCACAATTAACGTCGTTGCTTTATTATCCATTAATTCAGGCATCATCGATAAAGCAAGAAGAAATAATTGAGCCCAAACCACTACCAGCATGTACATTCTGCATGGAAAATGAACAATCATCAGTCTGCCTGTTTTATCAACGCAATACTGATGAGCCAGTCTTAACTGAGACAGTGGAAACGATCTCAATTGAGAATGAGAATGATAATAATATCGAGGCCATACCAGAATCTGAGGATGCTTCAAAGGCAATTGCCAAGAATCCTGGATGGTTTGGCAAGGGCTACCGGAAGGGATTTAGAAAGAAACGGTAGCATCTATTAACCCAAAAATCAATGAACCCTCAGAATGAGATTAATCGAAAGGGGAGAAATTGAAGAAACTGTAGAAACATCAGTATCCATGTAATCTCCACTGATTAAGGAATCCTACGTGAAATGTCTCGATGATTCTGTCCTCAAGAAAGAAATAAGAGCTCTTGACGTGCTCCAAGTTAAAGACATTGTTGAATTTTCATTTTCTTGTTTCAAGTATTAACTCAAATTATTTATTTATGATAGAGAAAAAAAATCAAACAGTAATTCTTTTTTTTTTTAATTAACAAATTTTAATATGGTTTTATTATCTTGAAGCTTTTTTTTTTTTAGTGTGAGATTAAACGTATATCCTGAAGAGATGAGAAAAAATTAAAGAAAACGTAAAAAATGAATGAAATGAGGCGATTTCTCTGGTTTCACCCGTCCAAGTCGTTTGTCATCCATAAAAAAAGCCATAGGGGTTGGTGAGAGCAGAGAGAGAAAGAGAGACAATGAAAACAGGTGAGATCCAATACCACCCTCTTTGATCGTACCACCATTGTCACACTTTAGGTAAATTCATCCAGAATCTAGCGATTGGATGGGATCCCTTTTCCTGTTCTGGCTATCGTTGATCCTATCATTTTGCCATAACCCAGGCACCAAGTTTTCATACGAAATGGCGCATACGTGGGTTAGATATATACGAAAAAAGTGAGACAGATATACTTTGGGTTGTCACGGGACCGGCGAACCAACCCCCAGTTGTGTGCTAGGGGTACAATCGATATTCCGTGGAGCTCCATGGCCAGTGGGTGGGATAGAATGCGAGGGATGTATAATACTCAGTACTAAAATGAGAAAGATAGATGAAGAGGAGGTGGAGGAGGAGGAGGAGGGTGGAGAGAGTGTAGGCAAAAGCGAGGCGAGCGAAACGGTGCGGCATAGTCTGGTGTTTCCCCCGAAGAAAAATATGGAGAAAGAGAGGGACTGAGTCCCGACGTTTTGTGTCCGGACGCGTACGTGAGCCAATTTTTTTTCCACCTCTTTTCGTGAATCTTTAAAGAGAACGTGAAAATAAGTAGGTAGAAGAAGAATCAGTTTGTGCGAGTCAAGTAGATATGATATTAATTTGTGGATTTCCGGGATTGGCATAGAATTTATATATTTATATATATATATTTTGTGGATTTATGTGTGAGCTGGTAAATGGTGGGGTTTCTGTCTTGTGAATTTGTGTTGGGCGATGCTAGAAGCGGTGTGTTCACGTCCAAGGTCTACCCCGGATGTTCACCAGTAGCGTTTCACTCTTCAGTCCTCGTGCTGCTGGTATTCATCTGAAATTGTTTTCGGTGAGTTTTGTTACTGTAGAGAGAGAGAGGAGAATGATGGGGATGAGAGAATTGGTTGAAAGTAGCAGTAACAGTGTAGTTGAACGTCAATGGGGGGTAGAAAGAGGGAAAACTAGTGGAGCCGGTGTACTCACGGGGACACATAGCTGCCAGAAGTACTGGCGGAGGATTGCCAGAGTGGGAGGCATTACGGGAGAGAGGAAAAGCCGTGGTCTGTTGCCATGGCGATACCCCTAAACTGTGCATAGGATCTGCTGAAGTCAGAATGGGGGGTAAAAGAAGGAAACAAAAAGAGAGAAAGGGAGAGAAGCATGGGGTTGACTGTCTTCTTCACCTTCCACCGGGTGTACCATGCCTTCCAAGCTGTTGATACTTGACTGTGACTCGTGTGCCTCTAAAGGGAGGCAAATGCTCATAGGGTATCAGGGGTCCACAAAGACTTACGAGACTTTTACTCGAGACAACTGTCGACAGTCAACAAGGACGATTCATTTGAAGAGAGAGAGGAAAAGGGGAAGTGTCTCTCCTTACACCTGGATTTTTATTTATTCCCTTATTTTTTTATAGTTGGGGGAGTTTTATTTTTACGCCTGTCATCTTTTTTCCTGCTGAAGTCCTTCATAATGTTTTTTTATTTGTCAAGGGAGCCGTATAATGGCTCATGAGATGTTTTTTTTCGGTTTGAATTGTATCCTCTCCACACATGATTCTCATTTCTCTTTTAATGAGGATATACGTGGCAAAGAAACCTTCCAATTAACGCCTCATTATGTATTCAAAGTTGCAAAGTAACTCAGCGAGTAAACACACGTACTTTAGCACACAATTTGAGTGTGGTAGTGGCATTGTCAATGGCTTTCAAACTTCCGCCAGTGGCATGTTAAAAAAAAGTAGAGAAAAACCAAACCATAGTAAAATAGGATTAAGCAATTGACGTCGATCGGGGTTGAACGAAGTGCATTTGAGTTGTACGGTATATCACTGGTTTTAATGGTATCACAAAAGCCTTTGCAGTCGGTTTTGTGTACACACACAAACGCTGGTCAATTCTGAGTGCTAAACAACATCTTTTTTTATTTCCTTTTCTCTCGCTCACACTCTGCGGTAGTTACCGTACAAGCTTAATACTAAACTGGTCCCCAACCGTAATTGATGTTAATTAGAGCCATTGTACTAAAGCCCCGGCGTCCAATCAGCCAGACTAACGCCAACTTGTATACGCATTCATTTCTCTTTCTTGGGAGGAGAGGATGTGCCTGAAATAAAATGTGAATTATATTAAAAAAAAAAAAAATCATATCTGCATAAGACTGTGTTTATATTATTCTCATGCGAAATACCTTGAAAATGTATTATTCATTAGCAGGAGAGAAATTAAATTGGGCTTTTTGTATCGTCTCGTGCTCATTTCCGTCTTCTTCTTTACTTTACCTTTTCAACAATTGTAATGCAATGAGCCTCCGTGGTGCACTTTACAGTCACTCTTCTTTATTCAGTGTATTCACACCGGTTTCTAGGGCTTATCTAATCATTCCCCTATATTTGTCTCCCAGCATTATCTCCTTCAAACGCATCGTCGAGGCCTGTCCAACTGATACACACGTAGTTGCAATCGCCTAGAAAATTAGAAGAGGCAGATAGGATGCACATGTATATGTATTATGGAACAAGGTGACCTTTCTCCCCGGAATTGAGTAATAAATATAAGTAATCCCAGGTATAACGGATGGGCAAAATTGTTACAACTGTGTTTCATTTAAAAAAAAAATATGAACAATCCAGATACTGTAATTTTACGGTTATTCTCCTCGAATGATCGTTAATAGAGGAACAAAATAATTCATTCATCGAGGGTTATACTTAACTCTGATTTCTCAACATTTCCTGATAAAAATCCACTCATCCCAAGAAATTACGAAATCAACTTTAAATTTCTACAATCACTAGTTTATTACCCATATATGTTATACTCTTTTCCAAGTAAAAATAGTTGTGTAGTCTATAAAATGTAGAAGTTTGCAAGTCCACACGTTTTTTTTGTCCACCGTTAGCGATATTACCTATGTGTTTTCTTTGTTGTGCGCGTGGTGGAGAAGCCGGTGGTTACGTGGTGGGGGCACAGTATTTTACACGGTACAGTGTGAGCGAGGGAGTGGGGGAAGTTGTACGCACGGTGGTCGGGACAATGGACCCGCCCGGGCGCTCTGGCGGCGGCTCGTTGCACTAATAACCAGTAGTACTGCTCGAGCGACCGTGCGGAACCCTGTGTAACGTCTATCGTATACTGTCCACCTTTACGCGTCGACGTGTGCCATTTGGCAGTTCAAAAAATACGTGAATATGGAGATTAAGTTAGATTAATCATTCTCATGTATTGGAATGATGGATTAATTATTTGACATGATTATTGGATTGAGTTTGGTGTGATTTTAATGAGGCAAATGAGAAAATTGGGATTTTTGTTTTGTTCTTGAGAGTAATACTGTGTATATCGGCGTCCTACAGTTACGGCGTCCTGTTGTCGTTGTCGAAGCATGGCGCGCGGGACTTGTATCGTAATTTATAACACTATCTCGATAGAACGTAGGTGATAGTTCTGACAATTAACGGGAATATATATTTCTGTAGTGAAGTGGAACAGAGATTAAAAGTTTACGGAAAAAATAATGTGAGTTTAATCCAAGTTTATAATTGTTTAATGAACTGGAAAATTTTTTGCTATTGTTGAGATTGCAATGGAGAACCTGGAAAATTTCCGATTCTCAGTGACGTATTGAATTGATTCAGGAATTTTCTTGGTCCATTACAGATTCAATAATAGTAAAGAGTTCATGATACTGGAGGAAAATTCATTAAATCATCTCTTAATTCCACTTTATTCCAGATTAATGTTCATATTTTGTTATGGTGTTTATTCGATATTATCGTCATACTGTTGAATCAACGTGAGCTGTTTTTGTGCCGCCACGCCGCGCAATTTGTGCGGAGATAACCAGGCGGCAGAATGAGGAGAATAAGTGGTAAGACGCAATGCTCTTGTAATGAATTTTTTGAATTATTTTTCGAAAGGCAGAACGATAAGTGCCGAGTCGAATGAGAGATAATTGGGTACAAGCGTGTGCTGGAAGAGCCTTCATATTTTATTAGTCTTTGATAGTAGAAAAAAAAAATGAGACACATGTTCCATATTTGCTTATGTGTTTCACGTCTGAGTGACAGATAGAAATTAAGTTAAACACTAAATGACAAGCATAATTATTCCACAAAAACATTTCTCAAATGTATGAATTTTCATGGCAAACAGAATCATAGAACACAATGTACTTCCACTTTTGTCCAATGATATTGTCGATTGTGTTGGCATCGAGTCACGCGATATATGCGGGCTTTCTTTACTCCTCTCTCTCTCTCTTTCTCCAATTTTCATCCAAATGGTGGGCCTGCATGCCGGCAAATTGAAACGCAGCTGTTACCATAGAGTGTCTCGTTTTAAACACAATATCGCCTGACATCCAGCTACAATATTGTCCTCAAAAAAAAAGCCCCATCTTTTTTTACTCCATTCGGTTTCCGGGTTTTCTCTCTCTCCCGAAGCCCTACACATTTCCCCATCAAATTAGACCGACAAAATCGTTTCAACCGCACTATTCACGGAAAAAAATAAGAATCTCCCCTTATTTCTCGTTGTGAGTATCGTCTTGCGAGGGAGGTCAGTCTCTTGCAGAAAAATAAGAGGAGTCCAAGTATCAGCTTACGAGTTTGAGGGGCCCATCGTAAAATCTTTGCTTCGATCCTTTCTTCCCCACCCCCTCGCTCCACCTACCCGGTCTTCCGTAACGAAGCGTAAAACGTACGGACCAATGCGAATCGTATGGTTCTTCTCTTTTTTTTCTTTCTGCATTTGCTCGTTTTTTTACGATCAGTCTCCTCGTTTTTCTTCCGGGAAAAAAAAGCAGAGTAAAGACCTCGCACGATTCGGTGATAATACCACTCGCGAGAGATCGTGCAGGGGGGGGACAAAAAGGGGTGGTGAAAATTCGTGAGCTCGAGCGAGAGATTCACTCTAGACAGAGTTGCTTTCATCGGGCGTTAATGTATATACATGCATAAAGTTTATTTCATTGGACTCACAACAAAATGCAGTCATGATTCTCGCTGAGTTACAAGCATTGATGCCGCCCTCGTTGCGTAAAAGAGATCCACTCGTAAATTAAACCAGATCCCTGGCTTAACGACTCTGGAGACTAATTACAAAGTATTTACTGTGGCACATCGAAATTTCATGGAGAACTGCTTTTTTCCCTTCCCTCTCTCTCTCTTTGTTATCTATTTTTATTTCCATTTCTCGTTTCATGGGGTTTCTCCCTGGTGCTGCCGTTTTTTTAACGAATTTTTCGTAGTCTTGCCACGAACGGGTGAAGGGGCTCGATCGACGAGTGCACTTGGACCGAGCCCAAACGAGCCAGAGAGTGCACCAAAAAGAATCCCAGAGATCCTACTATCTCTTTCTCTCTCTCTCTCTCTCTCTCGCTTCTTTCCTTTTCAAAGTAAAATCGATTTCTATGCGGAGAAAATTGTCGACGTGTCGACGGCATTATCGGCTTGACAAGTTTGCTTCAACACGTATACAATAATAAATTCACCCGTTTATCTCTGCTTATCATTTTTTTTTTTCTTTCCATGAGAGATATTTTTCCATGTAACAGAAACATTTACTTTTTACTGCATTTTTCATTTTATTTAGTCTCAAATTTCATTTGGCACTCGGGGACGTGATAAAATTGACAAATAGTACTTCACAAACTGAGTACTCTGGTAAGAGTTCTTCTCTTCTTTTTTTTTGCATATTAAATTTTCATCTACGTGCCCAGTTGATTATCATAAAAAGCACTTGAAGTTTAAGTAAATGCAACTTTTCATTACAATCTTGATATATTTTTCTTTTTAAAAAAAAAAAAACTCAAGAGTACACACAATAAATTCACACTCACCTCTATTTAGTAATTCTTTTTACCCACAAATTTCGAGATATCTATGATACGTGGGGACACATACAAATACGCTTTAATCCAACCGTCACAGTTGTTATCATTAATTCAAGATAGTGGGAAATTTTCTGTGTTAGTGTGGGGTGTATGCAGGCAACGATACAAACTCGAGCGATGACGTGCGACTGAGCAATTAATGTCTAGGATAAAATATACGACGCATGTACTTTTAATTTAAAAAGAAGTCTCCGAAAGGAACCCCTTGTTTTTTCCTCAATCAAACACGCGCACAAAACCCCAAGAATTTTCACAATTATGCAGACATTGTAATTCGAAACTGGAGTCGTGGAAATTGATAAAAATCCTATCGAGTTTCTTTCTTTTTCCCAGTGGGGTGGCTTTCTTCCCCTCTCAACTGATAATGCGTGAGAAAGATTTCCGAAATCCTTAGACGTCTTGACGTGGTCACGAAAGCCACTCGGTTGTATGTGACATAAATAAATAATGCCATTGAAAAAAATCCAGAGAGAAAATTACTTTAATCCTCAGAAAGGGGCAATTCATACGAACTCCCATTTGCTGGATGACAAAGAAGTGCCGGAATAAAATAAATCCCGAGATCCTGAATATCGCGTGACAACGGAAGTAGTTATCACGATATTACATAGACCACGGTTAAATTAAAATTGTGTAAATTAGTGAGAGTGTAGAAGAGATGCGGCATTGAAGGTGAGAATAAAAATTCACACACATTATCATTTTCGTAATGGCCTTTTTTTTTGCTCTCCGTGAAGCCAGCAGCGCTCGGCCTTCAAACGGCCTTTGTTTCGTCGAGGACGAGAGAACCGGTATACGCTTGGCAGGAGTCTAAAACACGGGGAGATGTCAGTGAAGATATAACGAAATGGTGGGGATATAAAAAAATGAAGAAGCCCACGTGGATTTTGTCAATTAAAATCCATCAAGTTGACACATGCCAGTGGATATTCTCAATTTTTCCTACATTGCAAGCTCATGTACGGTTTCTCCCGTCTCGACAGAGTCTTTTTCTCTCTCGGTGAAAACTACCCCTGTAGTTTTCACATAAAACCCGAAGGAATGAGGGGGCTCTTGAGTGCTGAGGGAAGGAGATTAGCGAGGTCCCTGCTCTTCATAACCATTGCCTTTTTTTTTCTTCTCCTTCTTCAGCTCCTTTATTTTTTCTCTGCATCAGTGACGGTCAAAACTAATATGGCGACAGCAACAGGGCAGACCCCCTAGGGTTATTTGACTCTTTTGTCTCATAGGCAAGTGCCCAAAAAGAGGGGCCAGAATGTGCGAGAGGTAACATGCTCGTGCGATTTTCATTGTCAGGCACTGAGAATAATGCTGTAATTAAGTGGAATAGGGAGATGAGTGTACTTGTGTTCAGGGTTTAATGATTTTTTTAGCCTCACGATGTTACCAAAGTGTCCAATGAACTCTGACTCTTAATCACATTCTGATAATTCAATTAACTCGTATTTGGAGATTGTGAATAATCGTACTAGTTTTGTTAAAAACAACCTTCGGTGCTACCAGAATAATTTTAAATGAGGGGAAAAACAGAGCGCTTCGTTGAATAATGGATTATCTTGTTCTATTTGTAACCCAGAAATTCTCATTTATTCGCTCTTTATCATAGCTGTGGAATTATCGATCAGTGTTTATCATTGTGAAATGATAAAACCCGAGTCCCTTGAAATACAAATGTGGGAGAATAGATAATCCGTGTATCAGAGTAATCGTTGTAACTCCAGTACAACACCCAGTAGTACACCGATTATATGTGCCTCCGGGTGCTTCAGTAATTTATGTTGTTTAAAAGCCCCGTATGTCTGATACAAGACCATGAGTGGACGAGTTAGACAGGGAATGACATGGTACAAGCACCGGAATCCACAGGAATGCCGTGTTATAACGTACTCGACATAACTGGGTAGCTTCTCTGCTCACTTCTTTGAATTCTTCTTTGAAGAATCCACTCGCGCCTCTCTTTTGTTTACACAGTCTAATACTGCTTGGTGTGTACAACTGTTCAGGTCAGTTGTCTCTTCTTGCGCCATTTGTGTGAAGAGAAAAAAAGAAGTTAATTGTCGTATTGAGGTAATCCGAGAGCCGGCCATGTTACCCGAAACGTGGCGACGCTGCCTGGTCACGTCTTGTTTACACGAGGGCCCATTGAGGCGTGGCAACGGTGCACACTTTGGGGACCCACTTGGGCCTTTCAAAGTAACTCGTTTAATTATTTTTTAACTCTAAAACTCTTTCTTCGTGGCGTCCCTATTTTAATTTCCTTCCCTTTTTGGAATCAATGAATTCTGATGCGCCTCTTTATGGGAAACTGGGACTCTCGGATAAGTCTACTCCTTCATGTCGAAGGCCAAGTGGCCTCTGTGTGTGTTGGGTATGATGACCATTCGTACAGGAGACGTGGCAACACGGTCAGCACAGAGATGTATCTTTTCTACTAGTCGAGTTGAGAACATTAGTTCGACCATGACTCCTTGGGTTTTACACAACTACCAGCGCAAAGCGATACAATGAATAAATACGGTTTAATGTTTGCGATTCACGTGGTGTGTTCATGAGAGCTGTGTTTTTTTTTAAAATATATGAATCATTTGCAATTGTAATTTACGCGTAATTTTCTAACCGGATAAAAAAATAAAGAGGCGTTTGCGGGCTGGAAAATGAGAGCACGAATTGGTAAAAGTTGCAATGAATGTTTTTTCGTCACAGAGACTTTCTTTTTTTTCGTCCATTGTAAATCTCTTTTTCTTTTTTTGGTCATAATACTTGGACGGCTTATGTCCGACATTGTATATCATGTTGGGGGTCATTTTGAAATACAGTTACGGGGAATATTTAAGAAGAATGTGACGCCAGTATACTTGGCTCGAAGACGCCTCCAGTATCATGGTCAATACGAAGAAAGGAGAAAGAGAGGAGAGAATGGTGAAGGAGTCAAAGGCCCGGTGAATCTCAGAGGCTCCGCCTATCCATCCGCTCGAAAACTCTTCTCTCTTCTCTGTCTCTCGAGGAGGAAAGGCGAACACGCAATGCACGTCTCGCCTTCTACGGGATTACGATGCACGCATGAAAAAAGAAAGGGGAGAGAATTGGAAAAAATAAGACGTCTCTTTTTTTCCTTTAATTTTATTTTAAAGATATTATTTTCCACCGAGTCCTTCCTTCTTTTTTTTCTCCATCTTCCCCCTGGCAATTTCACGTTCACTACATAGTCCTTGGGATCCTGGAGGTAATGGGCATGGAAGTAGGTTTATTCACCGTGTGATTTCGTTCACGCCCACGTATAGGAAGATAGAGACTCTGAGAAAGGGAGGAAATTACTGGCAATCGAGTGCATTAGTTTAAAATCATAACCTTATAGAATATAAATTTGTATATTTTTTTTAATTTTTCCATCATTCGTTTTATTTCCCATAATCGAGTGGACGTTAGAGCCGCAGCTGGACAAGTCGAAGGTGATTTTTAAACAGGAGGGAGAGAATTTGCGGTTTCTAGTTTCTCCATCGGGTGGAACGCAAAGTGTATTTCCATCGGAAGGAGAGAAGTCACGCGACGACACAGAAGGGCTTCCGCACGAGTAGTAAAATGAGGTGCATATATATGATGGTTATGAGAGGTGGAAAAAAAATGGGGGGGAATCGAGAGAAAAATGGCCGATGGAATCGGAGCTTTTTCATCTGTGATTCAATGGGCAATCGATACTTGCCATTTAAATGGCGATAAAACCTTTACACTTTTGTTTTTTTTTTCTATTCAATTCCCTCCGGTGATTTAAAAAGGCAAATAATTCTCTAATCATTCCCTCATTGTGTGAAGAATCAATTTAATGCTCTGGGAATTGAGATTAATGCCTCGAGATACCACAATCTCCTCAATCTCTGTCTCCTCATGATAAACAAGAGATAAGTGCAGTTTGAAATCTCATATTCCATATGTTTTAGGATAAATAACGTCTATTATTTATCAACTCAGATTCTCCCCACTTCTCATTGCTCCATCACTCCCTTCTGCTCTCATTCCCTCCATGTTTTTTTTTTTCCCTCTCAACGCGTCCAACCGAAAGGAGGTCTCACGTCGAAATCCTACGTAAACTGCACATACACAAAAACACCTCGTAAACCGCAATCTTTTCGCTCAACATCTTTCACTTACCTCAAGTATCTAACTGCGTCCAAAAGTGCTCGGATAGCATCGAAAAGCGTCATAAAACTCGTCTCTCAAATGTCTCATTTTTTTTCACCTCCCAGGACATTTTTTTTTGTGTCTCCTATCTCCAAATGGAGTTTGCATCCTCCGTTTTTTTTTTTCTCAACGTCAATGAGACGAGAGGAAAAACAGTGGGGAAAGGGTAGAAAGCACGAGGATGAAAAAGGTGAGAGGGGAGAAAGAGTTCAACGAACATGTCTCCTCTTCTGGCACGTGCGACGATCGATTCACTAGCCTCAGTCGCCTCACTGTCGATGATCACACCGCAGGGGCGCTTGGTCGTGTAAAAACTACTGAATTAGCCTCAATGAGGGCTGGCCCCCTTTTTTCCATGGCATTCTTCAGCATAATTATTGAGAAATTTGCATGTAATTAAAAATACATTTTTTTTCCCTTTCCTCATATCTTTCGCATGAGGCCATAAACTCAGCCTCCGTGTGTATTCATCGTGACTCATGTACAGAGTATTCGATGGAATTCTCGACTGGAGGCTTCTGTTACCGGATAAATCAATATGCAACGGGATTGCGGTAGTTTCTTTTATTTCATGACATTCGGAAGTATCGGGGAATGAGGGAGGCTCTTAGCCGGAACGAAATATTCGACTGCGGAAGAAGAGAGGATTTATTGGGAGGGAGGAAAAAGAGTGTATGGGGACCCTTTGGCAGGCGAGGGCTCTTGAAGGCGACGGAGAGTATTAGGTATCGATTCTCTCGGCTCGTTCGACCGTAAGCCCGCCGGATAGAAAGACCGCATGGACTCAAAGTGTATGAAAACTGAGGCTCATTCAGACTCGAAAAATCATCCAGGCTCGCTGCAGCTGCGACGAATCTTTCGTTTCTTTTCTCCTCTTGTGCATCCGGAAAAACGGGATAAATATATCTGGGGGAATGGAGGCACGTGGGTGAACCATAATAACGTGTACTCGAAATATATTTCATATTCAATTTGGTAAAAATGTTTGTGATTATTAATTTGTTAATAATGAAAATATTATGAGGATAAATTGTGATAAAAGTTTCATGGTTTTCACACCGCAATTTTAACTTTATTTAATATTTCTCAATTAACTCTCGTAATTCAAATATTTTTATGAATTATTAATTTATGGGGAAAGGGCTCATTCACAGCAGCAATAATGGTTTTTAATATTTCGAGCGTTAATGAACGTTTATCAAACAGAAATTTTGATTAAAAGGCTGGAGAGAACGTGTCACTACACCTCTTCATTTCCGAGTATTCGAGGTAAATTAATACAGAGTTAATTATTGCTCTGCGTCATACGGAAAAGCATCTAGAATGGACGTGCGTTATAAATACGAGAGGGAAGTAGCTGAGGATGGAAATGCAGAGGAAAATAGAGAGAGGCATGAATCAAGGGGAAAAATTATGAAAGAGAGATGGCACGTGGTAGACGACAACTTCCAATCCTAGGATTGTCCTATTCTCAGTGTGTTTTCCATTCCTATTTTCTCTTTTTCATCGTCTATATAAACTCAAGCTTCTGCCGAGTCTCTGCCAGATGGACTTGGCGATTTAAATTAAAAGTTGAACGGATTTTCTCGCACAATTCCTCTTTTTTTAAAATTCTATTCCTTCGACCTTCGCCTCTTTTTTCCAACTGGAAATATCCCTATTCTCTCTCTACTGTCATTCAGCTTTTTGTTATCCATTTCCATTGAAAAAAAAGAGGGAAATACTTGACATTGTGGCAGTTTGAATTTCCGCAGCGAAAGGAGGCACAGAGAGCAATGGAAAAAATGAAATACAATTAAATTTTATGAGAAAGGCAGACGTAAAAGGAGAGCTCTCTTTATTTTAGGGTTAAATCAAATTTACAGTCGGAGAAAATGGAATAATTGAAGGAATTAACGAGAGACAATTTATTCAATCAGAGATTTTTTTATTTAACCTTCGCATTCTAATGGAAAAATCCGCACTTTTCCTCTCTTCCTTTCAGTGGAAAAAAAGAATATGACACATTGTTAACATTTACTTTTCATGAAAGAGGAAATGAGATCCAACTGTAAGAATTGGCACACACTGGCATTAAAACGCACGACACTTGGCACTATGAGGCCGTTATAATTATCATTTCTATTATCAGCACTTGCATAGTCATTACCATCATCATTCCACAAATTATAATTTTCTTTTTTTATCTAATTTAAAATTATTATTCTTTTATCTGCGTTAATTTTCACTCGTGACTGGTGGAATTGTAACCGCTGAAGCCACAACACTCATATTTGCATACACATATCCGCGTATTATAAATTGATAATACAGGCTTATATGTGCATCTTATTAATTATCATTCGTTTTAATAGATTATGATAATCGTTAATTCTGCCATTACGATTTATTATAATTGAATGCGTCAAATCGTAATACCGATAAACTCAGTGTTTTTCTTCCTTTTATTCTCAAGATAATGTCTTATCAATTCTCAGAAAGAAATAGGAGAGGAAGGTGGGGCAAAATGGACACATCTTCGTTTTCAATGACTCAAGGCATTCCACTCCAACACATTAATCCAACAAAAAAAAAAACCTAAAAATAACTCAGAAGTTTGAAGAATTTATTGGGTAAAAAGAAGTTTCGTTATACTTTTATTCTGATAAATTCAAAACTCTTTATCGGTTTATTATTTCCCAATACTCCAATGGAATTCAGGAGCAATTGAAACACTGGATTAAATTCCAAACAACTTTTCGGTTTTGTTTCAATACCTCTGGAGGCACATGTTTATCAAGCAGTGATTACGAAATACTCAATAAAACAATTCGTTTAAATTCATAACAAAAACATGGTAATAATCGTGGAAAGAATTGAGGATAAAAATTTTCCTCGAATGCAATAAAATTCCATTTGATTTATGAAAATGGAAAGAGTGTTTTACAACTCGTTTTTATGGATTTGTAATTATGTGAATATCGTGATAATCCAAAATCAATTTTCCACAGAGTAATTTACATGGATTAGGAGCTCGGTATTGCCGGCAATTTCATTGGAAATCGACTGGTATATTATGAACCCCCGAATATCATCCTGGAGAAGGTGGCCCCTGTCACTAACAACTATAGACACGTAACCAATACATTGTGCATGACATTCACAGGGCCAAAGCATATTCCAGTATATATTGGAGTCTGGAGTATCGCAGTATACAACGATTATCGTTGTTCCGTGGTATTACATGTTACTGTGTGTTGCCAACAGCAGCCATCACAATTTTCATACGCCCCTTTTCACTCCCACCCTTTACCGAGATTTATAGAAATTGAAGAAATCACATTTCGATTAACTCCTGATTTTATGAGAATTTTATTGTCTCTTTTTTTATTTTGATAAAAATTCGAAGAATTAAATCATTCTGGAGCTTTGGGAATTCAAATTTTATGCTTCTCATATGCACCAATAAATTCATTTCTCCAATGTATATAGTGGATTGGCTGTTTCTCTCTGTTCTCTCCAATTATGGCGCACCCGCGGGTATAACGGCCTTGCGCCGCAACTTTTCGATGAATTTTAACGGGCGTGCTTCATTCTCTGCCCTACCTCGGGCCTTTAGAATACGTCTGAGAGGGAAAAAGAGAGGGTATATATAGATATACAAAATGGAGGGTGATGTGCTAATGTTGAGACTGCACATGACCGTGGGGAGAAGGTATTAAACCAGATGGAACTCGACTGAAAAGAGTGAAAATATAAAAAGTTTAAATAAAAATAAATGTATTGATTGTGTGCCTCCATTTAGAATTTATGGTAGTGCACCTGAGAGAATAAACAGCTCGTTAGAACTCACCGCTCTCGGCTGTGTTTTCGTCCACTCGTTTCGTTGAAAAAAAAAAAATTGGAAAAAAGAGCCAAATCGACACTCGAAACGGATGAGAAACAGACTGGCATTTTCATACTCCACATTTTCACCCTCCCTTTTAAATGCTCTTTTATTTTTTATTACCATTCGATTTATTTTGGGCTTGCATGGGCAGAGGGCGTAGACCGGAACTTCCTCTCTTTCGCCATGGGTGCGACTCTCAACGCGATGCCGGATAATCGTACAATTTGCCCAGGCTAGCGGAGAGGAATAAAAGAATTGAGAGAATTCGAGCTATAAACACGATGAAAATAGAACGAGTGAGACAGTCATTTGAAATTAAGGTAGCAATACTGCCTTCTGTTCTTGGAGAACTATTGCTGCATCCCTCACTCCGAAAAACCGATGGGAAAAAAAAGGAAAACATAAGGATCGAAGTTTACGGGAATAAAAGGAATGAAACGAGTTGGAAGTAACGGTCTTACTTTATACCCTCGAAAATGGAATTTAAAAGTTTCGATAAAGACATTTACGCAACGTAGATTAAAATAACGCAGCTCAACTCCAGACTTATTGATTTTATTCAGAAATTAATCCATGAATTCGTGACTTTATCATTATTTTTACGCATCGTTAGCACCGGGTTTTGCTGATTACATCTACCTGTCTGTACCAAGTGAATCTTCCAACAGAAACCTGGTAAAATGGTGGATGATGAGGACACGGGAGACAGGGTAGACAATACGTATCGAGCGAACACCCTTTTCCATCTTCCCCTACTCCATCTCTTTCGTCGTTACTGTATTTACCTTTGCCTCTTGTTTTGCCGTGTCCGTTTTCCCTCATTCTCCCTCACCTCCTGTATTCCGTGGTTTCTAAAGCCATAGTCCCCGTTTTCTCTCTTCATGGGGCTCGAAAACAGCGATACAATTGCCACTACGTTTCACACGTACACATACATGAAAAAGTGAATTTTTTATTTTATTTTTCACTCTCATAATATTTCCATTGGATTTTTAAACAAAAAAACAACTCTGCTGAATTTCAAAGGGATTTCAGAATAATTGCGACTCTCGGATTTGTTAATTTCCTGGTGTTTCAGAGTCTCTTGGCCATTGAGTAAAAGTACCATGGAGAAAGCGACATTCAATATCTCGTCTAAAAGGGAGTCTTTCTCTCTTTCTAGTAGTTTTCTATACTTTATTCCTTTTTATCTCAATGGGTATAAGTCTCGTCTTTTCCAAACTTCTCTTTGCCACGTGAAAGGTGGAAAAAGGAAGAGAGCTGAAGCCCCCTCGGGGCATTCCCTCAGTGCCAAGTATCATCGATGGCATCCCTCTGTTCTTCTTGAACACATACTCGACTCTTCTTCTTCTTCTTCTTCTTCTTGTGCCGCGAGGCTTCACGCAGACTTGGTATTATTCAACCTTCCTCATTCGAAATCTCCCAACTACGGGATTCGTATCAAAGAGACAACATCTTGCGCAAGATGAATAAAATAAGTGAGAGACGAAGGCAAAAACGTGCGACAACATATCAGAGTCAACAGTCCATAAATTTCGCCATAATTACGTGCGTGTGTCGAAGAGTCTTTGGCAAGGCCGACGACCTTCCTTAATGACCAACTTTATCCAGCATCATCGACCTGTATTTCTCATTCTCTTGCGAAATTTTCGTGAGAGAACTCAATGAGTATGTGTGTCCCATTAAATCTACATTTTTTTTTTCCATCCTCAAGTAATGTCTGACTTATCTCGTTCAGCTCTACTTAAAGAAGCGTAAAATAAATCAATTTTAATTTATAACTCATTGAATAAATGAAAAATTATAAAATTATTGATGAAATTCAATGAATAAAATTAATGAAATTTACTTATCAAAGTACCTTGCACCTCTGCACATTTTTTATCCAAATATTCTCTTCCCAGTTATAAATATCCGTAATTTTTTTTAAGCTCAAACTGTCGCCGTTTGATACCCACAAAATCCTACGCGGCGCGCGCCCAGGGCCGACCCACGCGACTCCACGAACTCGTTTTACCCACCTTCGTCCTCGTCCCGCAACCCGCGTGTGGGTTCTCCCTTTTGCATTCACTCTTTTTTCTCCTCTCTCATTCTCTACCACCACTACTCTCTCCTACCATGCAACTCTTTTTTTTCTCTCTCCAGTGATTCGGTTACGACTTTGCCACACACCAGTAGAAGAACCTTCCGTCAGTTACATTCGGGCAATCGTGTCACTTGGTTACCACGTCATCTTTGAGAATTCAATCATTCTCAAAGCTCTCTGTCCAATGGCATTCAAGTGCGTATGTTAGTGTTCATAAAACCGGTGTTTGGAGTCTTGCGATGTCGAGAAATTGTGATAAGAGTACAGACAATGTGTCGTGTGGGCTGATGTCATCCTTGTTTCATCTGAAATCGATGTAACATAGCCTTGAACGATAAGGCACCTCCCACTCCCGCGAATTCGGAGATAATTCCATCGAAGAATACCAGTGGAAAATAACTGAGGCAATGAAATTAAAAGAATTTTGAAATAAATAGAATTATTCTTCAATCCATCTCGGATTAAACTCGCCCACGTACTCCATCGATAGATCGTGATCCACGACGTCGATCCGAGAAGGTGAAAGAGGAGACAAAGGCTCATTCCCCATAAGGAGCGAGGAGATGGCCATCACGGCTGTTGCGAGCTGCCTCGGACCCCCACCACTGCCACCAGGCAAACGTTTTCTCCAAAGATCCAAGAAGCTCTCGTCCACTTATCTGAGCTTCCGGGATCCAGCAATAGAGGCTGGTATACCAACTGTCCATGATACAATTCCACGTTATGCTGTCATCAAACCACTCCCACCACGTCCAAGATCCAGGGCCTCTTATACTGGGAATCATGAGGAATTTGAGTTGACGAGTAAATCAAAGCTGTATAGAAGTCGATCGGAGGGAAATTTGTGGGGTAAAAATCAGGGAACGAGTCTGACCCCTTTAGATAAGTGTATCAAAGCTATTTACGGTAGCTGGAAAAATTTGATGCAACGTAAGTTTAATATTTGTGCAATGAAATTCTCATCAATCTCCACTGATTTATTAACTTTCTAATAATTTAATTAACATAAAGTATTAAAAATTTAGATTAATATCTCAATTAAAATAAAATCGAATGGCTTACATAAAACATTTTGCTATTTCACTGATACCCTTCATACGAATATACATATAAGGGATAGTATAAATTCACGGAAGAGAATATATATCGAAAGATTGTGCTCGTTGAAGCGAGAAGCAGGTATTCGACGTTGAACTGCACAGTGACGCCCGTAAACGGTAGCATTGGTGCACACCGGTTGGAATCGATCGAATGGATAAAATGAGAGCACCAGAGACACTCAAATGTCTACAGAAAGAGAGAGAGAGAGAGGAGAATTGAGAGATTAAGGAAAAAATGCATCGAAGAAGGTATATGGTTGAGGTCATTGGGATTGGCCATCGTCTCGATAAGGAATTTTCTCGGGTGTCCCCATTTCTGATCGGTTTCATAGCCTCAGGATTTTCTCAGTCTCTCGAAGGTCGTGCGCAATACTTTTTCATAATTCTATTGGAAAGGCTTCTTATTCATTTGGCAAAAGTTCCAAAATGGTTTAAGGAAAAAAGGACAAAAGAGTCAGACGCCTTTTCTCTCACGTAACATTTGTTTGTCGGGAATTTTCCTGGTTCTAACTCAGGAAAACCCGTTTACAACTCTGTGAGATCGTTTTATCGCAGTGAGACCATAAAACAAGTGAATGGTACTACTATCCTCATCTCACGTACCAAAGATTCCTCCTCGAATTTTCACAGGCTCTTTAAATTTTTACTTGTCTCTACGTTATAACCACTTTTGCAATTTCATTTGAAAACAGTTTCTTTCAAATACTCAATTTATGCATCGTGCTTTACTGCCATCACTTGTCACGATACAGAAAAATCCACGAATTCAACGAATACTTTCTCTCAACAATAAAGAAGCAAATGAAAAAAATTCTCAGGAATTTTTTTTTTCTACCACTGATATTGACGCCTGTAATTTACACGATTAAATTAAATTATTCCAATGAACTGAGGAATTTGTGACAAATGCTCACATGATTAAAATTAAATTGTATCTACATGTGTATTTGATACAAATGCCTGAGAATAGTTTAAGAGGCTGTTAATATTATTACCAATGTTCGTGTATTAAACTGGCAGCATTGCGTAAACCAATTGAGACAGTCTCCCAAGTGTCTGTGTACTCGATTCAATTTTTTTCCATCGTCTGCATCATTTTTTTCAACAATCCAAAAGTCCAAGGCCATCAGACTCCCCATTGAATCCCAGAAGTTGTCCTTATGCGCCACTTTATCCAGATGTTTCTGCACTTTTCTACGTAATACAGAGTTTTCTATTTTATTTAACTCAGTTGGGAGAGGAGAAAATCTCGGGGCAATTCTAGGTGGGAAAAATCAACAACCTGTTGATATCGAACGGCAATTTTAGAAGCCAGGTACAAAAGCCCCGGGTGTATTCCTTTTTTTTTTCTAGCAGTAACAGTTTGGGGAATGAAAAATTCGTTTCTTCTCTCACCTCGTGCTATTACCATTGCCTTCAGTTTTTACTGGAGCAAAAAACACGTGTTTCCTATTTTTTCTTCAGCTTCTCTTTAACTTCAAGTTGGTGTATAAATAAGCCTCGTATTTCCAGTCTTAAAAGCCTCAGCAACGTGCATCAGAGGGATGAGGAAGTGAAATTGTTGGGATGGTATTAACGTGCGCACACGTGTCGTGTAGTTATCCTACTACTTGAGTAAAAGAGGAGGAGGTGAATTTCGTGACGAAATCAGTCATTGTCTCCTGTGGCTAAGAAGCATGGCTACATCATGCTGAATTGGATGTACCCCAGGTTGCGGTTGTTATTAAAATTATTACAAAGTCCTTACGAGCAACAATGCCGAGGTCCCTTTGGTCATGTACCGGCAAAAGGACGTCCGGGTTTTGTACGTGTAATATTTTTATTTCAAATCATTTTTATCCTGGATTTGTTTTTTTTTTTTCATTTTTTAGTTTCTTCACTCGTGGACACTTGTCTTCTTCATTTCATGGGCGAAGAAAGGGTACTTGTCTCCTCAGCAGTGCTCTCACTGTCGTCGTTAAGTTTTTTCAGGCCTTTTTCTTCTTTATTCTCTTGTATTTGCACTGGCAACGAATTGACGTGTGGATCGTGTTGACTTTGAGACCCCGAGTTCTATCTCGTTACGTCATGGCTCTAGTGTGTGTACTGACTTGCTTGCTTTCCACTCTCCTTTCTTAATTCCTTTTTTTTATTTATTTTGAATTTCCTGAACCACCCACACGGGCGTACCAACTTCTAAATTAATTCTGAAGGTCGTTTTATTTTTTTATGGATTCAGGAAATTTTCTAAAAAAATTCCAACAATACATTCGATACATTAAACAGGTAAACCTCGTGCGTCTCTCCAAGAACGTGGGAAGACGCTGAACTAGATCCGGGTTTGTTCCATTAACATCAGAATTTATCAGTAAAAGTGTCGATCGATGTTCCATCTGTTATGTTAATCAACAGAGAAGCATAAAACCTCAAAAAATCTTCCCACAAATCTCCAAAAGAGGGGAAAACTCTTGGGAAAAATTGTGAATTATTTTCCACGTGTGCTGAACCTCATGAACTCGTTCATGTTCTAAAAGTAAATGAGTTACACGATTAAATCCACCAGTTATATACCTTTCTCCATGTCCGCACGACATTTTCGGTTCGAACTGGTTCGTACCTCTACTCCACACACAAATACAAATTCAAAAAGCTTCCTACGCCAATGAGAACCTGTTTCACAGCAGAAACGTGTAACCAGGTACCTCGCTGTGTATCGTGCAGCCAAAGGGATCCTTTTCCCACCTTTTCAGCCAAACTCTCCTCCACTTTGCCATCCTTCTTTCACCCATTGTCGTAAGCAACAGGGAGGGTGATGAAGGAAGATATACACACGAGGAGAGGACAGTGTAAGAGGCGTGCGCGCGACTTCTCGCATATATTCTTTTTTACTTCTATTTATTTTCTTTTCACGTTTTTTACTCCTCTCTCGAAGAAAAAAGGCTGCAACCTCCACAGGGATTTCGAGTCCTCCACTCTTGTATTCTCGTTTGCCTCGCACGAGGACAAAGGCACTCGCCCTCCGGTTTGTGTCTCTTCAAAATCCGTATAATTTACTCTCTGTTTGCGATAATGACGAGTAAATTGTATTCAATTCTTCCGCAAATTCCGTCTACTTTGCGTCAATTATTCCGACAAAACCATTGTGATTCACTTTGAGTAAAGTGGAGAAAAAAAAAAAAGGCCACTCGATTAACCGGAATAACGTAATAAATTAGTGCTGTCTAGGATTTATTGAGAATTTTGTTTTGTGAGTAATGTGATACTAATAGTGTGAATTATTAATTTGTAACAGTTGGTGGCATGAGCCGGCCGTCGAAAACAGCAACCCAGGTGAAGAAGGTGGCACCACCGGCTGTACCCGATGTATTCCGACACTCAGGCTCGTCCTTCGGCTCGGCAGGATACGCTAGCAGCGAGGACGGTGGTTTCCTGTCGAGCGGCGGTGGCGGGGGCGGACCCGGTGACGACGGTTCCTATGGAATGCCAGCGGGAAAGAGTCCAGGACCAATCTACACGCATCCTGGATTTGTGTTTCCACCAGTCGTTGGCAAATATGCCCACGCCGAGGATCAAGGTAAGCCTCAGGGTCGAGTAAATTAAAGTTTAGTCAAGACCATAAAAGGCATTCTAGTCTCGCCATTGTTCTCAATGTGTTTATGGTTATTTTCAGGCATTGATATGACGCAGAGCCCTGGGAGAGACAGTCCTGGTAGTTCTGGATCTGGATCCGGATCGAGACACTCAACTGCATCACTCGATTCCGGAAGAGCCTCGGGTTATCATCTGGGACCGCGTGGACCAGGCGCACTTGCATCATCACCCAGATGCTCAATAAGCTCACTTGGGAGCCATCCAGACAGGCCAGCTGACCTTGACGTTGTTCATGCATGGCTGACTGAGTTACAGTTTGAAGAGTATTTTCCTCTCTTTGCATCGGCTGGATACGATCTCGCTACCATTACACGAATGACCCCAGAAGACCTCACGGCAATAGGTAATTGAGTGTGTATTCTTGTGTATGTGTAATTGAGGGAATTCAGGAGAGTACATTTCATCGTAAAAAAGAAGGAGTCATTGGAAAAAATCGTAAACTTCAATTGGAGAGTTTCATTTGGTGAATTGAAAGGGTAATCATGATGGATGAAAAATCTTTAACTCTCTGGTTCTTTCAGTGGGTTAAGTGATAGTTTTGTTTACAAACTTGAGAAATTGAGTTTTATATATAATGCAAAAGTTATTTTAATAATAATAAAAAATATTGTGAAGAGAAAGTCATTGAGCTTGTCCCAAATAGGCTTCATCTTGCCACTTTTTTTATTATTATTATTCTCATTTCCAATGTATTTCTGCATAAAAATTCCGTTAAACGTAATTGTACAACATTGCATGAAATTTACTGGAATTTTTCTCTTTCAGTTTCTCTCCCCACTTACAAATTGCTCGGGAAAAATTACGCAAACCTTTTATAAGTCGACAAAATTACGATCAGATAAAGGCCTCATTGTGATGTTAATTTCACGTTTTTTTTTTTTTTAATTCTCCAGGTATCAAAAAGCCAAACCACAGAAAACGACTGAAAGCGGAGATCGACAATCTTAATGTTGGCGATGGTCTCCCGGAGCATGTACCAGGTTCGCTAGAGGAGTGGCTCAGATTACTGCGTCTCGAGGAGTACCTTGGTGCACTACATCAGCAGGGTATGAGATCAGTTGAGGACGTAACAACATTAACGTGGGAGGATCTCGAGGACATTGGAATTGTTCGATTGGGTCATCAGAAAAAGCTTTTATTGGCGATAAAACGTGTGAAAGACATTAGATCGGGTAAACGAGTTCAGCCATTGGATCTGGCGAGACTTCCACCGCATCCAGGACACACACAAGACGTTGTGATACAGCGTGGTGGACCAGACCTGCCATCACCAGACGAGGACTGCTCATCGCCAGTCCTCAGATCATTCCAGCGAGCTGGTAATGAATCAACATCTGCATGGAGAAGCATGTACGCTGCATTGCCAGTTGGCATGGATTACGGTACAGTTGGCAGAGGACCACGTGGCAAATCATTAGAGAGCCTTGAGGATGCGCCACTCGGTTATCCCCCATCACCAGCACCAGCACAGCACATCGATCCAATGGGCTGGCGTCCCAGGTGTTTCGAGGACGGTGATGTTACACCGACGAATGAGGTCTCATCTATGCTGGAAGCTGGGGGTGGTACACTTCCACGACCGAGGCACTGTCTCGTACGACCACGACCCGTTGCCAAGGTAAAATTTCATTGAATGGAAAAATTTGTGGGTATTGTGGAATAGGAGAGATTCTTGAAAATTAAGGATTTTCTCTAATGAATGTCATTGGGATGCTTCCTCAGTTGCATAATGGTAATAGTGGTATTATGAAATTTTCTATTTACGGAGTTATTTGAAAGCAATTTGCTGGCTTTTAAAAATTGGGTAGAAGACACTTGGGATGTTTTATTGCTAGATTACGGAATTCTTTATCTCAGAAGTTTATCTTACTAATGGTAGAAAATATTTAAAAGCATCAACAATCTCTCCTCATCATTCCCACAATTATATCGATATAAGAGCCTCTTCTCAGTGTATATTATAATAAAAATCAGTTTATGGAACAGGTTACCGCAACCCAGGGTCAATTCAAGTCACTACCACGAGACTTTGATAACAAGTATCAATTAACATACGGATTAGAAAGTAGTCCGCATCTACCAAAACGAAGACCACCATCACCACCGAGAAGACAGAGTTCAAGAGATCTGGGTAATGTTGTTTCTGGTAATCCTGGAAGTGGTGATGTTGTTATTGACTGTAGTGGACCAGTACCAACTTCATGTGATGAGCATCATATTCATCATCATTCTCTCCATCATCCTCCGCCACCGGCTCCTGCATCCAGTGCAGCACCATCAACACCGCCATTTCACAGACCAGCTTCATCAATGTCACGTTCTTGGGGAAGTGTGAGTGCCAGTGTCAATGAGGAGCACGAGCTTATTGCCACTCTCGCTTTACAGCATCGTAATGGATCTGACGCTAGTTTCAAGGTGATTATGCTTTTTTTTTTTAATGTTTTTAGAATGTAATTCTATTGATGCATTTTGGGAAAATGATTAATATTAAATTAAAATTTTCCAGTCAAGCTCAAGCACGGAATCGGATTCACTACCATTTGCTAATGAAAATGCTGGAACAATAAAACAAAGAGCAGCGAGAGTACAAGAATACAGCAATAATTCACCGAATATCGGAGGACACATGGTATCACATCATCATCGTCCACCAAGTGGCAATGAGCCTGCAGATGTACTAAATGACATTGGCAATATGCTTGCCAATTTAACAGATGAGTTAGACGCTATGTTAGAGGAAGAAAAACGCCAAGGCCTCAATCCATAATCTTCACTGCCTTCATAATGCGTTCTACTTTGTATTAGCGTTGCCATAAAAAAGCAAAAGAGAATGGAGAGAAGAAAGCAATGAATGAGATGACGGGAAAAAAAAACTTTGTAACAAAGAGCAATGATAGAATTCATATTTCCGCGTTTAGACAGAGACACGATAAGTCACGAATTTTTGAAATTGTGACACAGAAAAGACAGATAAATGGCCAGAAGGAGTGAGTTGATTAGTTACTATGTGCAGTAATGAAAAAAAAATGGAGAGAGGAGAATAAAACAAAGAAATTATTATATTCGAGATCTAGCGATGATAGCTTCCAGCTCATTCTGTTCTTCCGGCTGATATTTTCATTCTTTCACATTTTTTTTTTGTTGAAATATCAATGAATATTCTTTTCTCTATTCTGTGAAATTAAATTTTATAATATAAATTATTCTTTATTTTGTGAATTCTGTGATTGAGACAGAATTAATATTTCAATTGTACAATTGATGCTAGATAGAATTCTATCAACAGGGTCGCTCTACAATTCACTAGGTGAAATGGAAGAAAAAAATAGAAGCATAGCCGTTTTCAGTGTTTCTAGGGCTCATCTTTCTTTCATTATAGTCATAAAAAATTTATATGTTTATACTAAGAGCCGTTGAGTAAACGCACGTGCGGCTTACGATGTTTTACTTTTGAGCTTATATTTTTTTTGCCAATACGTCGTTGATGGACAGAATTATTATTTTCTCCGAATTATATATATATTTTTTAATTTAATCTACATTCCATGTGAAATCCATTATGCAGCTACGAAAAAAAAAAAATACCCCGTCCTCCATATAGTAATATATAAGGGAAAATTTGATAGAAAAAGAGAAGAATGATCATAAAAAGCAAAAGCTAACAAAAAATGCATAGATCCGGTAGTTTCTGTAGTTATTTTGTAAACAAAGAGAATGAAATTACTGAAATGAAAGAAGAGTGTCCTTGGAGATCTTCCCACTAATCGTGTGTGTAAAAAATGAAGAAATTCACATAATTACATTAAATGAAGAAAAAAAGGCTGACGGCTGTTGAATTTAATCATTGACGAGATGATTTGTCGCAGTAGAAGCATAATTATACCGAATGCCAATTGATGTTTTCTTTTTATATTTATTACTTGTACTAATTAACAAAAAGTAGGAGAAAAATGCTGTTCACGTGATGTAACACAATTTGTTATAATGCAAATGTGCCCATCTATACAGGGTGCCCCGGAAAGTTCCGATATGTTTCATTTTTTTGTTCCTCTTAATTTCATTATTTAATTTGATGAAAGAGAAGAAATTGAAACTGAATAAATTTTAACAGAAGTGAGAATGAATGATGACGATAATCTATGTAAGATTTTTCACATTTTTTTTAATATGCAATTTTGTACAAGGTGCTTATACGCCTCTACTGAAATGAAATTGACATAAGGTGTATTAACTTTGATAAGAAAAAGAGGAAATGTATTGACAGCACTTTCCTAGTGACTTTGGGTGTTTCCAGAGTACGAGAAAATTAAAATGAAGAGATAGAGAGAGAGAGAGGAGAATAAAATGAAAAGAGTAATTAAAATGCAAATTTATCAAATGTGAATCCACTATTGGATTAAATTGTGCTCCTGCCCATTGTGTGACACAATCTAAAATAAAAAAAAAAATAAACCGCTACTTAAGATTAACTTAATCGTTTGAGATTAATCTATTAAAGAAATGGTAAGAGAATAAACAGAAAAAAAAATTAATAAAGATCCGGTATTTTTCGGGTCGAGGACTTGTCTTGTTAACTATTGTAGGTGTATAGTTATATATAGAATGCCATGGATGAGCATTGATTCAGGGAGTTGTCGGAAGTTCTTGGGTGGAGAAATAAATGGCAACTATTGAAGAAAAAAGAAATAAGAAGGTAGAAGCATGAATAGATGATTTGAAAAGGCCGAGCCCTTATTTTCGTCGAGAATCTACAATTTCTTCCATTTCTTTATGAGTAATCTCATGCCTCAGCGCTTTCTTTACACTTGATTTCAATGAAATAGGGTGATAAATCGATGATGTCCGGAATCAATGCTTTTTACATGGTGCAAGAATGAATTATATATATGTATCTATATATTAAAATATATATGCATATATATATATAAACGAGAAATGAATTAAAAAAAGGAAAACTTAAGAATTAAATTTAGTTATAGTTTTTGTACAAAAGGTACACGCCCGCTGGTTCTAAAAAACAAAAACAAAAGAAAATAATGAAAAATTGTACTCTTCTTCCCTCCCCGGAGTTCCCTACCTTCCAAGTTGATTTTAATACACATTATATTACTTGGTTAAACAATTATAGAGATGATTAAAAAATAAAGCCGATTGAAAGAGAATTCATGACTCTAACTAATGAAATTTCCCTCATAATTCCCCTCAATTTCCATGAAAACCGCAGAAAGAATTTCAGTCACTGTGTCGTGTCACCCAATCTCTCCTCAAATAAATGAAAAAAAAAGAAAATTCATTTTTGTACACAGAGTGTAAGAAGGTAACAGGATCGACTGTGCGGTGATATCTGAAATACGATCGTCGACAAGAGGAATGTCAGAGGCATACAACCAGAGGGGAGACTCAAAGTTTAGTCTCTGTTCTTGAATAATATTGTATCCGTACAAAGTAAAAGAGAAAAAAAAAAGCGTTGGAATTGAAGGGGGAAAAGGATCGTGTAACAGGGCATGAAAACGTCTGCGTGTAGTATTTCAAAAGTGCGCGCTCCCCTCGGGTTACGCCAATGAATTCCTTGGCTTTCGAAAAAATTCCCGCCAGTGAGGACAAGGGGCGATTTCAGAGTTTCTCATTCACCCGCATTGGCGTAGAATCAGAGGGACCAAATGGGGGGGAAAAGCGCCTGTGTTGAGAAGACCGAGTGGGTGGGGATGCATGAAAAGAAGTGAAGGGACGACAGGAGTAGGGGGACGAAAAGTTTCGAGAGACTACGATTGACTACGATGAAGAACAGTAAACGCTGAGCGCCTATGTAGCGTTCATCCTGGCGCATCAGACACTAATGTGGGATAAAAGAGATACGCAATCCTCCACTGCATCTTTTGCATCTGGACACACAAAGAAGTGAAATGCTGTGACGATAAGAGAGGGAGCATTGGCGTACTTTGTGAGTCGACATTATGAGTTTAATAACGGACTGAGAAATTTTCGTCTGTGCATAACCGCACACAGTGGGAGAGAAACTAGCCACTGGTTCGCTCATTTTCAGTGAATAAACGTGAAAATCCAAGGGCCACAGAGAGCGCCGTCGCAAGCTTTGTCCACTGGTTTTCGGTTGGAAAAGAGGCGCGCGTGCTCCGTATTCTGCGTCATTGTGTCTGTGTATCTGTGTGTCTCGTGTGTACAGTGTCCAGTGGATTTGCAGCGCGGGTTTCGTGCAAATATCATACGAGAAGCATCAGAGCGCGAACACAGTGCCGGGCGAGTCCACCTGTTAAGCCCGTTTGTTATTTTATTTATTTTTATTTAAATTGTTGGATTTAAATGAATAATGAATAGAGAGAGAGTAGCATCATGGAGTAGTGGAGCTGTCAGTGTGACTATGTTTGTGCAATAGAAAGGTGTGTGTGTGTGAAGATTTTGTAATAATAATTTGTGTGTTCTTTTTTTTGTTGTCAAAAGAAAAGATATATCTTCAAGCGTATCGCTTTTTCTTTTGAATTGAGTAAATTGTTTATTTTTTTATTTTTCAAGTTTTCCTTCTTTTGTTATTTAGGATGCTGATAAAAAGAGAAAGGTGCGAATGATCCTCTCACGGATTTTAAAATGGGATCAAGTGAAGGAGGATGAGGGAAATGAAAATAAAATACACAAGTTTTCAGGCTCCCATATTATTTGCTAAAGTGTGCCGATCGGTCGGAGTGTCAGGAGAAAAGGCGCGTGGCAAATTTTTCGGTTTGTTGAATAGAGATTGAATAAGGGAATTCGTGAATGCAATTATTCTCCAAAGGGGTCGAGGTCGGGTGAGAAAAGTCTTTACAAAAGAATTAGAGATGATTCAAAAACGTCTATTCAAGTGAAAAATCGTTCTCCTTTATGTCTACTGATAAATCCTCAATACTTAATGATTAAAGAAAAATTGATTTTTTTTTTAGGCATTGAGAACTCGGTCATTTGAGCGGTATATAGAAGTCCGAGTGTGAGGTTAATACGACAAGAGAGAAGGCAGTTGAAGATAGTACCGTTTGTCAAAACGGTCAGCCACAAACGCGCTAACTTGAATGAGGGGGGTAATCTTTGATGTTAAATCGCTTTCTGTTACCGTTGTAAACGCTAAAAGGCTCCCCATGTGCTCACTCAAAAGCCAGTATTTCATAATCACTGATTATTGTTATGGTTATCATGATTTTCCTTTAATGTTTCAATTTTGTTGGAGGAGAATAGGAACAAAGAAGTGATTGAGGCGATGGAGTAGAGAGGAATGGGATTCTTTGACAGTTGTCTGTGCCTCAGGCCACAAAGAGACGTGAAAATACGAAGAATGATTATATTCAGATAGAGTATGAGGAGGAGCGTTTAAAAGCCGCGTGCCATAGCGTTTGGAATTTAATTCGCAGGAGGTAGTATCGATCCATATAGCATCCGTTAGGAGAAGTTTAATTACGACACATGGGAGGATAAATGAAGGGTGAAAAAGTACTTTGAATAGGATTAATTGAAATATTAGTTTGGATATTTGAGTTGTTGCAGGGAGAAGTGTTCTTTGTAATAAATAAACATCATAGATGTTATAGTACAGGCGAATGTTAAAACGTGCACTTTTCATTTTCAGACCGGGCATACGTGACCGGTTAACCAGAGCTGAAACGGTGCTTTCATCAGCGGGGGAAGAGAGAAAGAGCCAGGAGAAAGAACCCCGAACTACCTAGGGAAAGAGGCAGATATATATATATTGGCATTACAAGGAGAAAGAAAGAGAAGAGATATATTATATGAGGTCATTGGTTTGCCAAGAGTGTCGTACAATTCAAGAAAAATACAATCCCAAGATCAATTCAGACTGGATAGTATTATAGAGATAAATGAAATACTAAATGGAAGAGTAGAAAGAGAAAAAAAAAGGAGAAGCCTACAAAACAATTATTGTCATTTAGTATATACAGTAATAACTGTTGCACACTGTTGAAGTTAATGGAATTGTCGGTGAAGACCGGGAAATAAACGAAATAATAAAAAAAAAGAAAAGAAATCACGAGACGCTTGAGTAAATTTCACGGAAGAATGGTGAGAGACTTCAGTAGATGAGGAAACGAATGAAGACAATTCTTCAGAAAAAAAAAAAAAGAAACGAAAATAAAAGAGAATAATAAATTTTTCCATGGGGAAAATAAGAAGTTTATCTCAGTAGAGAAATACTGAAAAGTTTTTTCAAACAAATTGAGTCTGATTTATGTGTGTGTGTGTGCATATACATCGTTTATGTGACTCTCGTCTCTTCTGGAGGATCACGCGGCTCGATCGTGCACGAAAACAAAGGGAGGGGTGCAGGAATCGTGCGAGCGAAAGAGAAACGAATTAAACTACGTATATAACGTTTCGAGGGAGTGGAGCAGTTGAAAAAAAGGGTGGAATAAAAAAAAAAGAGAGGATAATAAATGAATGCCTCGATGTTATAAAGATAATAAAGAAGAGGAAAAAAAGAGTACACGAGAGACGAAGATACAGTGGATAGAGGAGGGGAAAAAAATTGGCGGAGATTCTAGTGGAAGTGGGGAATAAGAAGAGGAACGTGAATAAGGTGAAGATACCACGTAGGTATATCATAGTGAAGAAAAGACAGAGTCATAGAGTGAAGAAGGACGTGGAGGAAGAGGATAAAACGGACGAAGCTGCGGTGTTGCTTGGAGGGGACAAACGAAGCATAAGAAGAAGCAAAAAGGGGACAAAGAGGGAGAACGGTTGCTGTGGAGACCGATGTTCAGGGCTGTACGATGGCCGGGGCGCTGTCCGAGAATGCCCCGAGACCGGTGAGCGTTGTAACTGTTGATACTGGTGGTGTTACAACAATCGAAACACCAACAGTTCCAACAAATGATGTTACACAAGAAAGAAATCACAATGTACGAGAGACACGCTGCTTCGCCTCTACTGAGGCACAAACTGAAAACACACCGAGGGTCATTGAGGAGGAGCTCAGGGATGCGAGGAGAAGAGAGAGGAGAGTGCGGAGACATCATCGGAGAGCCATGAGGAGTTCTTCCATGCCACCGACTTATCCTGGTGGTCCTGGCTGTGTTAATACGGCTAATGGTATCGGTAATGCACCGGGTATGCCATTGGTACCGCCTGTGGGAGGCTTTCTGCATCCACCACCTCCGCATCTGGGCCTGAGGGGCCTGAGTCTTGGTCTGCCATTTCCAGTACCAGCTAGTGTCTCTGCCTTCGGCAGGTCAGTTGACTTTAACTCAAACTAACGGGCATTTATCTGTATTCATCTCAGATCCTAGGGGTTTAGCGAGAATATCATAGAATCAAACTGGACAATTCTCATGAATTCTCAATTGAAGAGAAAAGGATAAATCATACTGGGAATTATTCGAGTTTATATGAAATTTTTCTCTCCAGGGATTTTTTATCTCTTTCACTCTTTACATGAGATTCGCTTTCATGACTCTCTGGCAGTAGCTCACGGATCAGTTACGGTCCGGCGAGAATTCAATTTGTGAGATATCTCACAGTGATTTTCGGGCTTTAACGAATTGCGATGACTATCCGAAAATAAATTCCACACAACACAATTTATCTTCTTTTTTCAATTTGTTTCAGTACAAAGAGTTTTATAGTGCGGAATGTGTCAATTATCAGGTGTCCTTGGCTCAAGGCTTTATTACACACGCCTTTGTTTAATCTCATATTCACGGCAATACCATTATTTTTTAACACTTTGGAGGATTGTAAATAAAGCGTGTGCCGCCAGGTGCTTGATGAATATTCGTCAACTGCGATGGTGTAAAGTGGCGCACCTTTATAACACTCATTGTGCACTGTTAGTGTATTCAAGAGACTAGTTTTAATGCATATGAGAAAATTCCACAAGCGGAAACGATGAATTGTGGAATTGTACAAGTTGAAAATGAACAAGTCAACACTAATAATTTTTAAAATTCGTGACGCTTAATGCTCTGTTGAATTAATTCCGTCGATTCTCAAAAATTCTGAAAGTCGAGGGTCTTCTTCCGGTTCAACTCATCTTTAAAATGAACTTTTAATGAGCACTAGTGTTACGACATGAGAGCCCAGATGAGACCTAATCTCTTCAACTATACAGTTGCTCACGAATAACACAAAGAAGCTGAGAGAAATTCTGTAAAGATAATTATGGAATCCTCGAGTAGAATGATGAATTAATAGTTTGTGCACACTAAAAATTTCCCACGTGTCACTGGATTAGTTCTTGGTAGTTTATTCCTCTTTCCTTATTCTAGTAATGAGCGAAGAGCGGCTCTTTGGTGTTTATGCCTCTCTCTGACGCTCCAGTAACATGCAATAACTCAAAGAATTGCGCTTTTCTCGTGTTTTATTAAGAGGAACATTTATTTTTTGCCATCGTTTCAAAGCCCCGTGGGGTTTAAAAGGAAAATGAGGCTTTTATATCTACCCGCAGTCCAGTTTTGTAAACGAAAATCTCACTTGATCCATAGTGGCTTGGATTTCAGGAGGTAATGGCAAACCAGGGAGGGATATATTCACGCTTGGCTGAATCAAACTTATACTGAGGGGCTGCTTTTATACTCATACATATACTGTCGGCTTTATGTTATCCGTGAATCATTCAGTATATTTTCCTTTTTCGGGCTACTACCCCAAAGGTTCTTTTTTGGCTGGTACCCTTCGGCCATTGGCCCCTAATTCAGTCAATGAACTTGTGCACATGTGTATCCTCAGAAAAATGACACTGCAGTTGTGTAAATACTCGGAGAAATGGAGCTCAAGTTTCTGGGTTCTTCTGGATTGCTGGAGATAATGGGGAGAAGGAGATCATGGGAAATGAGGTTTTGGCATTAGGAAATCGACGGGGGGGATTTATCAGGCAAATTAAAGTCTTCCTTATCTTGGTTTCATGGAATCTTTCTGTGTGTTGAGGCCTTCAACGGCACACCTCATCCTGAACGCCCCATGTTAGTCAGGGGGAGCCAGACGACGATTGGGTCGTTAAATGTGGATAGTTTCTACTACGGTTGGCTGGGGCAGAGGGAGTTGTATATGGATGGGTTAGGAAAATCGATAATTTATTATAACGTTTCACCAAATGTTGCTCTGTTCACCCTCGCAGAGAAGATTGGGTAGAATGAACGTTCTAATTGAAAAGATGAGGAAACTTATGATGGGAACATGTGCTATGATCATTTATTTTCTCAAAATAATTTCCCTTCCGTTGTGACTGGAATTGAAGAAAAGTTTTGTAGTAAAATACTGATAATCTCCAACTCTTTCTCTTTATTACTCCATGTTTTTTACGGTAAACATGTGGATTTGTTGGAGAATAGTAATTAGCCTCTTATCCTTGATGGCTTTCTCAACTGGGGCAAACGGTCAATTTAGAATCTACATTGTTACCCAATGCTTGTGCCACCAAACTTGAAAATTATTCAAGGAAAGAGCATTACAAATGTTTTTTCTCCTCCAGTTTCCAATGTTTCATTCTGAATGGTAATGTTAAGGATAGTGTATAAAACTTTAGTACACGGAAACAACAAACACTTTGTGCCATGGGAGAGGACTGCACTTTCTATTCCGTTCGTCATTATATCCACCAGCGCGTTTTTACTCGTTCTGTTAAATTTCTCTGAACATTGGTTTACCAATGGATAGAATTGCACTAGTACGAGATTGAGCAAATCGAGATGAGGCGCAATAAAAAGGTTAAATAAAGTGGGAGAAGAGGGGGAGAATAAGATTGCCAGGTTTCTATGATCGGTAGTACGAGTTTTATGAAGAGAAGTGCAAGAGGATAGGTATGGGTTTAACGATGAGTTTGAGCGAGAGAAAAGGAGATAAAAGTGTGTGTCAGTAGGTCAATTCTTCTGTACTAAAAGTCTTTTGGATTTCTTGTTACAGGGACGCAGTACCAAAGCAATGCTGTGGCTTGGGTTCACCGCCAGTTCGCTGGTCAATTCTTGGTGTTGGCATTGTTGGACTAGTTTGCGCAGCTGCTGGGGCCCTACTTGGGGCCCTGAGGGCAACTGGTCGTGACCACATTGCCGTATCGCTTCTCATGATTGGTAATAACTCTACTCGTTTGCTTTTATTTATTTTTTATTATTATTAATCTGTGCCAGCTTATTTACTGGTGAATTATTATTTCATTTCTGGGCTAAATTGTGTCTACTGTTAATGTCTGGAGTAATTTTGATGCAAACGCCACAAAATTTCATTAGCAGATCGATGCACGAGGCTCGGTACATTCTGATAATTAAATTGCACCATATTGGGCTATCGATTAACTAGAAAATATGCCTGCAATATAATATTGTGTAGTGTAGGGGAATTATTCCATGGGGTAAATAGAGATATATGGATTCATGGAAAATGTCTGATGAAAGGCATTTCCAAAAGCTCATTCTGCCATTTGGAAACTGAAAAAATCCACTGATTGCATTTTTCCACATGGATTCCATCACAATTTTCCAGCAGCATTGGAACCATTCAAAAATGTCTAGTCTCGTTAAAAGTTTCGGTGATCCATTTTACTCCATTTCTCCCTCATAAAACTTTCTCTATCTCTTTTCATGCAACAATTCGCCGAAAAAAAGCTCTCATCCATCAACTCGTTATTTCTAGTGTAATAAAACAATTAAACTCATCATAACTTTTTGTGTGCTAGTGTAACAACTTGCAGAATAACAACTCTACATTCGTAGTACCATGAAATCCAATAAATTACGAGTATCACCCTGTGGGGAATCATGTGCAATCCATTCCCATTTAAACTTAAAAATCCTTAAAAAAAAAATGCATTGACCTCATGAAATAACATTCCAACACTTTCCTCCACTGAAAAGATATAAAATCCTCCACAAAATCCAATCACTCTCCGCAAATTCAATTAACCAAATCAATCTACTTCACCAGATTTCTCCTGAAACATGTCACGTTCCATGATTCATCCGCTGGAAGTTTCAATTGATCCTGCCAACTTTAATAATACCCAGAAGCACCTCGACAGTTATAGACCATTCAATACTACTCGAGAATCCACTCGGTCAATCTATCTTTGATATTCCAAATACAAATCAAATTGTTTTGAGTACAATTCCAACTGCAAGTGCACCTTCAGTCCCAATTCACTCAATGTACCCATCATTCTCCGTGACCTACTTCACTAAAACCGTCTCGCACAAACACACACACACACACATAACGCCTACTATATGACAAGTACGTCTCTCCTTTTTGGATATACATAGTGGAATGAGTACACATTGCATTTAGAATTCTATTCAACGAAAATCCTACTAATGTTTCTCTATATAGCTCCAGCGGACCTCGTAATACATGCCTAAACAAATAGCACCAGCATGGAGAAACTTGGGGTGTACGCAAGGTACAAATGTCAACCTTGTACAAATTCTACCTTGTGACATTATTAAAGAAGTTGACCAACTCTCAAAGTTGCGTAGAAAATAAAATGCAGGCATTAAGAGCACAATGGAAAAATAATCATCAGGTGTAATTCGTCAACGTTTAAATAAATAGCCTTGCTGCTATAAATTACTGATGCAAATTGTCCAAGTACGTGGGAGCGTGACGTACTGAGACATATACCTTGTGCAAATTGTTATATTTTACATTGCCATTAAATTATTCACGCTATCTCGGAGTTTACAAGGCTCATTAATTCGTATCAGTCACAAGCAATTATCATGTGCTAAAACGTTTGATTTAATTCCTCTAGAAATAATTCCATTTAATTAATAATAAAAATGCGGGATGCGGGTTTTGCATTGCGGCCCTGTGGCCTCCCCAGCATCTCAGTTGAATTTAATGTTACTTTCTAAACGTCAAACCGTATTGTAACCTACGACCCGTACACAGTCTCACAATTGAAGCTGAGATTGAGCATTCGATTTCACCCACACTCTGGCTCCTAAGTCTACTCAGTCAAATTGATATATATGAGGGAAACGCGGAGGATGCCCCTGGTGAATACACGAGAGTGAAGAAAGGGTGGGGGTGAGGAGGATCTCCTGTCCAACATTGTCGACAAACGGCTGACGGGTTCCAATGGGATTGAAATACATTGTTGTATACATTACCAGTCTATCCGAGAATTCTATCGACGTCGTTGCCAACACAGGAGGTGGTCCACAGGGTAGGGAGGCTGCGAGAAAGACGGAGAATGATGGTAACGTAAGGGGAATATACACAGGCTTGTAGCGAGTTCGAGGACCTGAATGCAAACCTCTCCCCGCTTATAGACAGACGAAGGCGAATATAAGCTATCGTTGAATGCAACTCTCTCTCTCTCTCTCTCCTTTTTCCCCTCTTCTCTATATAGTTATTTGTAAACGTAGCATTTTACAAATACATATGTACTCGTTATTGCTAAAAGTACAATGCTTTACGTATCTTGACGAAGCCGAGAGACTCCTCCTCTTCTCTCTCTTCATCGCTCAATGCTTTTACATTTTACCATTCTATCCAAATAACGACACAACTGCCAGCATACAGCTATCTCTATCTCTCTCCCACTGTCTATATCACCCTGAGGGGCTTTTTCGTACATTAAACGAGTCTCCTGAATGAGAGAACAGAAATGAAGGAAGAAAACGTAATAATAAAAATCATGCGAGCAAAAGAATGAAAAAAAGGAGAAGACGAGGGTTGGGATGTACGGGAAAATAAAAAAAATCACGTACACAGATCCGCTGTACTTTTCTACGGTTCGAGTTTTGTAAAATTACTAACCACTGGGTATGTGTATGTTTTTATATATATATATATATATATTCTCCATTTATCTTTTACAGGTATAGGAGTGGTTTTAGTGACGGTGAGTGCAGTGGCATGGCGAGTTACCAGTCGAGAAAATTGCGGCAGCTTCTTTGGTTTCACTGGTATCACGGGAAGGATTCCACCAGCAAGGCCAATGCATCCATACGCGGCAATGATCTATCCAGAATTTCAATTCAGAACACCACCACCGAGTTACCAGGTAAATTATAATTAGGTCGTTTTCTGCAGACAGCCTTGATTATTAAACTTATCATTATTTAGTCTAACGTCTCATTTTCTTGAGACTCATTTATTTTTAATGTATTCTTCCTCTCTGATTTTTTTCATTCATTTTTTGCAAACAGGCAAGTATGCAGGAGTACAGACTGCGGCTACTGCTGCTAGACAGGCTCCAGCCAACGTCATCGCCACCACCGACTTACAGATCCAATACAGCTAGCATAATAGCACCATGTACGACACGTGAAAGCAGACCACCGAGTTACTGCGGACGTGTTAATGTAACACCCAATGCAACACTAGCACCGTCTAAAAAAGACGCTAATCTCGTTAGAATTGTCCAGACTGAGTCCGAGCCAGTTATTCTCAGTGGTGATCAAACGCCACCCGTGCAGGCCGCGGTTGAAGTACTCGCTCATCTTTAATTCCATGGATAATGCGGTGGAAAGATGGAAATTATCAACGAAATAGCATTCTGATGATGATTAAAAAAATGGAGAAAGGATTGTGTCTGCGTAATGTTTGAGGTCCCGATATTTTAGGTCGTTTCACATGAATAACTCTTGTGGTTCCGTGTATGATTTTCTTTTTTATTTCTTTCATTCAAAGTGATAAAAAGACTTTCTGTAAAAGCAAGGAAATGGAATGTCATCCTCCGGTAGTCCATTGAAATGACTAAAACTCCAGGAAAATGTCCAGCATGAATTTTAAAAATACTGTACACAATTAAAGTGCACTTTAACATACAAGTTTGGAGCGGATGCGAGTAATTGTGTCACAATTTGTGAATATCAATGCTCAAAGAGCGTTAGATAATTGTTATTATTTTTTTCTTCTTCTTCTTATTATTCTTTTCAACGATTTCACGCTGGTGATTGTATACTTAAAATCGTTGACTGTGAATTTTAGATAGGATACAGACTTCCGCTCTTCCGTAAATTTTTTATTCTTAAATTTTAGTCCATGCTCGTTGAATATCCCATCACTGGGCTTTTTTCACGGGACGTCGACAGACCATGAGAGAGGACATTTTCTTGTTTGCCTGAGTATTCGTTTCACCAATTTTCAGGCTGCATTGTGCTCTATTTGCCTCGAGAAAATTGAATTAAGAGACATAAAGTAGAAGCACTTCAATGCTCCACATATTTACGTTTAAAAATTTCGAAAATTTTCATTTCACTAAGCTCTGGCATATCGTTGCATTCCACCACTCTGAATCATGTGAAAAAAAAAAGGAGAAAACTCGCAATTTACGTTCGATTGTGGGATTTGCTTTTTTTTCATTTCCTTTCGGTTTAATCGTGCTTTCACCCCGACTGTATTTTCAGTATCAAAAGGGGTCATCGATGTACTACCGGATGGGACTTCAAGCGATTACGATGAAAATTCGATATAACAGCCAATATCGAGTACGTGTTTTTCAGCGTGTAAAATACCATGTGAAAATTTGTAAAATATTGCCCATGTATTTTATTGTATACTAATATATATATATATATATGCATATATATTTTTCCTCGTTTAATCAATGAGTAACTATTAAACTGCCAACGCGTTTCATACACATGTTTCTTTCCATTCTCTTAATCTCCATAGTAATTGAAGAATTTAACGAGTAAAGTCATTCAATGATTAATAATTGAGATATAAATGAATAAAAAAAAGGCTGAAAAAAACAAAAGGCCCCTGTGTGCAATTAAAAAGCGTGAAGGAGAATTTTATGCTACGATAACATGGCCAATGTTAATCCGTCATTATAATTATTACTATTATTTCTTTTTAGTTTTCATCTTTAAATTTTAAATCATTCCAACTCGCTCGACGAACCACGTAATACTCTACGTCCTCTCATTTTTTTTTATTTCAAAGTTGCACTTTCTATGTTCACATAAATTTTGTAAATAACAATGCATTCACAAAGGTTGAAACAATGAAACAATTGTCATTATTATGATGATTTTTTTTTACTCAAATGTTGGAAGATTGTGCGTAATTGAGTGAGAATGATTTATTCAAAGACAATGAAATTCGTTGGACAATTGTATCTCAGTGCATTACTTCATAGCTTCTTCAATCTTTTTGTATAAATTTTTGAGATAATGTGCAACGATAACATGAGGATAATTCAGTGAATTAAATGAGTGATGATTTTAATGCAATGCGGATTAATAATAATGAGGTGAGCTTCAGTTACTTAATGAAGCGTAGATAAGATAACGTGTGAAATAGGCCAAATCAATGAGAAGCCAATTGTTTCTGGGTTTTGATCATCTAGAGATTTCTTTTGGAGAAAAAGAGGCAAGAAAGCCTAACGAGAGAAACGTTTATTAAGTCTCTCAAACAGCTGGTGCTGTTTTTTTTTTCAACGCAATTGTTTTCAGACCCCGTAATGTGATTGCTGTAATTATTATGTTTCTCATTTTTTTTAAATGCTTGGAGGGAAATTTAATGTTTCAATCCGAGTGCCTGGGACTGGATCGTAGATGAGATTAGGAGATCATAATTTTTCTCTTGTATTTCAAAATTCAAGGCAGTTAATGAAAACAGTATCTGACATATAATTATTTTTATAAAGTGCCGTTTCTTGTGGGACAATGTAAGACATGCTCGTTCAATGGCGAATAGGTGAACACAATTTGATTTTCATAATTCGCTGGAGTTTAATCAGTGATGCAAGTATTTGTTCTTCTTTCTGAGTCATTGATCGAGTTGAGTAGTTCCTTAATAATGTAGGAAAATTTGTATATTGATGAAAATGTTTGGAATATATATTTATCTTACTAGTCGTGAGTGATTTGTTGAATAATTTTTTTTCCCATTCACATTTATTTAATTTATTAATGGATAATGGGGATGATTAACATAATGAGAGTCGATAAGAGAAATTTCGTTGGTTCTTCTTATTCTTCGTTGGTGAAGTTGTTATCAGCCGATAAAGAAGAAAATCATGTGATTTTTGTTTAATCACTTCTCTTCATCAACTTCCCGTGTTTACCATCAGATGGCAAGCCGCACGAGGGAAATTTAAATGCTTCAACAGAATAATTAATACAGAATAATCACTTGTAGCACTAAAAATGTTCAAAGATTCGCCTTCATTACTCATTCACCTAATTACGAGGAAAGTTCGTGTACTTGATTACAGGAAACGAGTGAAATGAAAAGGTTTCTTCATGATTCAGTGCTCTCTTGATAGAAAATTCCAGCTTGCAATGAAATTACAAAGAAAGAGTCTACAATTAAGAACTTTTATTACATTTCTTCTTGTCCATGTAGACCTTTTACTTTGAAATAAATGCGTACACATTTATATGAACTTTTTTCTTGTTTGAGTTGTGCTTAAATAGTTAACGAGATAAGGTTGCTCAAAGATGTTGGATGAATAATTTCGTAGGCAATGTATATCGTGTTGGGCAATGGAGCACAGAGTGGATCCTCTGCTGCTGTGATTTGACAAATTGAGATTTTTTCATTGTTAAATAATATTGTATTCAGGGATGAAGGAAGAGGAGGAGTTTAATTTTGAGTGTATCGCACAAAGAATAAGGTAAAGTAGAAAAGATGAAGTAGCATTTGGCCAATCTACACTAGAGGAGATAGAATAGGGGAGAAACAGGAAGGAGAACAAGGAGAAAGAAGCAGCGATTTTTCACGGACGAGAAATTGCTGTTTCTCTTATCTTCACTGGCCTCTAGCAGGCATTTCTCTCTCTACGATTACACTTTGTGCTTTTCAGAAAGGAGAGAGGAGAAAAAAAGAATTTAGCGATACGAGAATATCTTTGATTCATGTTTTTTCATCTATTTTTCATTTTTAACTGTCTTTTATACACTGAATATTTTTATTTTTCACAATTTTTTTTTTCTTTCAATTTCGTTTTCTGTTCTTCTTTTGCTTTGAGGAAAACACAATTTTTACAAAACAATATTATTCATCAATTGGAACAATAAATTACGTGTTGATTGTTATTTTTTTAATTATTTTTTTTTTTCGTTAGATTCTCGCAATGAAATATCTTTGAATTCATTATGGATTTACTTATGATAAACTCTTAGATGACGCATTTATTTCATCAATTACTCTGCAATTTATATTATCATAATAATTATTTTTTTTAATTAATAAACTTTACTAGCTCCACTTCTTTGGCTTGTGGATTTCGTTTTTTTTTTTTTTTTTTTTTTCGTTTTTTTAATCTTTTGACTGACCGTATATAATATAAATTATTATCATATAATTTTTATATGTAATACATTTCTGTACACCTACGACAATATATATATACAATCATATATATGGAATTTCCATAAAATATTGGTTTAAACCACAATAAAATCTTCAATATTCACACACACAGTCTTGGACAAAGAAAAAAGAGAAAAAAAAAGGGTTTAAAATAGATTTTTATAACATAAAGGGAATAGAGCTGTAATTGGGAACGTGAGTAAATGGAAAAAAATATTTGCAACATGTACTAAAGGGATTTTTTTCAATTTTACTCTCGTTTACCCAGCAAATGAGGTCTCCCCGTAGTTTATTAAAATGTACACTGGAATTCTACTGCTAGAGTAATGAAGACGACACCTGCTAGTCGTTGAGCTTGCACAAAATCGCAACCAAACGATAAGAGTACGCGAATGTGTGTGCCAAAAAGCATAAACATCAACCGAAGACAAGAACGATTCTAATGCGGCAAAAAACGTTTGAGCGAAATAGGGAATGATGGACGATAGAGTTTTTTCCACTGGTCACACAGGAGAAATGTTTTAAAACAAAAAAAAAAAAGCACCAGGATCGGTAGAAATTATTCGCTCGTAGGCAGACAATTGACCGACCGTGGCGGAACAATAAAAAAAAAACGCGAAAATAGAGAAAAAATTCATACATGTCGCCGCTGAAAATTCTGAACGACACGAGGGACAGAGACACCGAGAGAGAGAAACTCGTCCAACAATTTATCGTCAATATTTCACACTCGTACACTACCTCTTTTCGTTTGGTTTAGTGCCTGCGTGCACACAAAACTATCGATCTCCCTTTTGTTTTCTCATACGACATTACAGTTGGTGCTTTTAACCAATCATCTGACTGTTTGTCTGCTCTTTTTTTTTCATATTTTATTCCCCTTACATTGACGATTTTTATCACGAATCACCCATTATACAATATACATATACTTTTTTTTTTTTTTTCTTATATACATGACATCGGGTGAATTTCGTATTTTGAATTATTTTATCATCGTTTTACACACAGTTCTCTATTTCCATTTTTATTTGAGGGAGAATTGAAGAGTATTTTACACGCAAGAAATAGCAGAATGCTTCTACGAATTGATGGAAAGGGGTGAAAAATATTGAAGGCAATTGTGGGCCTCAATGTACGTGACATAACTCAATAAATTAATTAATGACAAATAAATAATCTAGCTTGACAAAAATTTACGCATTTAGTTTATACAAAAGAAAGTTGAACACACAGAAATCTCTCTTTCTCTCGACATACATTTCAAATAATTTCGATATTTTTTTTTTCTTCGCTGTACAGTAATAATTAATATTAATAACAAATAATAACACAATATCGTAGATACATAATGCAAATTGAATGTATTTACGGTGAGAGAATTCGTGATAATTATTATCTTTTTAAATAACGAGGATACAAAAAAAGAATTTGTAATACAAAACTCAAGGTATTTGGTTCGCATGGCCTATTGTATTCTCTTCAACAATTTCATTTTACATCGAGGGCAATTCTTTCAATAATTAATACCATTTCTTTTTTTTTACAAAACTTCTACAAAATAGAAGAATGAAATTATTGGCAGTTCGAAATGAATTATTTCGCTTAATTAAAGTTTATTCAATGCGCAATGTATAAATTTCCCAAAAAAAATCAGCTCATTGCATCCAGAAGTAGTACAAATGAAGCTCTGATTTTTACACGAGTAAGAGCTCCACTGTTGAAATAATTTAACATTGTACTCTGCGTAACATTTTGTGAGCACTGGGTGATTTAATTATCCACGCATAATTACTCGCGCTCTCATTGTCGGAACTTGTACGCCACCGTTCTCTTCCGTTTTCCAACCAATTTCCTCTCTTCTCCCCCATAACTTTCCCCATCTCTCGAAAGCCACAGTACAAGCCGCCTTTTATTTTCTGCTCTCATAAACTCACTTCAACTTAAACTTTAAACGTTTATATACAAATTATCAAAAATTTTCATACACCTAATTCCTCTGTTTCATCAAAAATTTAACCATTCAGAAAATTGTTCAAGTAGATTACATAGGGCGATACCTTGAGTTTAGCTGGAGAAGGTGGCTTTCAAGTGGTAATATCCACTTTTACCTCTCCTCCCCCTTTCTACTCCTCGTTCGGTACTAATTGACTAGCATCGTTCATCACTCTCATTTGCTCGCTTTCCTTTACAACTTTAGCCGTGAAAACTTTCAACCACTTCAACTACTACTTCAGTCTAACCAACTCAACAATTTTCATTTAAACTCTTTTCCCTATTCTTCACCTCCTCTCTCTCTTTTTTTCCCACTTCTTATATTGTACAGTCTCTCGGGATAACTCAAAACATATTTTTCTCTCATTCGTGTGTGCATTTTCTCATCCCCACGAATGCTCACTGTCCCATGAGAGTATCCATACGCTTTTACCACAAACTATCCAACTCCTCGAAGTCAAATTACGCACGGCATAAAAATACCCCCCAAGATATTTTCCAAATTTCCCACTGGGATCCCATCTTTCCAATGTATCCTTTATTATTATTTTTAATACTTCCGCTTTTTTCCCATCGCCGCATCTACTCTACTTAAACCGAGCTCTCGAGTTTTAGGTTTAATTGTAACAAATATTATATTATGACTCTGTGTGACTGAGATTCGCTTTTTTCTTCTTCAATATTACTTTTCAAAAGTTTTATCTACTCTTCTTCGGAATGTTATTCTTTTCGTTAATTTCTTTAATCGTAAGTGAAATGCGTAACAGAATAAATTCATCACTGAACATTAACAATGAGAAAAATGAAGCTGAACATACTGTGACTGTTAAATAAATAATTTCATACAAACAGGACTTAATAACTTAATGACGGCATAAATTAATTATTTTTTTTAAAAATGACAATAACGTCAAAACATTTAATGATGTATGTGAATAGTGAGCAAAAGTTTCGAGTGAATTTTTCGTTCATTATATTTTTATTTTTTTTATCTTCACTCTGTGTGTGACTGTGCGCTGGACTTTACTCGTGAATCAAAAAAGTTGGAAAAAAGTAAGCAAATAATGATAATAATAGCCATAAAACCCTCCAAAACTATACGGAATCTATTTTTCGTGTTTTTCAAATGGTTATGAGTTTTGCTTTTTGTTTTTCACTTTTCGTGTGATTGCCAGTGCGGGAGAAAAAAAACATGAATGAATAAATAAATACTATAAACGCAAACATATGAAAATAATGATATTGCCCTGTAGGCACATTTCATAATCTCGGTATTGTTATTTGGCCTCGGGGAAAAGATGTTCATTTGTTTTTTTTTTACTATTGTGCAAAGTCAGTTTCATCCATTTATAATGCCGTTAACAAATGTCACCGGAGGTCTCAATTTTTCGCGAAAGCCGTGACGAAAAACAAGGACATGCAGCAAAAAAAAAAAAGGAACAGTAAACACCATTGCAACCATCACGTGATGGCGATGATTCTCGCATGGGATTATTATGCAACGATAAACGAACAAGGACGTCCCCGATTTGCCTTTTTTTCTTCAAATGCAGAATATTACGTTTTTCCCCATCTCGAAACACATCCATCGCACACATACACATATCATTGTTTCATTCATGACAAAAAAAAAACAAAATTATAACTATACAATTTGTATTTACATTGTGTGTGCTCACCGTAAAGATAAATCGCATGAATATTGATTTTACAGCCGAAATTGGCGATTTCATACGCGTATTAGTTATTCAGTTCACTCTCATACAGGAAAAAAAAAGAGAAATGCACAAGAAAATTCGGCAAAACACAAAGAAGAATTTAAATAAACAATTTCTTTATCCCTGTTTCAACTATTGTCTGCTGGAGAAAAACGAGAAATAAAATTGCTTACATGTGCTTCCGTTAATTAAATAAATTTTGAGGAATATTCAGTCTTTTTAGTATCGAGCGTCATCGTATTCTCTGAATAAAAAGCAGATACATACAACTGGGCAGGCTCTTTTTATAAACGATCCCCGCTATTTTTCATACACATATGTGCATCATAAACACACACATACACACATACATATAAATTTAGAAGAAAGAAAGAGTAGATAGCAGTGAAGGAGAAGACGAATTCAGTAAATTTTCAGCAACAGAATGGGAAAGAAATTGAATTCGTTTCTCGATTCACACGTATATTCCAATTTCTTCGTGCTACCCACGTGTGTTTCCAATTTATTCTTCTCACAAATAGTCCCACAGATTTATTCACTTGCCACTATTTTTCCATGGTTGTCCTACATCAGCTAGAGAGAGGACCTCCTCTGATCAACGAGAAATAAAAAGTTTTCTCCTCTTTCTTTGCTTCTTCCTACTTCTTGCTGTTCTCTGCAGTTGCTGTTTTCTCTCCAGATACATTGTGTGTCACGTGTAGACGCCAGTGACGCCTGTTAGTCGGCCGGACCAGCCCGCGCAGACTCAACCAAGCGCACCGGACAATTCTCATTCTTCCGTTTCGCTCGACGACGCTAGACTACTTATTTCGTTTTTTTCTTCATCATTCTCTTATATACTCTCTCTACCCTTTCTCCCACCATCTCATAATTTCCATCATTCGGCTTTTGTCCTTGGATCTCTCTTTGGTACTTGTTCTTCTTTTTTTAATAATATAATTCTCATTAATTCTGCTGGCCCCAACATCATATCATGCCTCTCTAATCACCATTTTGTGAAATAATTAATATTTGGCTTGAAGTCAACTTCGTCTGTCTCTGCCTCCGTCCACATTCTTCTCCAGGAAATAAAAAAACATAAGTCCAACGGAGAATTCCAATTATTAAAGACTGGACTGGGTAGCCTCGCGTTACGTCTGCACTGGGACACCATACGCGAAGCTAACCTCACGTCATGGATAATCTGGATGCATAACATTGTACATAACTGCAAATATTGTGCAGGCGGCATAAACACCGAGTGCAACCCACCAAAGTAGTTGCTCATGTAAGCGTTGCTCAAAATTTTTTAATACAAGCAGGCCAATTGTAAGACCGGCCAGTGCACCCGTCAGGTGTGCCACGTAAGAGACAGGTGGGCCCATCTGTTCTGCTGCATACCTGTCGTAGATTGCAAAACCGACGTCAGCGCTGGCTAAAACAGATAAATAAATGTACTATTATTAGTTTTGTCCTGAATTATTTCAAATGAAGGGAAAATCCTCAATTGCAATTACACTGAGTAGATTCCATTCTATCACGTAATTTTCGATAAAACCAGAATTAAGAGGTGGGGCACAAGAGAGTGATAATGAAACAGAGTAGACTCTCGGAGGCGGCTGGAACAAATCGACTTGATTCAACGATATATAAGGTAATATAAACCCCACGCGAATTAAGGACGAAAGAAGGTGGGGGGCTGTGGTGCTGGATAAGGCCTCGATAATCGGCAGAAGTCTAGAGCCCGAGGGTGAACGTGGCCACAGTAAACCGAGAGCGAGAGAGGCTTTAACGGGGTGAGACAAATGCGAGGGGGAGGAAATCGAAGATAAGCGAGAGGAAAAGCTCTAGCTCTTTGCCTCACTCCTCCGAACACAATGTAGAGGGATTAAACGATGCTCCCCCTTTGGAAATAACACTCGAAGACTAACGCCGCTCAATTACTCCGTACTGATACTCTAGACAGATACGATAAGCCCTTCATATCCTGTGAATTCGATGAGTGCTTTTTTTTTGCCCGGTGAATTTCTCTTTTTTATTCCACTACTTTTATTCTTATCGTCACTCGGCTCTCATAATCCCCTTTGAATTTTCCCAGTGTAATATAAATTTCATCTGAATGACGTGTTCCTCGTTACCTCGTTACCTCGTAAAAAATTGAAGCGCCTGAGGGACTTGGAGTGTCACCTGGAGAACGCTGAGTGAATGAGATCGAATGTGTACACAAGTTGATAGTGCAAGAAGGGGGCGGAAGGGGGCGGCTTATTTTTGCTATGTATAATGAAGCTTGTGCCATGAGGAAAGTGGAGGAAAGTACTTTAAAAATCCCCTTGAGCGAGAGCCAATGCTCTCTCTTTTCCCTTTCACTCCCTCCTCCTTTCTCCATTCAACCGAAGATCCTATCTTTTTCCATTACAAGCCGGACATCGCGCACGGTGACGCGTTCTCTGAGCGATTTATACCTCAGGACCGACGTATATCCGGTCTCAACGACCCCTCAATGTCTTTTTTTCCCCCGTCGTGCATTTTTATGTTTCTTCCTCCCCTTTTTTGCCCCCAGAAAATGCCCCACAGTGTGTTTCGTCTTGTATCACGGGGAAAATCTAGAATATCCCAGCGTCGCCGACATGGTAAACTGCTTTCGTCGATTTAACAAAAAAAAACACAGGCGCCAGTCTTTTCTCAACAAATACTTTGAGCGCCAACCCTTCTTAGAGTGCTGGTTACATGGGGCAAATTACTACTGCTCCATATCTTTTTTAATTAAAAAAATTCCATTGCCAGAGGTCATTTATATTCTATTTGAAGTAATAACGAGGGAGAATGAAAGGAATGAGATATTGGTGGGAAATAATTTGAATTTTTTTGTTATTGCCATGTTACAAAATTGCGGTGGAGAAATGAGAGAATTATTTTTTCAAAAAATATTCCACTGATGATTCGTGGAATTTCCATGGATCTGATGAGCTCATCATTTCACATGAATTATTCAATACAATTGAATTAAATTATAAATTCCAATGTTGTTGAAATAATTGATGATACAATTGTAATTTGAAATATTGAAAATGTAAATTTGATGAAATAATAATTGATGCTAATGAAAGATCTGAGATTTAATTATCAAGTGAAATGTAATTATTTGAAATTCCTACTGTTTCACGTCTAAAACTTTTGGTATTGTGAGAATTCACTGTCTATTCAGTTGTGGCAGCAGCTTGTACTTGTTTACTCACGTTGCGTGGCCATAGAAGCATCGAGCTTAATTCAAATGCCAGCAAGATTATTCCGAGTGATTAAAAAGTTTGAGAGACTGCTCCTAAATTATTGATAGACACTATTGTTTTGTGTACATACCGACAATGAAGATGGCAATGAGCCGAACAATTCCAAACTCCATGTTGTTGTAATTGAGCAGTACATTGGATAAATGGGCAGCTAGAAGTGCGTAAACTCCTCCACTGGCCCCGACTAGGTAAACATCTGTATCAAAGACTGACGTACCGAGTGAACCTGTAAAAGACAAATGTACAGTGTTAATTAATTGAATGATTCTCCCACTAAACTAATAAAAATGAAAGAAAAAAAATCCACACTCGTGTACTGCGGTTTATCCGACGAGTGTTGAGCCTGTAAATGCTTTCTTCAGCATTTAACCCCAAAGTTTACCGAGCACAAAGCCCAACAGAGGGTGGAAAGCGCACGAGCCATGGAGGTGCGAGAGATTTACCAGAGCGAAAGAGACCAAGTGAGCTGGGTAAATACATGGATTTGTTGAAATTAGAAAATCCCATAAGAGCATTGCTCATTGCTGCACATTGTGCAAATACCATTGGCTTAAACTAGCCACAGGTAGATGTAGTGCACAATAAGGTGGAGTAACGGCCAGAGGAGAGAGCCACTGTCTACTGGAGCATCGCTTATTAATGGCCAACGTCTCTCCTATTCCATTCAAACCGCCACCACATTCTCTCTCCCTCAATTTATCTTCTCCCCTCTCTCTTGCTCACGCAAATGCACATACTTGGGGCGTTCTGTGATGTGGCACACGGGGGTTATCCAGCCTTCCGGAACACGTTTCTCTGTGCAACTAGAAATGCCGTCGAATAGCTCGGACCAAACGAGTCATAAAAAAACTCGTCTTCGTTAATGCACGAATGGCCAAAATTTCCGATAATTCCACAACATCATGACTCTACAAAAAAATGAGATTCAGAGAAACGAAATATATACATCGTGACTCTCATCCATAAAGATACTCGATAAATTGGGAATTGCCAACCGGAAATTCATCCAGGAAACATAAATGAGGTTTCAGCTCTTTTTCAAAAGGCTCTTGTTCTTTTGCCTCGTTCATTACTGAATACTGGGTATATTGGTATGCGTGGTAGGAATAAACAATGAAGAAGGATCTTCGCATCACCGCGTGAACGAGAGTACATGTACACGTTTTATATAGAAAAAAGAGAGGGAAATACGGGCTTTTGTGCTGAGGTATATGGTTATTTTTTCTTCTCAATTCAATGTGAAGGATAATGATAATAATAAAACGGGGGGGGGATTATGTGTTTCACGCGTGCCTGAGAAGTGGAGCTGCGAGAGGTAGTGCAATTGCAGGTGAATTCGGAAGGAAAAAGGAGGAGAATTGTGTACGGAAGTGGGTAGGTGAGACCAGGGCTTAGTCTCGACCCCGATTCATTCTGACATCGATTGAATTAACCGGGAAGAGAGGGGCCTTTGGAATAGGCAAATGGGGGTGGATGGAAGGTGAAACTCGTGACTATCGTCGCACAATATTGCTTGTATTGTGCGAGTCAATCGCTCTCAGTATCACTTCCTTTTGCCCCTCGAGCTCCCACCGGCAATTCTGTCCCTTCCAGCAAAGCAATCACCGTGGATCATTGCGTATTGCGTCCATTAACGCGTGACCCACATTGCCAACTTGGCTGGTTAGAAATCCATGGCATCCATGACACTTGGACTGGCATCTCATTCAGTTCCTGTGTATGTATATATATATTGATTGTTAACGGAAATTGACAGGCTACGGAGATAGGTAGACGTATCTATGTGAAATTTGTGATTGAGTTTGTGATTTTATGGAAATTGTCAAGAAATCATTGAACTCAGTGAAATAATAAAATTACGGTGATCCAGTATGGTTGAAAGGTCGTGGTTTTGATGCAGTGAGAATTCGAATTGAACAAATATCATCGTGATTTCCAAAGTGTCTGTGATAGGTGAGAGGAAAGTTAAATGTACAGATATAAAGAGGTATATTCCTTGTGTTTATACGAGTATCGTGCATGTATGGTACGTGCAATACGCCGTGTACTCCTCTCCCTCTGGTGTTCCCACGCAAGGACAAGGCACACTGGCATTCCATCCTGGCACTCCTAGGTATTAGATAATTACAGTTCAACGTTTTACTTGGCTCTTTTTTGTCCCGCCTTATTATTCCCCCTCTTCATGACCCACCTTTTATCCGGGCGTGTGTATGAGCACAATTGCGGCTTTTTAATTTCAATGTTTGTCGCGTGCAGACTCAATTCGCCCCGAAATTCTCCCAGAATCCTATCTGATTGTCCGGAGTTTCTCCAGCTAAACACTGAAGGGGCATTTTCGCCTCTGAACACGCAGAAACACAGTGTCAAGCGGAAAACCACTGGCTTGCTGCTGGTACTGCCGCTCTTGTCTACCGACGCGTAAACCCCGAACCTCTCTCACTCCAAACGTCCAGCCAACGTTAATTAGTACTCCTAATTGGCGTTGCTTGAACGTATACGAAACGTTCCACGACGTTTCCAAGCGCATATTCAACAGCAATCACTAATTTCACATTATATGGCCTTGCTAAATCTATCCTTGAGAGATTGAGGATAATGACCCTCACACCTGTTGTATTTTACATTATTTCCTTTTTCTTTTTTCATTATTATAGAAATTTATTAATCTAGATTCATAATCTCAATTATTATTTTTTCATTAATTTTAATGAATATTTATCATTCGTTTATTTGATTTTAATTTAATTCGTGTATTTTTTCATGCAATTGAATTTTCACTTTTATCCGTCTCTTTTCCCTCCGCCCATTGAATATCTACTTATGATGAAAAGCGGAATGGAGGAATGAAAATAAGAGGAATGAGGTGAACAAAAAAAAAGAAGGGGCGAAATGTAGTAGCGAGTGAATCGCAAATCTGCGCGTTTGAAATGCGAAAGTCCAGACGAATTCCATCTGTCTGAATGAAGAAAAGGCGAGATATCTCTCTTTCTCTTTATCTTCCTGCCGAATAGTAAGTGAATCCTTTTTCCATTCTACGGGCTTTTCGCATTTGAAATTTTTCAGTTATAAACGAATTTCCTTTGGCCCGGGCTACTACTCTCGAGTGCTTTTCCAAAAAAAAAAAGAACCCAGAGTTGGGATAAAAAGCGAGGAGATGAAAGACTATCTGCAAAGTGGCGTTATGAGGAGATTTTTCGAGAGTTTCCAACTTAAAAAAAAAGGGGTAAATGTGAAATAAAAAAGAGAGAAAATCCTTGTAACCGGCACGCGCTCACAGTTTTTAAACTCTCGAGTTCATTAGCATATTTTCACGCAGTCTCCATAATTCCCCATTTTTTTTTTTTTCAACAAAATCGTAATTATTTATTTCTCACAATTTCATTATCAGAGTGTTAATGCTTTTAAATAATCCCGCCTTTAATCAAATGAATGGCTTCCGTTTTTTGCGTGCATCAAAAAAAGTAATCCGAGAATTCACGATAGAGATGCGAGAATTAAGTTCATTGAAGAGAGTAGAAACGAGAAAGAAAAAAAAAAGGGGGGCAACGGCGTTGACCGAGAGAGGCGTAGGAAACGAGCGCAACATCGTGACTCGGTTCAAGTCGCACGGTGATAACGTGCATATGCACTATAATGGGCAGGTATGCACGCGGTGCACGCGACGGTAGAGTCGAGGCGTGTACAGTTAGACACAGAAGAGAGCACCCGAGAGACTCGTATAAAAGAGAAAGAGAGTCTTCGGGATAGATGCACACGTGTAGGACATATCGTTTGTGTGTCGCGATCCTTCGTCCCGTATTTTTCCCCTTTCGCCTTCAACTTTTATTCATGGCAGTGCACTTGTATTACATCTCGTAAAAAAAAAGGAAGGAATTCTCTGCCCTTTTCTTTAGTGGAAAAACTGGGGTAGGAAAAATGGGGAGAAAAACCTCTGGAATCTCATGCGAGTATTGAGAAGTACACAACGGTTACTTCGGTTTTGACTTCAAAGTTTTCATCGTAATATTCCATGTACTTTCTTTTCTCTCTTCAAAGGGGTTTAGAGTTTTTCCACGGTAGTCATGCATACATATGGATGTATGTATTCATGTGAAACTTTATTCGCTCACTTGATTGGAGTTTTGCGTATGTACTGCTTGCAGATTGAATTTCGGAGGGGCCATGGGTAGTTTGTACAGTGACATAAATTGTGTTCATTGAAGAATTTGCAATTGCTATGGATTTTTACGAACTCGAAACTGACCCGAGTCTCATTTCACTGGAATAACCGTGCACACGATTAATTACGCGTCCCTGAGCAATACCCGTATCTGCATGGATAATTCGTTCTTTTTTTTTTCGGATGAATCGATGATTACATTTACCAGTAAAATGTGATAATGTTTTTTAATCAAATTTGATAAATGATTTCGTAACAATACCAAGTTTTTTATTGATAAAAATCCGAGGATTTTCTCTCTTTATTTTTTTGTTAACGCCAATTATCGAATTATTTGTATTACTTGCGAGTGAAAAGAATTGAAAATAATCCAGAAACAAATGGACAATCGATTGGTTTGCTTCAAATTGAAAATTTTTCCATGCTCTTTCCATTAATGCATTTATTTCCGCTTGTGAATTCCTGTTGCTCGAATAATCCCAATCATTCGTGCAAAATTTTCCATTGAATTTTTCCAATCCAATAATGAATACGCAAAAAAAAAAACAAATCGCAAAAACACTCACAAAACAATGGAATTTTTAAATTATCCCCGAGTTATGAGAGTTATTCATTCACTCGTATTTCCAAATTTCAAATGCAAAAGCTCAAATAATCTGCAAGCTTCATCATAAAGCTCATCTTCACCTGTGTGCTCCGCACTATTAAAACACGCGCTACTGAATAATAGACAGTGGCGCGTGACTTTGATAATATGCAATTTTACAAGAACAATGAAATTGCACACATACACACACACAAGGGCCTTTCTCATTATCCGCCAAAGATCTTAGAAAGTGAGTTGTTTAAAAATAGAACAAACGGAAGTGATCGTACTCCTTACATTTATATCCACACATATTAATGTACATGTGTACGTAATCACAGTGCGTTGCACTCATCGAACCGTGATGCTTTCCTCCATTGTAACCGTGACGACACGGGCAAACGTATTGCAAAAGTGCCCTCATTCTTGTGTATTTCTCTATTCTCTGCTTCTTTTTTTCCCTCCCCCCCTATATTTTCTCCTTTATTTTTGCGGAAATGAAAAGAATCCCTGAATGAATCGTTCATCCGTATACACGCGATGTTGAAGAGACTGTTATTTTATCTTTCTCGGTTCACGAGAGGACACACAGAGGGTCTAAAACGTGGTGAAAGAGACGGCTATACACGTTAGAGTTGACTTGGCTCTTTCGCCTGGATACACTTGAACCTTTCCCAAGCGACGACAAGTGGAGTAGGAGATCTGCTCACGGTCGAGCGAGCTCTGTCGCGTCACTGCCAGTAGAAATACCAACGCGATAACGCGCCTCAAGCTATGCTCTTTCACCGCTCCAACTTTATAAATTTCGAGATAATGAAAGAATTAAAGGGAAAAACGCACGTTTTTATTTTATAGTAAAAATGCGTAATAATTCATGACCGAAGCTTCTTGCTGCAATGCGAATTAATGCCGCAGCACAGGCAACCCCTTGTTAACAAGAAAGAGAGGAGCAGCAGTCAAGGCGATGGATCCTCTGGAAAATACATTGTACACTGTTCAACGTAGCGAATATAATCTTTCAACGGGCCGACGCGACCGTGCTCACACACAGAATTCCGTTTATTATTCATAGCCAAGCCACCCCCTTTCTCTCGCACTAACCGCCTGTTCTCCTACCCTCTCTCGTATTTGCAACGTTTTACTTTCATGAACGTTAATACGCGAGGATTTGCCTCCCAATCGGATTTATGTAAATAGCTATTGGTTGTACAAGCGTACACCATACCCGCCCACTTGCGTCTCACTAACGGTGTGCATTAGTGGACGGTTAAATCAGGCGTAAATAATTTGTAAAACGTGATATATATGTATGGTACAATAACAAAATACCTGTGGTTTAATTTAGAGTGGAAATTTTAGTCATTTGTGAATGCACTGATTGTTGTATCAATGGAATTAATTTTACATGACAATTAGAATGTTTTCAATGAGGCCAGCAATTGAATTGATGAATAATTGAAAATAATACATCAATTCATTATGGGAATTTATTTTTTAATTGCACTTTAATTTTTAGTGGGCGGCATTAATGAATCATCTGCAAGACACTGATTGCAATGTTAATGAGTACAGTGGGTGAAGGAGAATTGGTAATTTCAATGATATACTAACCAGCTAAAACGCCAGCCATGTAAACAGCAGCAATCCTCAAGCTCCCATGAACCATTTCAAGGGGAAGTCCCACGACCACCTGCACCCCCAGGTTAAACAGCAGGTGTAACCATCTGAAAGTAGAGAGTAATAAGTATGAGTGTGGATTATTTTCTTTTTATAAAAAAATTGTAACAATAAAAATACAGATGCTTCTTTTTAAAATTCATTCATTCATTTAAATGCTAAGAATTTATGAGCAAGATGAATTTCACTTGCTTTCATTCGGAAGTTAATGCTGAATTATATACAATTCGTTACTTTATCATTTCGAGAGTCAATTAGTCGTTTCTTTTGACGAAGAAAATATGAGAGGATTTTACAGTATCTTTTCAACATTCTAGTTTGCCCAAGTAGACACTAAAATTAGACTCTTCATCATTATGAGTAAATGCTTGATGTGCCTGAATTTCCAGCTTGTTTGCTCATAAACAGGAGCCTAGAATCCACAAGTTCAGTGATAAGGACCCAGATGGGATATGCAAAATCGATTTCAGTAATGACGCACTCATCCAAATGGTGCAGGAGGAAAAAGAGTCAGAGTGGTGAGAGGCAAATTGAAACTTTTCAATTCCATTTACTCATGTACACATGAAATATCTTATTTGACTTCTCTCTGCTCTTTAAAGTAGACTGAATTTTGGTTTGGTAACGACTCTTCCTGTGAAGCATAAATGCTTGAGTGTAGCAGCATTTACGAGTTTCTTGCGATTTATCTTTGCTAGTTTATACGCAAACGATAATGAATATTGACTAACGCTGAATATCGAACAGAAGTTTTTGGTTGAAGCCGTTGTAAAACCGGGGCACGATAAGCTTAAATATTCCACTTCCTCTTGATTTTATAAACTGAATGTATCAGGAAATCCTTTTGCTGTATATTCTCAATACTTTTTTATAATCAACATTTTTTTTTCTCTTCATTCCCTCCATTATGATGGCCTTGGCTGTACTTAATATTTTATTCAATTTCATTTCATGTATAATACATTAAATAATTCCAAGGCAACGGAAAAAAAAATAATGTAAAACAATTTATGGTTACAAGGTGAGACACTCTCGGTTAGATTGGCATTCTTATCGCAGTCAGACGCACACGCACGTCATCATGCGGGACAGCCTGTGATAGGTCGGATGAATAAGGAGAGAAGTAGAGAAAATTGGTGGAAAAAGTAGAGGAACTCAGAGGGATGGAAATGCCGGAGACTCTCTTTTCCTCCTTATCTCTGTGATGCCACCATGAATAATTTAAAAAGCATCGCATTCAAGGCCTTCTTCATCCACCTTCTTCTTTCCGCTCGTGCGAACTTCCTTCGTGACTTTTTTTTTTCTCCAATATACTGGGTCCTCTGGATACTTGTATCACGTTTACTCGAGCACATGCAGTAGCACTTGAGTTATGCAAGTGGCGAATGGTCAGGGCACTCATGGGGGACTTGATAATTTCATTGCAACTTCTTTTTTTTTTAAGTTGGTGCAGTTGAAACTTACCCAGCGTGGAGAAACATGTAGAATGCAAACCTCCAGAGCTCCAGGCGCTTGTCTGGACGGTAAACGAATACACTATCAATTGGCACTGGACCGGATGGATTTATTTCACCCATTGCCACTGTGTAATACGTGAAAAAGCCAAGCTGAAAGCAGAAAAATTTGATTTTTTTTAGTGAATAATTAAATAAACGTTTTATGGAATTAAAATGGATATTTTGATTGAACGGTTGGAGATGGCGATTTTCTGATGATTCCATTGAAAAGCTGAGACGATTTTACATAGAAATCAAGTGTCAAAATTAATTTTTTTGAATTTTCATAAAATCGATTTTTTTCACACAGATTTGAAGGGGTTTACGTTGGAAAAATTCGAAAAAATCAGTTTTTTTGAATTATCTCCGGTTCTATTTGATTTTTATCGAAAATTGAGAAAGTTACAAGCCATTTCATGAAAACCAGTTTTTGGCCTATAACTTTCTTAATTTTTGATAAAAATCGATAATTTTTGGAGGGAATAGAATTTTCAAAAAATTGAAAAAAAAATATTTCGACACATGATTTTCATCGGAAATTTCCTCAGCTTTCAAATGGAATAATTCAGAAAAAAGATATCTTCAATATTTCTCTGGATTTCTCATAATATACAATTTCAAAGTTCCTTCATCAGAATCCCCAACAATAAATCCCCGAATCCTATTTCATCCTAGACACAGCCTAATAACCAAATTTATTTCGTCAAGGGATTATCCTTTTATTAGTATACATAGAGCGTAAAAGAGGTTAATTCGTAGATTGATGCGACTATTCTAGATCCTCTGGATGAAATGAAATTGTCCCATTTGTAAATTTATGGTAACCAGTATAAACATTGGCGCTCGTAACCAATTGAGAGTGGTTACGTGGTGACTCTCGAATTAAGTACACGGTGGATAAAACAACCTGCACAATCCAAAAATTCGCCAATCGTAAACTCTGCTATTTGGCGAAATATCTCACTGCCAGGAGGAGAGAAAAGTAAATGAATATAAATCGAAGGAGCGTGACTGCCTCTTTTCCCATCAATTTACGATTCTCACCTAATGAGATTCCCACTCAATAAGAAATAAGCAGCTGAATAAAAAAAAAAAGAGGCACAAGACTCTGGGGATTTGCACTCAAGGATGTAACACTCTGAATTCTGGTGTTTGAGAGCAGAACAATTTTGCAGCCCTCGAAGCGTAAATTAGTTTGGACACACAAAAGGACGGGAGATAGCGGAGGGTCGTTTTAAGGAATATACTGTAAAAGCCAATGGCAAACCGCGCAATGCCAGCATAGTTTATATATGCAATACCTCTTGCTAATTAAACTACAAGAACTTCCATGTGACGTGCATATAACCGAGTGCTTTATGTACACTAACGATGCCAGAGGCATATAATTTCCCGTACCGGCCCTTTGATGGCCTTTTACATCTTTGTGTATGTGTCCAGTGTCGATTCTCCTCTCCAACTCTCTCCCTTCACATCTTCCGCATTATACGAATGTTCCCGGAGAAAAGAGCATCCGTCTGCTCTTCTCCCAAAATCCTCCAAAAATCTCGATTTCACCCGGAAAACTCGTGCAATTAAAAGTTTTACATTGAATCAGCCCTCAAAACTTTCTCACATCCTCATCATCACTGCATTGTTCTCATCCCCAACAATTCGATTCTCATCCGAATCATCGTAAATTCTTTGAATAAAAATAATAAGAGAGAATTTGATATTCCAAAGGGAATAAATCGAGAGACACAGAATTCCCGAAACGCTCGAATTAACTGACAGTGGAGTTTACAGGCCTGAAGCCAGACTAAGTAGTTTCGGTTTAACTGCAGTCAGACCGGTTGAAATTTGAATCAGTGATAGACTGAGACGAGAATGGCAAATGATAAATTCCCAGGATGCTTGATGGCAATCAAACGCAGTTTGTCTCTTCATTTTCATCCCTTTGGGAGTGACGTAATGTGCATTTGACTGGGGAAAGTCGAGGGATTTTTTTCGTGCCGAATTGTTGTCAATGGAAGAAGAGGTTTTTTTACGGGATCATCGAATCGGCCTTTTAATGTTAATGGGGAGAGGGGCATTTAGTTTCTGGGCATGGCAAGATCGTAGCAACAACTGGGCTAAATGGCCGAGTTTGCGGTGTAGCCACAGCCATAACGCTGGAGTGTATCCACCGGTGTTTCATCCGAGGGGCTTTTTGGGGGAATACGTGGCTGCACAAAGAGTGCTTTACATTGGAGTAACTTTGTATGGGTGTATTCATGCAGTATAGGTCGCATGTATCAGAAGCTTTAACGCGATCCTCGTGTAAATTTGTATGCGGCCAAGTTTATATGGTACCCAGACCGCGCGTTAACTCTGCACTACCAATGGACGTGCCATGGGAACAGGCAGCAAAGTTTTTGAATTTTTCAGATGATTTTTGGCGGAGTATCATCGGGACTGGTCAAAGGTTTTTAAATTGGTGCTCTCCTCTTTTTTTTTCATGGAATTTAGAGAGTTTGTAATTAGTTTTGAATAATAGTTGGTGAATTTTGGAAATTTTAGAGCGAGTTAATTTTGTGGAAAATTAAATTTTCAACCATCATTCACTTAGTCCGGGAATTCTCTATGCACATGGGTTTTAAGAGAGGAATTATGATGTATGGCAGAAGTTTAAATTTTATATAATTTAATTCATTTTATTTTTATTTTTTTTTTAGAATTGTTCTCATTTGCTTTTTGTGTTGGGTATTTCTAGGAAGTTGTGCGAATGGAGAATTAAAAAAAAAAAAAGTGGGAAACGTTTACAGTTATTTCAATTGTTACGAGCTTTTTGACCTTAAACTAGAGAGCGAGATAGCTCACACAGTTATGATCGTTCATGATTTTTCATGGCACAAGAGTGTGAGGCCTGTCTTTTTATTTTTTTTAAACTTATTTTTATTGCATATTTCATTATACTGAAGGGAGGAGAATAGAGTCACATGAAATTTGTTGAGGGGCACATATGGATTTTACGATTATGGTGTATAATAATTTTTTACCCCAGAGAAATCCAGATTACAACGACCCCTAATTCTCTAAATTTAATCATTAAAAAGAATAAACTACAAAATATAATTCACATCATTTGGAATTGCGGAGGCACATCGAGAGAAGCGGAAACATTTAAAAACAAAAAAAAAAAATAAAAGGAACAAAAAAAAAACATAAAAGTTTGTCTCGTTAAATCGCAGTAACTTTCCAACGAACCTTTTGTCGTCTCGACTAGTCACAGTGGCGCCATCCTTTCTCCCCCATAAAAAAAAAATCGAGAGAACGAAGGGTGCACTGAAAATGACGTCGAGCCACGCTATTGTCCTCGACTGTTCTTTTTGTTTCTATTTCTGATTGACCCTTTTTTTTCGCTCCTCTCTCTCTCCCAACAATGCCTGATCGATTCTCAATCAGCAAACTGTTTTCAAGAAGTCGAGAGGAAGATAAAAATGAGAGAAAATACATTTTTAAAATCCCACTCGTTTCGCCCATTATCACCCGATTCTCCTCGTTTCTGTGTCGAGAGAGAATCTTCACTACACCGATCCAATGACTCAACAAATTCTAAATTTACATGTAGACAACACACGTTCACTGTTCTCCAAAAAAAAAGGGGAAAATTACGTGTAAATTTGTGAATTTATCTTGGAAGGATTATTTTTTCCTCTCATCTCGTCTGTCCCCTAAAAATAGCGGAGATCAGAGAATTCACGACTATCTGAACGCGCAATCAAATTTATATTTATCCCCTTCTGTAGGCGACAAATGGCGCACGATATATCTCAGGTTAACCGCTGTCGAGTAAAGGTGGAACAGGGGGGGTTACTAACCCTACGATAATATTCCTGGCCAATGAAAAATACCAATGTCTCCATAAAAATGAAGATTTCCATGTGTAAATCAAGGGCAGTAGAAGCATGTGCTCTTATTTCCTCGAGGGTAAGGTGAGACCCGAGGTTTCGATTTTCTAATTTAGGAAAGACGCGTGCCAGCGAAGGGGAGAGGTTTAACCTCGTGTCAGAAAAAACCGAGGATTTATGGAAACATTGACTCCCAAGGGGGAGAAAGTCTGCCCCAGGAAGAGGATAAATTAAATTTTAACGAAAATTGAGAGGAGGAAAATGGTAATTACATGGAAAATAACTGATGAATCATTAATAACACGTGTTACACTAAATCCCTCAATCTCAATTACTTAACAGCCCTAAAACTTAAATTTTTCATCAAAAACAATGTGTAGATAAAGGGAACAGACAATAACTAACCTCCCAAACCTCAATTCAACAATTTGGAAATTCGAGAAATTGATTATCTCTTTGATTCACTCTCGCTCCTTATCAGATGTCTCACAGAGTAGTTGGTGCTCTTTGAGTACTCCATTTCTCACAGATTAGATCACGAATGGAATTGGATGAACTGAATACCAGTTGACGGCAAATTCATTTGGACTCTTGTCCCTGCGACTATCTGCTCTTGATTTTGTAAAAGCATGTGGTTTACAAGTTTCAATGTCTGATCTTGAGGATCCCCGAGAGAAAATACCTGATATCTCTATCTCTCAGTAGTCCAAACTGCATGCAGGTGTATTCCTCTGAATTTACCGTCTTCCATTCACATTGGAGAGGGTAAAACTTAAACCCCTGGGCAAAGGTCCAGGCTACTGGATAAGATTACACAAGAAGATGGGCTAGAGGTATAACCAAACCCCGAGAGTTTCTATCTCTTCTAGTTTTATTTGAACATGTCGTTTAGCCTCTGGTTTCTCCTTTTTTTTATTCTCGGTTAGGCTTTGGTCAAATCGAGGTTAAGCCCCGGTCTTGTTCCGTTGGAGTATCTCACCCTTTCGAGGCTGTTTCTTGCGCCATTCCAACACTCTGTGTGTTTACTTTGATTCTAATAAGAGGAAGAAGTGAGGGAGAATCTCTGCAGTCTGTTAAATCTCTCCAACTTGTTGTAACCGACGCCAGCTAGTGCTTGTACAAGAAATTTCATTTGGACGAATTTTACAGTTAATTCTACAAATAAAATCTTGTTAAAATAAATTTAACTGAAATTTCTTTAATTAAATTATTGAATTTTTTTAAAGTGAATTTTTACTGAAAATTGACGCCATGAGAGGTGACGATAATAGAGTCTCTAAATATACATGCACAAATTGTTGATGCATAATCGAGTGTTCTTGGCAGTAGCACACGACTATGGCCTTTTCTGAAGTGGCAAAAAGTTACCAAACTAACTGAGTGATAGAGGGAGAATATAGGAAAAGCCACTGCATATAGGAAAGTTATTTGTATGGGCTCACAGTTATGTTGGATAGAAGCCTCTGGCAACAATGTGTATAACTTGAGAGAGATGAACTCTATCAATGTATATACATGGCTCAATATTACAAAACTTTTACCCCAAGTGATGTATTTCATCGGGCGATCAAAGGCTCGTGCCATGTCTGCAGTGGGGGATAATAAAACCTGTGAAAAAAAAAACGGAGAAAAAGAGCGGCGAAGAAGTGTATCGAGTCTGGATCGTTCTGACCTCGCTTGTACAAAGCAAGAACAGCTGGTTCCCAGTTGAAGAAAGAGGGAGTGAGAGGGTATAGGAGGCCTGAAGCGTCCTGCACGCGCCTGCCCTTGCTCCTGTCATCTGGGACAAACATATCGTGTTCCTTAGACAGTGTGAAAACACTTTCCGCATTCTCTGGAATAACGAAATCCCGACACTGGGGCGCCTCTGCATCAAGGACCCAATGGAGTAATATTTTTTTCAAGCATCTGGAAGACTTCATAAACACCCTATTTAAAACATCACTTTTTTCCCTCTCAATTCTATGTAAACATGTAATAATTTACCGCTACAATGTGCTACTATTTGTTCATCGGAATTAAATCTGTTTTCAATTACTTATTTTTAGTATTTTCCAATTTTTTTTAAAACAACTTTTCGTGTCTCCGGCAGACTGAGGCTGATGATAAGGCGAAATTGAGTACCCGCATTTCGCCGATACTGTTATCAACTACCCGTACAATTCTAGTATACAGGCAGTGGCGCAAATAGAGGAGAGAGAGCACACGCCCTCGCCGTCTTCCTCTCTTTAATTTTCGTGTTGAACCCTGGGTGTATCCCGGCGAAATAGCCCTCAGGGAGATAAGCCAAACAGTGTTTGCGGTCTAGTTCGAATTACAACGGACGAAAAGCGAATTATATGAAAACTATGCGCTTCAAATTTCCCAGACCAACAAACCACTTTATTTAATTTTTTAAAAAATAAGTATTTCGTAGTCACAGAGCTTTCGACAGATTCGAAGGTGAATAACAAGGCCAATAACGGGGCCACAATCCATACATAAGTAGTGTATGTGAGCCGTCTGAGAGATTATCGAAATTGGATAGATGCCAAAGTAGAGTGGAAACCCAAGGGAATCGTTCTCTTCCACAAAACGTTCACTCCAACGTGCGTTTTAGTTCATACCACACACAATCACACACGAGTTCTTCAAGAAGGAGATATTACACACCGATCCAGTTTTCCCCCTGTATAACCAGAGGAGGCCGAAAAGGATGAAAAAGAGAGACGAATAAGAAAAAAGAGGCACGCGCATCGGGAGCGCATTCTTGGCGCATAATAAGCGCGTTCTTGAGCGCAGGTGGCGAGTGCCCACCGGCGACGAGCGAGAGAGAGAGAGAGACACTTCATTACCCTTTTTTTTAAATTCTGGAGATAACTAGAGCCGCCTCATTATTCCCCGAATAATTGAAATCTCTTAACCTGCAATTAAATTAATGAATATTTTTCGTAATAAAAGACTGTGAATGGTCAATGTCTCGATTCGAATCGTTTGCAATATCGATATCAAATGAATGTTTACACAAGTGGGTAACGTTGCGGGAGGTGAAAGCCAGAGTATGACATTTCCCATATTAGTTGAGTACTGCAATGTTCCCCGGTTATAAAGCCCTCCAACACACACGGCCGTTTTCCTCTCTCTTGTTTCGCTTAATATATGTCCGAGGGCGACATATGCTTGTCTCACGCTCGTTGGCAACTAACCCTTTCCCTCTCGAACCTCCTGAACATCCGCGCAGAGGGACAGGTTGAGGCGAGAGAGAGAGAGAGAGGGAATGAAAGGGGTCAATGACAGGGTAATGGAAATGCCGATAATCCACGGATCATCCAACTTGAATATCATTCGGAAATAAGCTGATAAAAAGCTCACTTCTCTCTTATCTTGTAGCGGAGGGATGGAATTTAAACAGTACGAGTTCGAGGAGTTTTGTACCACCTTCGTGCACAAAGAGAAGAGAGGAGTGTTTTTTTTTAAATTGAGGTTGAATTGAGTTTTCATGCGATTTCATCGGAGCGATTGCCCCGAAGAAATGACTTGAAATGAGAGCAGACGTTCGTGGAACGCAGGGGAGTTATGCAGATAAACCGAAGAAGGAATGCCGGCACCGGGGAATGTTAACCCTGTTGGATTCTTGTTTTATATGCTCGGCTTTTATGCCAGAAAACAACTCGATAATTACGGTTGAGTGTAGGGAATAAGAGAGAGAGAGAAATGTGGGTGCGATGGGGTGAGGAGGCTGACTGTTGGGCGGGCATAGGAATTATGGACACTGGGACACGCAAGCGACGGAATTGTGCGGCCGGGAGAATGGATACGCCATTTGATTAGAGGGAATTATGCTGCGGCGATTGTTATGGGCGCGTTCGCTAAAAAAAGTTCATTTACTCGGAGGTATCTCGGGGATTTGCGGATTCATTTGATATTCATGATTAATAAAAGAGGAAATGCGCATTTCTGATGTATAATTCTTTTTGGTGGAATCTCTTCTTTTTTTTTTTTTTAACGAATCGCACGCATAGCTTCTGTCCCGTCCCTTGGGGGTCGTACGAGTGAAATCGATTGACCAGAGAAAAAGTCACTCCCTCGGGTAAACTTAACGATAACGCATCTCTTTCAGATTGTGAAACCTGCACTCTGTGTTATCATTTTTTTCACCCCCCTTTTACCCCCAGATAACCCCCCTTCTTTTTTACTCAACTCTGAATAAAAGACAGAGGTGTATCACATGTATATTGTACGTCTGGGATAACCAGGCTCGTCGTGTGTGCTCGGCCCTGAAACTTTTATGGCGCCTGGCAGCAGGTGCCTGTGTTTCTGCTCTCTCTTTTTTCTTCATACAAGCAATCTTCGAGAAACGATCTTGATCGACTAAAATGACGAAATGCGCGCACAGTCAAATAAAATGCAGGGAAAAAACTATTTTATTGCATTCCCCTATTTTTCCATTTCAAAGGCATTAACACTTCATTTTTTTTTACGATTTTCTTCAGTTACTGTGCGAGAAAAAATATTCAGAATATCCTTTCCCAACAATAAAATTGAATTTGGTTATAGGGAAATTTTTTTTTAATCACCCCCACAAAATATATAAAAGAAGCCCGAGTAACACGACACAGTAACAAGGCAAAGGGGTGTCTAATATCATTTTCTGTATAACAAGGTTACTTCAGTCAGCAACTAGTTAGGATAAAGTAAGAGATAGAAGCTTGTCCCATCCTTTTTCACACATATACAAACACCCTGGGCTGTCCTCTCTATCGCTCTTTTATTTCGTGTCTAGCGTGGTAACTGGAGTTTATATAGGCACAAAGGGAATTAAGCGAGATGAAAAAAAAAGAAGGAATGTATGAGAATGACAGAGGAGAAGTGAAGGGTTGGGAAGATACGCTTTCGTAATATTCAACAAAGTCTCTGACTTATCTCGTTCCTAATAAAAAAAAAAGGGCACAAACTCACACCAACGAAATTCGGATTTATTCGAAGGAAAATCGGGAGGAAAAAGGGAAAACTGGAGAGAGAGAGACAAATGAATAAATCATCGGAAATATTCATTGATACAAAACAAGTAGTTCTGAATTAATATTGCAGTGGCACTAGGGGAATTAATTCACGCCTGCATTATCATTAATTCAGGTATATATGGACAATGAAGAGTGGGGGTAAAAATATCATGGAATTGAACAGACTAACGTCGGCGTAACTTCATGGGCATTATGACCTAACTAATAAATTATTATTATTATGCCAATTGAGGCAATACTGAAATACCACACGCGCCATCCAAATGTGACAATTTACCTCGTGAATATTATTTATTATTCTTTGTGTTATGATGAATTATTCGGTTCATTATTCGTCGATTCGAGAGAAAGAAAATCGATAACTTGAGGTTTTTTTTTTTTTTTTTGGACTCACCTCGACCAGTGTAATGAGAATGATGAAGAGTGGGGGCGGACAACATTTGTAGTGATCCGCGTAATATTTACGGTCCCTTTCCTCCGTGAGAAATTCATCGCCGATCATGCGGACCATCCTGGAAAATAAAAAAAAAGACATAATTAATTAATTATGTATTCTGTGGAATTATTGAGAGGTTTTAAATTATAAAAATTCGAGCAGTCATTTGTAGAATTTTCAAAACCTGTCAAATGCAGAATTTATTGTATTATTAATTATGCAATTTGAAAAGAAATAATTAATGTTTATCATGTGAAAATACAGTTTCGTTTGAATCAATGAAAAAAAAATGCATTAATTCCTTGATGAATGAGTGGAGAATTTTTTTAAAGAGGTCGAGAATATTCAATGAGGAAAAGAAGCAATTTCTTTGAAAATTAATTAGAACCTAAGCATTAACGAGGTTGTATGGGAAATTGTGTCAAGCAGGTTAGTACACTCTTTACCATCCTTTTATCGGAAGGAAAAACTTTCAATATCGACGTTAACCCAGAGGGTAAATAGACTTTTTAAATTTAGTTGCATTAAATTAAATTATAAAATAATTGATGAATGAAAAAAATTTATAATTACGTATTTTCTCAACATTTGAATTTGAATAAATAATGATTTTTATGTAAAAATCAATGAACTTGAATTCATAAAATGGAAAAACTTTTTTCCCCTTCTATTCATTTCAATTCGATCGAAAAAAAGCGAATAAAACGACCAGATGAAACACAATGGCCACAGGCCTGTCAGACTTCCACTGTAGAGCTGTATAAGTGCGAAAAAGAGATAATAATTCCATTGTTTTCACCTTCCACTGCTACTTCATTTTTACTCCCTGAATTTCTCATTTTTCTCCGGCACAATACTAGACGATCTCATCGATGAAATAGGGTGGCAATTGTGTCTCTCATTTCATCGTTATCCCTTTTATTTTATTTCTACCTTTTCTTCTTCGAATCTATAAGGCATCCAGGAAGCCGCTCGCACAAAGTAACTAACTACCCTTTTACTAAATCAACAATGTCTGCGTTAGAGTATAAACCACAAAGGACACGGTCTATTGATCATCGGCCAGAGAATTGCGTGGAAAAAGAAGAAATTCATAGATAAAATACGTAACAAAGGTATCTGATAGATAATTTATTTTCAATTAAATAAGAGTGCACTTTATCTATGAGATAAAAGCACAATAAATGTCGGGAATCATGTTGCATAAAGATAGGGCAAAAAAAAAAACACACTTTTATCCTTAATTTCTTCACTGGTTATTCATTAGCTGCTGAGGAAATAAATAAAGGAAAAAAAAACACACACACAACGAGATGCCGTTTCATGATTATACCGTGTCCTCTATCTCTGAAAAACACCAAAATATAACACATCCAACGCTTTTGCCTTTGGCATTAATTTCTAAAAGAGAAAAATAAAAGAATTTTTGTGAAATATTCATTTTAATTCACCTCGTTGCATTAATTTGTCTAACATTTTCACACTCTCATTCATAATTTAATGAATGAAAAAACTCATTAGACACATTTCTGATTTTTTAAAATGAAACATTGATGCACATGAAACATAAAAATTCCAAATGAAAATCACGAAGAATTATTTTCATGATAAAAAGTGCAATTAATTAGGTGAAAGTATCACTTAGAAAATAGAAATAAAAATCCGATTTTATCAGATTAAATTAAACGATATATCAGAGGATTACATTCACCCATTTTGGGCTTTGTTATTAATCTCAACTGCGTGAGATTGAGGAAAATAAAATACGATATTGTGATAATGAAGAAAAGCGTTTGAAGAGATAAAGCAATAATAACACAATTCTCTATTGTCGTTTCGTAGTTACAAGCTCCACGTAAAATCCCGTGCACGTTTGAGAAGTGCAATTAGTGTATGGATTACATTTGGGATGGTTAGAGGCTGTTTGTGTGTGTGTCGGGTGGAGAGCAAAGGGACAAGAGGAATGAGGGTGTATATACACTCAGATGAGTATGATAGTAGTCTGGGTGAATACGCGGTTCACCATACGGGCCGTACATCATTGTCGACTGGCTCGTATATACGCTTTTGGATAGTACACCCCCGTCCACTGGTTAGCGCATTTTCGTGGCGTCCGTTACCCGAGACTGCATGCAAACCGAGCGCAATGGATTCCATACCTCCTTCAATGCTTTTGCCTTTACAATATTCTCTCTCTTTCTGCTTTCTCAACATTCAGGAAATTTCGAAAATCTTCTCATCCGGCAAGCACTGTGGAATTTACCACAATGCTTTATAGCCGTTACATTTGAGGATGAGAATTTAATAAGAATTGGGGTAAAATTGACGTTTTAATTACAGTCCACGTTCTGTATATTACGAGAAATGAAGGGAAATATTGAAGATATCTTTTTTCTGATGATTTCATTGGAAAGCTGAGGAAATTTTAGGCGGAAAACATGGGTCGAAATTAATTTTTTCGAGTTTTTGGAAAATTTGTTCTCTTTCAGCCACATTTAACGAAAATGTGAGGCATGACGAGACCTTTAATTTTTCAAATTTTTCCATGGTAAACCCCTTCAAATTTGGGTGAAAAAAATCAAATTTTCAAAAAACTCGAAAAAATTCATTTCCACTGGAATCATCAGAAAATCGCTATCTCCAACATTTTACCCCAATTTCCCCTACTTTCATAAATTCCATAAAACGTTTATTTAATTATTCACTGAAAGAAATTTATAGAATGCAAAACAGATTCCTGGACTCATCTCTCGCCTTTCCACTGCTGAATTATCAAGCGCCAGAGATAATTCCAAATTTAATGAACGATTCTCCTAGAGAGACATTGACTGAAAACGTCTAGTGGAACATGATTACAAGGACACTCAGGCAAACAGAAAACGAACATCCAAAGCACTATCAAGAAAGAGAGAGAGAGAGAGACTATTGGACGTGAAGCAAGTACGGATTCACCCAGAGAGAACTCAATTCCCATTCCCCTTTTGCCATCTTTCCAAACTGCTCCTTTCCGCTCATACCTTCCGCACTCTCTGTTGAGGCCTTGGACCCAACCCCCGTACCTCGTTAGCGCCGGTAATTGTCACTTGTTAGGTGCCAACTTGTCAGCCATCTCAGTACCTATTCTACACTTCGTATTTCCTTCTTTGCCTCGATTTGCACCGCAGCCCCATATACTTTGGGGTTTTAAAATCCCACTGACGTCTGACGTAAATCAGCCAGCAGAATAATTCCGGAATTTTCGAAACTATTCAACTTTATTTTAAATAAAGAGGGAATTTCATTTTATATGTTAATTTTTTTTTAAATTCAAGTTGCCCTCATTTTCATGTCCATTCAATTGAAATTATACGAATTAAATGAAGCATTATTCTCATATAATTTTATCATTGATTCCCTTTTTAATTAAATATTGAAACTGAATTCGTCATCATTTTTCTTTTTTTTTAACGTGAAATCCATTATCTGTCTTCTTTTTTTTTCCCTCATTCCCCATTTTGCTCTTCAATCATGTGATTAAAATTTAATTTCGCCGTAACGACACAGGAATATCGAATTATTCAATAATTCAATGAATTGCGAGGGACGTTCCTTCAAATTACGTGAAAATCTATCTGTACTACAACGTAATACACTGTGTGTTATGTTTCAATTTACTAATGAACGAAATCAAATATTATAGGCTTCAAAGAGACTATACTCCCTGTACATCAAACGCATAATGGACACTAGAATCCTGAAGGATGAGCAATAATTGAATTGAGCCATTGTTTCTTCACTTCAGTCCATTCACAAATTATCCAATTGAATTCTTAAAAAAAAAAACTTTTCTCACATTGTTTCAACGCGACAATGAATAGAGTACTCTACTCTTCGAGAATAAAAATATGTAAATTCAACTGACACCCTGCTATTTACTCAAAGAAGCTACTTTCTCCAACTCCCCTTGCAATCTCGATTTTTCCCTCGATAAAAAACTGCTGGCAAGTGGAAAAAACTTTTATTCCTCTATTTTTCACCGAGAGTTCCACTCCGACTTCTTCCCACTCAATATACAAAACTGCGAGAATCTATTAGATGGGGAAAAAGGAATTGAAGCATATTTGTTTATCGACGAATTTTTTCGAATTCACTCGACAGTTGAGTGTCGCGAGAAATTGGGGGGGGGGAAAAAAAAGGGAAGGAACAACGTGAGAAAGAGAGAGGAAAAAAGAATACTTCTATCGTCCGGAAATAAATACAATCTCGTTGGAGGACGTTGGCGATCAAGCGTAGCATTACAATCCGTAACGGTACAACACGAATCGATGATGCGTCACCCACGGTGGCTATTCCATCTCTCTCTAGCGCCTCGAAATTGTCTCATACATATAAAAATATTTATGGCAAGTCTAGTGGCACAAAGAGAGTAGTGCCGAACTATTTCTGTCTCTTGTTACCGAGAGACTAGAATTATTTTCGAATAATTTATCTCCCGTGAATTATGATGAAAAGAATTGCCGAAAAAAAAAGAAGAAGAAGAAGAAAAAAAAACGATTGAACATCTACATTCATTCGATTCGAAAAAAATTAGTAATATATTTATGTGTCTCTCTTGTACTCCATAGTTCCGTGGCACGAATTGATATACTATATCCCGTCGTTTCCCAGTACTCTGGAAATAGAGACACAAAACGCCAAAGTTTTGCCGGCACACACAGACATTGGCCGCCGCCGCACACACGACGACACGAGAAAACAACAACACGTGCTTTTATGACAAAATCCGGTGTACAAGCCATCGGTTCGTAAACCCTAGACTCTGAGGAATCTTTTTTTAAATTATTTTAAAAGCTAATTTTCTTTTATTTTCCTTCGAGGAATTCCACACACCATAACGACAGCCTCAAGCCTTCGATTATTCAGTAAATTTTTTTTCTTTTTTCCTATGAAAACCGAATATAATAAAAACTTTATTTACATGATCGACGTGTGCTGTGGTCTCTCCTGCTCTCCTCCATTAGCAGGTGTCACAATTGTGGTAGTTCCACTGTTGTGCGTTAATCCTGACGCTGGTATCGCGCTAGTCGTAATTGTTCTCGTGGTTTGACCGCGCGACGTATCCTTCAGTATTTTAGTTGCGCTTAGTGGCGTTGTCACGCACATTATTGACGCCACTCTTTGTTAATTATTACACAATTACAATTTATTCACCATTTGATATATCCCCGAACTGAGCTTATTTATTCTCACAATTAACGAATGAGAGTAAACGTAACACTAGATTCACGTTAATCACTGAACAATTAATAACTCGTTAATTCAAAGTCAAATTCAGTGTAGTTTATTATATCCTTTTTTAAAGAGCACGTAATACTGAAATTGGCGGTGCGAGACGCGCGACGTTTATCGCACACGTCCCTTCTCGCAGGGCGCCACGGGCTTACTGAGTGACCGAGTGACTGACCGAGTGACTCCGTCCTCAGACCGAGAACAGCCACGAGCCTTCAGCGGGCGTGGGTGTACACGCGCTCGCAAGGAGTGGGGAGCAATCCGAGCGCTCCATTGGACTCTACCGGGGATGAGAGCGTCTGGGGGAAAGGAAGGAGCCAATGAGAGCCACTCACTGCATCGGCGCTCTGTACCATGGGGACATCAAAGAATAACTTGCACTCTGCCGCGAGCCGCCGAGACTAACAACACGTCTGTCTCTCTGACTCAATAAAATTCAGGGTTTTCTTATGTTTATTTTGAATTTAATCGGTTGCTCGTGCGTATTATTTAGTGTCACTGTTTATTTTCATTTTATTGAATACTGGGAGAATGAATTTAATTGAGGAATTTTTAGTGATTTTAGGTTGAATTCGGTTGAAATTATTTAATCAATGAGGATTTTTCTGTATTTCTTTTATTGAATTCTCGAGAAAGAGATTTAAAGAGGGGCACGAGAGCTCTGCGGGAAGTGCCCAGGTGGTAAATTCTTCGGACGCGCGTTACACCAACAAAGTTCTTCACATTGCCAATAGGGCCCCCCCTCTTGAGCCTGTGTGTCACGGCTTTTTCATGCCCCCATTAACTCCCGAGGATCTTTCTCTCTGGATTTTTAACGCGATTGAGGAAGAAAAAAAAATAAGAGGGGCGGCTGTGTGCCAGAGTATTTAATGTGAATGCTCGTTTCTTGTTACTCCCCTCGGGGTTTGTGGAGGAGAAAAAAATCATGCGTAAACCTGGCGTTACATTTCAGGAGTGACCTCATAATTGACCCATAGAAAATCCACCATAAATCCAACACAACTAGCCCCATTCACCCAGAGTTTATTCTCTCAATTCTGTCTGACACGAGGAGAGAATAAAAACAGGATTATTTCTCGACCCTTGGAAAGGAAAAATTAAATAAAATCATTTTCAATTAAAATGCAAGCATGAAAATTGTACAAAGTTTAACGTTCATTTAAACAGGAACATTGTTGGTGCTGTATCACAAGAGCGTGGGGAGTCTCTGCACAGTTATATCCAGGATAAGTAGGCGGGATGCCAAGGGCAACGGTGAAAGTCGTTAGGGGTAGGTAAGTTCTGTACGTGACTCTACCAATGGTCTCCTGCCAGTTCACCTCTGCTGTAGGTGCTGCATATACACAAACTCTCAAACTTCCAATTTGCCTCAAAGTTATGCAGCCATTACTTTTTTTTTCCTCCTATCTCCTATTATTCTCATTTTTTTTTTATTCTTCAATTCTTACGTTTTTTTCACAGCGACTTCTGACGTCTTTGTGCTGCATCAAGACCCACGGGACTGCGAGGCACAATGGTGTAGTAACAATGTAAGTAGCCTCAAAGTATGCCGGCTACCGTTTTCAAACGATTGACAATGTTATTTTTATACCTCATTGGTGGCTCTGAGAATTTATCTATATTTATACGTTTATGCGCAAGGGACAGAATGATTTAATAGAATTGAGAGAAGTGCCTGGAATTTAAAGCACTGGTGGCCTTGACCAGTGGCACTTCTTCAAATGTCTTTCTTCTTATCAGAATTTTTTCGAATTCAAAGTGTCTTTCATTCTTTTCCTCTTCACTGCTCTTAATCCGGAATTCGTGCATCTCTTCGGTTCATCCAACGACATAAAAAAAAAAAGGAGGAAAAAGGGCGTTGAGGGTGTCGTAAAATTTACACTCTCGAGTGCCTGGAGAAGGGGTATGTAAATAAAACTAGCGTGAAATCGTTTTGCACGTGTTTCAAAAAAAAAAAACAAGAATGAGGAAAAAAGTAAATGAGAATGGAACTAGGTGAATCTGTACTGCTTCTCGAGAGTGTTGACATTGTGAGTATTGAAAAATTCATGATAAAATGCACATTTTCAATAAAATCATTTTAAAAGTGTGTCTCAAATGGTTTCAATGAAATTCCCATTTGATTCGATGAAAAGTGAAAAGCCCTCAATTGCTCAAACTTTAAAAAACTGAGTATCACGTCGTTTACCCTTGGGAAGGTGAAAGGATAGAAGGGAAGTCCGGGAAAAGTGCACAGCCGTGTTGCCACAGAGTTACCATAGATAGAGAAATGCATCCTCCTCGCTCTCAAACCCACAGTCTCTCCTTTCAAACTTCCTCTGCTACTAATATATATCCATTGGCTTCGCATGCTGTTGGCGTGGTTAGAAACGTTGCGACATTTCCTCTGAGTTACTCTGACAAAATTTACATAGTCCGCCCGTCTGTAGCGTTTACGTTAGACGCATGGCGTTGCCTCTCGAGGGAAAAAGAGGTCCATTTGTAGATGCAGTTACTCCCAATGTTGTGTATTCGTGGATGCACTGAGGAGGTCTTACAGCGTCTCTCCATGCGTAACAGCAAGTTGGCTCTTTTTTTAAAAAACAGCTACCTGCCCGGAATATCTCACCTTAATATTTTCGATCCCACCGATGAATCACAATGCTCGTGCCGAGGCTTTTCACACGAAATATTTTATTTGCACGCCCTTATCTCGTGTGCACAGCCACCGAAGCTTTACGGTTATAACCAAATGTGTCTCTTAAAATTCATGGAAAAAAATAGCTGGAGAATTAGACTGTTTTTAAAACTCATTAACTCACCTGCGAAACAACGGCGGCTCGTGTATCAGCAGGTGAAAGTCATTCTCCGAGCAAACCTCTCTGTCACGATGATGCACAGCACATTTGAAGCTTCTCGTTCTCTTTCCGCTCATCTGAAAGCACAGGGTGAAAATTAGGGGATTTTTTTTTTATTAACTAAAATAAGAATATTCATGATGAGGATGGAGATATTATAAACGAGACGGGTGTACTGAAAATTGCACGGATCGTCAGGCATCGGATATATAGAGATCGAGTTTCGGTTAACGTGGTTAAGCAAATGTGCCAGAACCCGAGAGCAAACCCCCTGAGCCCAACCAAGTGCCTGTGTATATACTTCTTCTCTCACTCCGTGTTCATCCGCCTGCATGATGTTTTCCCTGTCTCTTTCCGCCTCTCCTCGAGTCTGCTAAGGCAAGTTTCGTCTTGTGGTTTTCGAGTGGGGAAACATTGAATGAAGACTGAGAAGAAGTGCATGGTAGCTGAGTAGCGGGAGGATAGTTCTGCGGTAAGCCCCAATATGTACGTATATATGTACAATTCTCTGCGGCTTCTTGCTCGTTTCATTGCCAAAAGGCAAAGCGGCTGTATTTTTAGAGAGATGCAGGGAGACGTCGTCAGGCACTCAATGAAACGGAATGCGGGGAAAATTTCGGTGAAAATTCAATTTGCAGAAGACTAAAAAGGGTATTAGAAACAACGGAGGAGCTCAATAGAAACAAGCATTTACCACTTCTTAACGATTCGTTTTCTCAGCCCTTTTACCCCTCTCGGCTTTTCTACTACTACTATTACTCCGTCTCCAGGCTCTCTCTCTCCTCTTCCTCGTTTTTCCGCCTCTCCGCTCGGTTTATTGGCAATGAAACGACCGATTCCACTGAGTAAATCTTCGGCTTCGCGGATTTTACGAGTCCACCGTGGATACCAAGGCTTCCAACCCTCCGCTTTCTTCTATATATTCACCGGTGGATCGATATGCTCGGAGCATCTGTGCTTATATATGAGATTGGAGAAAATACGGGGGATAGTGATTTGGCTCTGGGTTACAGTCTCCGAAGATTACTGAAACCAGAGTTTTAAATGGTAATAAAGTATTTTATTCGAGAAATTATTTTTATTACATTTTTTTCCATTCAACTGATAAGTTTTTGGAAAATTATCGCAGTCACTGCTTTCGTTTCTCCTCGAATATCTCCGGAAATAATGGAGATACGTCTTTTTCATCCGAATCCTTTTTTCTAGCTCTTGAAATTCTCTAGAAAAAAGGATTCCTGTGAAAAAGACGTATGTCCATTATTTCCCCTTTTTCGATGTAAATGAAACAATTCCGGAGATCATCCATATTGCATCGGATTTATTCGTATTTCTCCTTTTTCAACAGAGTAGAAAGCTTCTGACGGAAAAATAAGCGATTTTGATGCGACAGATATGCCGCACTGGTGTGAAGAATCCTCGGGTAAAAAATAAAAGAGAGAAAGGAACAATTGATGCAAGAAACGATACGCGCGAATCGAAACGGAACACTAAATGTATATATACAGAAAACGGTATACGCTTGCAGCCGGAGATAACTCGTGGATTACAATCTCTTCCTCTCCGTTGGAGCTTCCGCCTGGCGGATTCCACTGGAAGAAATATTCCGTGCACGAATAACGCATTTTAGTTTGGGCTATGGCATCTATCCCTCCTTCTCTCTATCGTCCTCTCTCTCTCCAGAGGGCCGAGGGTGTATGTAACGTTTTGGACTGCGCATTCGCAAGTACATAGAGTGTGACGTGAATACGTATTGTCACTAGCCATTTACATGTGAGAGAATTTCTTTTATCATTTGGTTAAAAAATATTGAAATTACCAAATTTCCGATCTTATGCACATTAATGTGCACGTAAATGCAGATGAAAGGAATTATTTATGAGTGAATTGATGAATGCGAGGATTAATCAAGTCTTCTTGCTCTCATGAAATATTAAATAACAATTGCTGAGTAGTTCTCGAGATATGTATGGGCATAATTTAATGCGTTCCATTAGTTCGTATTAGGGTTTTGCTCGGATATTTGCTTGTAGCATTGAAACGAAGGACGATTGTGTGCTGATGCAGGTCTCGGAGTGGAGGACTAATGGCCAGTAATGCCCGCAAGCGGAAAATTCGCAGCACAATACAGAAGCGTTTATGTGCTACAAATATATGTATATACGCCATTTCCCCCATGATCGTCCTCTCGCCCTCTAATCGAATTGAATTTCATTCATGAATGGAATGTTTATTGGTTTGCATTTACAAACGATCCTACAATCCAATTCTATTCGCTTCATCTACCCTTAATGCCTTGTTCGCGTTTTCTTCATGCTTCGGGTAAATTTTTAATTTTTTTACTTGTCCTCAGACGTTTTTGTGCCTCTTTCTCTCTCTGACTTTAATGTAATTTTTCATATCTACGGAGATTTTGTCACTGATTGTAAACACGAATATTCGGAAATTACGGGACGAAATATAATTTTGAGAGGAATGAATAGAGAGATTAAAAAATGATGATTTTTATGGAGTTTTGACTGTTGGTTAATTACCCTGGAAGAGTCATGGGAATTCTTTTGGTATCGGGTCATTAACCTGTGGACGAATTAAAAAGATATTATGTTGTTGGAGTGAAATTCTCGTTTTTTTTTTTTTTGGTAAATTCAAAGTTATCTGTCATTCTCATGATTAAATTGATGTGGAATGAGGAAATGGAGGTTCGATGAAGGGGTTGAGAGTGAATACATCTAATTTGGAATATCAGCCGTTTCGAATTCGAGGAAATTATTGGTAATTCAGAGTGAATGCCCTGATTCCACCTTCCAAATGCAGTTTTCCATACATTTATCATGAAGCAAGCCAAAATAGAATCTTGCAGGAGAGTTTGAGAAGAAGTGTCAGGTTGAATCATAAATGTCTGATTTATCAATTATGTACATCATTTAAATGTATGAAAATAGGTGAATAATGAATAAGCAGTGCAATCCAATGGGCAACTTAAAATTCTGTAAATAGACATAATGAAAAAATATGTAAATACATTAAAATAACGAATATTTTTATATCCTTTGACTTAAATCCTCTAAATAATTGCAATTCACGTTGGAAAAAATAATTTCAAGCAATTTTACCTGAATTTCCATTTTCTTTCGAATGAATTTAGCGTTAAAAAAATCGTTGCTTTTCTCCAAAATAGAAATTTCAATATCTGCTTTGGTTGTGCAGGTTGAACCGCTTAATTGCCAACCGGGAATTAATATCAATTGGCTCTTTGGATTGGCAAAATGTCTCGACGTGGAAAACCACGGGGCACAATCATCGTTGGCGCGTTCAACTGGTTAGCCAACGATGCGGTCAGATAATTGAATTAAGTGTCGTTTTAATACTCACACACTTCACCCCCGCCCCAATTTAATATCGTGTGTGTGCGGTTATTTTCCTGTTGCTCCTCGAGCCCGTGAGATACCTCCGAAAATTAAAGAAATGAAGGGAGAATAATACGAAACAGGATGGGATCTACCTAATTCTATGTAGATCGTCGGTTATGATTAAAGAATGAAGGAAAAATAGAGGAAAAGAAGCCGAAAATGAACCCGGGTCACTGGGCTCTCGAAATAACGTAATTGAGCGTGATCCCTTCAATTTTAACATAATAATCATCGAGCACTCGTATCAGATTGAATAAAGAGAACAAAAAAAATAATAATCTTGACACAATAATGAAACTCGTTATGTTCATTAACTTAACCTGTCAATTACAACTAAAATCATCTTTCTAATGAATTCTCTGGGATAAAAAAAAATAATCCTTCATTCATGTTTAACACAATTTCTTTAAATTCCCTTTTGGAATTGTTCTTGTACCAATTACTATTTAATGTCTCATGATCGTTTCATCTTGCCGTGCTATAATGGTTCACGTATACAGAGCCAAGAGCGAAGAGGTAATATAAAGTAGCCTCTTAAACATTTTGTGGAAAACCGTCTGGCCAATATTCTTGAGCTCTCTCTCTCTCGCTTCCTCGGCTTCCCTTTCTGAACTAAAGCTTCTAGGTAGCATTATCGGAGGAAATAACGTAGTTGGAGCTTCTCTGATGTACCGTGGTAGCCCTCAACCACCAATACAAGCGCCAAATGTTCGTGTAATGGTCCACATATGTGTAATCGATTCGCCGATTCGTTGTGCACATTGCCGAGTGAAAATACCACTGAAACATACTGTTGACCTGTTCTCTGCTTCCATTTCCCTTAAAAAAAAAATAAGACGTAAAGATATCAGTGTCTTGAAGAAATAAACTCGTCTTGAAAAATCCCATTTTATTCAGACTTGCCTGGAAGTGGAATTCACTCGAGACAGTGGGAAACGCACATACCGGAAATGCAGAGGCATATTATCATGTTGTGTAACGGAAAATTAGCATAACATTGCACAAACAGTTGGGTTATTGCACCATCTAAAACGTCAAGTTGAATTCAAGTTCATGAGAACTCGCTTTTCCATATTATACGTGGCTCTGTATGTGTATGTGTATCAGTAACTTTGTTGTCAATCCAGTGTTATCACGTGTCTCTTTCACTGGTATTATAGTAGTTGTCGCAGACTCCATGGAATCACGTATCTCCCTCGTGAGTTAAATTCCGGAGGAAATACGGTACAGACGTATTTCGCATTAAATTGAGAGGAGAATTATTCAAAAATTCACTTTAAATAATTTACTCTTATTTGTGTTTAACACGAATTAGGAAATTCTCGGTTGTGAAGTTTTCTATTCTTTTTCTCCCACTTGCCCCTAGATGTTTATCAGCACAGACGCCTCTTAATGCGTGACCGGGGTCAAAATGACACCGTTATGCGCTTTACGAAGGGGCAACCATGTTGGGAGCAGGGGGCAAGATAGGCGCATCACTTAAAATCATCTCTGGATACCTGTGTGCAGTTGTTTACAGTCATCTAGCCTCCAGGTAGCTCAAAACTCTCTAATGGGTAAAAAGCGGAGAAAGGAAAGAAAAAAAAAGGCGCCCGCCCCCTTTTCCTTCGGAATTGTGTCCAGAGTTGTTTCATCTCCATTCGACAGCTCTCAGCTTCCCTTCGCCCACGTCATTACCACCAGGATTGATCGTCGCACACTTCCAAGTTCAGAGGGCGTAATGAGACCAATTAGTTGACTCCACGCGACGAGTTGCCTGCAGCACACCAGCCCCCTCCACTTATCTCGCCCCATCGCGCTTTAATCCGATTATCTTTGGGTCCTCATTCCCCTAATTCAGAAGCCAAACGCGCCCGCAAACTCTTACCCTCATTTAAACTCACCATTTTCCGAATCATTCACTCTTTATTCGGAAAAACTTGAGATTAATAATTCCGGGGGGTTTTTTTTTTAGGAGTTTTTGGAAATTCGGGGAATTTCAGGAGAATGTCCACTCGTTTACTGATAAAATTTGCAAACGTCAATCGTTCCCAGGGGTTTATTCGGGCCCTTCTGAATCACCGGGAGTATCTCTCTCGTTTCGCTCTTCCGAAAACAGTTGATTTATTCCGGACGTGGGACAGGAAGTGCTGGTCGGCGTTAAATAAATTATTTACACGAGCGTGTGTGTGTGAGTGTTGTAAGTGGTGTGCATGTAAAACATTGGATTGTGTTTATTAATCCATTAATTCAGTGATTAAAATTTCCTCAGTCTCTCAATGAAATCAAATGGAATAATTGAAATGAGAATAAAAGAAATTTCAATTGAAAAAGAGGGGATTCTCTACTTTGGTTTAAAACTTTTGCCCAACGAAAATCACGAGTGAAGGTTGGACAATGGGAAAAATTGTGAGTAGAGTTGGAGAGGAGAGATTCGACGAAAAATCTTCAGTTGAACTTTTTAAATGGGGAAAAAGCCATAGGAGTTTTCGTGAATAAGGGACGTAGAGAAGACAGGAACTCCAGATATAATAATTTCCTTGGGACAATGGTGCAGGAATCGTAATCTAGATTCGAATGAGTTTGCGCGAATGAAAGAGAGAGAATGAGTAATAAAAAAAAGGGGGAATGGGGTAGTATAGAGCAGAAGGTTCTGTTCGTAGTGAGCTATGTCGTGTGGCAGAGAGGTCACATGAAAATTTCATTTAATTTCTTATACCGAGAGAGAGAGAGTGGCGTGATGTTACAATGATTTTACAATGATTAATTTAATATTTTCATGTACACATAATATGATGAGACCCTCGATTTCTCCATTTTCTTATTTATGGAATTAATTTGCTACGACTCATTATCCTACAAATTTAAACAAGAGGCGAGTGAAATATGTCGTTCAGGTAGGTCTCGTGGCCAATTTAGAAAACTTCCAAATTGAGATAAATCGTTAAAGGCCAAAATAACCGATAGCCGACGACAGCCAGTTGGCGGCTCGTTGGTGGGTTTAAACCCCCCGAAAGACCCTGGGCCCATGAGGAAAGAGCCAAAAAAAGGAGCAAGCCTAGAGTACAAAAAAAGAGAGAAGCTTGAAACAAACGTGGTAGTGAGAGTCGCACGGTGGTCCAAAACGAGGCGGCAAGAGTCCAAATTATAGACATCGATGATTGCCTCGAGAAAATCAATCATACGCATTTAAAGACAAGTCGGCAAAACTCAGTCGCAAGAATTGTTCCTTTTATCATCTACTTTGTCCTTTCGTTATATATGTGTCTTTTGTGTTTTAGGAGAGCTTCACTCCACTCCTACTTCATTACGGCTTAATTCGAGACAGTAAGAAGTCTAAACGAAAAAAAAAAAGAGGTAAGTAGAGAGAAAAAAAGGAGGAAAATTAGAGTGACTCTTTGGTTCTTCATCGGCCTTGTAAAGGAGGAATAGTGGAAAAATAATAATGATAGAATAAAAGGCGGAGAATCGATGGCGCAAAGATAAAGGAGAAAATGAGAGATGCAGCATTATATTTCAATTTGAATATGAAAAAAAAGAGGAGCAAATTGATTGAGCCCTCAGAGTGCTTCCAATTGAACAAGATACTCATGGCCCATCACCGGAAATTGATAATTTTCGATGAAAAAAAAGGAGTATCGCCTCTTTGCTGTTGCCGAGAAATAGCAGAGGATAAAAAATAAATCGTAATGAATAGTTCATTTATTTTTTTTTAAAAATCCAGTTAATTGATGCAGAAAATTGTAAGAATGACTCAATTTGTTTCTTTACGTATAAAATTACAAATGACCTCTCAATTAGTGCAAAGATGTTTTCTAGATTCTCCAGATTTTTCTCCCTCTTCTAATTACAGAAAATCAGAAATAAATAGTGATTTTAAGAGCTCGTGATAATGTCCTTAAGCTGGTGATAGAGATCAGGGCTATTTTAAGTAGACAGTGATGAGTTGAAGAGAGAATCGTAAAAAATAAGAAGCCTGTACTGATTTTCTATGAGCCCTGGGATTATTATTTACGTAGTAGTTTTAAGGCAGTCGTTAAAGTAATTAAGAGGCTAGAAGCTAGTTTCTCGTGCTAATTGCTTCATCTTCACGAGGTGAAAGGAGGAACAGTTGGAGATTTCGAGTTGTCCATCAGATGCATCAACATGCTGATGTCTCTTTTCAGTGAAACAATTTTTTATGACAATTTCTGCTGCTCTTTTACGTGCATTCTTAATGACGTAATTAGGAGAATTTTGTTGAGTAAATTTTCATGTGAACGAAGTTACCATAGAAAATGGGGTAGACAAAAGAGACTGAAAAAACAAAATGTGGCCGGAAAAATAATAAACAAAATGGACCGGTGCCCTCGTGGTTTTTAATTAAAATTACGTGAGTATGAAACGTGTGTAAGGGAGGAGAAGAGGTAAAACAACAAGGAGGAAAAAAGGGAAAATCAAGAGGTGAGTTCATTCGTACTGTGTGTCCCCTTTGCCGTGTGCTTTTGTGAGATTCAGGCGGAGAGGAAAAGAGAGGGAGATAAATACGAGGGTCGAGAGGGTCCTCTTATTTTTACCTTTTCCCTGGGACGAAATGAGTTAGTCGTGTACGCGAAACGACGGGGAGAGAGTGAAATTTATGAGGAGACTACCCATTCAAATTCACTGCCTACAATTTCATGTGAATTTTTCAATTTCTACAGTCTTTTCCGGAGCGGAAAATTGAATTTTCTTTATTTCAGTCTAACCTCCTTCAATTTTTATGAATTAAAAATCGTAAATAATGATAATTTATGTAAAATCCTCATGTCATCTGCTTGATTCCATGAATTTTTATTGAATCTCTACATTCCACTCTATTTTTAAACCTCAAGTAACCAATCGAGATAGCAATCAACCTGTTGCCATTGTCAGAAACTTTCTTTCGTGCGAAACTTTGTGTTTGACTTCACTGCAAAAACGTCACGTCTACATTAGATTAAAAAAGAACGGCTGATTGTCCCTTAAAAAAAAATGAACAATTCAAATAATTCATTTTCGTACGTGGATCGACATAAATCCAGAGCCCCCTGGACCCTGCACAACACCTTCGAAAATATCCCCAGGACTCGTAAAAGGGCACGGCCGTTTCTAAACTAATAGGAAAGAAAAGCCGCACCCAAAAACCTTTGTCATGTTCCTTTGGACAACTCCGAGAAATATCCATTTATGTGTGGGTGGCACAATATTCCCCTTTACGAAAATTTCGCCGACGTTTGTAATATTCTTTTTTCTCCTCTCCCTCTATTTCACAAAAGTTTTCTGAAATAACGCCCTCCGACAATAATCTCTCGCGTAAATTTTTTCCCCACCTTGTATCTTAGCATCCAATATGTAAGTTACATAACGACGTTGAATTTGGCAAGTTCAAGCTCCAGTCGTCCCTTACGCTTCAAAGTAGCGCACACCACCTGAGCCAAACTGCTGCAAAACCCTCCATAAGCTTTTCCTCTCTTCCACCTCGTGACACACGTTCAGGGGGCTTTCCTCCTCATCTCCCCAAAACCAAATTAACTTTTACCACCGTTCTACCAATTAATTTACAACATTACCCAAGATGCCTCTAGCATTTGCCCTAATTGCGCTTATAAATTACCGGAGATGCGTTAATTCTATTAATTTAGTAAACTCGTAGATTACACTGGAATCCTTGTCAACTTATTTTATTTTATTTCTTTAAACTGCATTCTTTCTTATCAAATTTCATAATTTCATATCTCTGCAATATTCAAGGAAAAATTCCTCCAGGACATCAAACAATAATCCGGAATGTTGATTTTTCAGTTATTTATGAAAAAAATATTTGCAACTTTGGAACAAATATTCGTTAGAATACACGGAAAAATAGGATATTTTTTGTCCAATCTCTCGTTCAACAGGCATCAAATTTCAAATTTAACAAAATGGTGAATGTGTTGTGATGGTAAAAGTGCTTCCCATAAAATGGGGAAACTCGAAAAAATTCAACGGGAAAAGAGGAAAAGTGGAATACTCTTTTTATCCCCTTCGAACGCATATTAACGAGGACGTTTCCAAAAATATCCCGATTCGGAAGTTAACTGGGGAAAGAGAGAGAGACAGAGATATGGGGAAGTGAAGAGCTTACGTGGACATAGGCGCTGCGTTTTTGTGCGGAGAGACCTATAAATCCGCAGCCGGGACCGCCGTAAGCCTATAAATCAGCGGCCATTTTTGCCCGGTGAACTTTTTGACAAAGCAATTGGGAATTGTTTGGTAAAACACAATGAAAAAAAAAGGAGAAGTGAAAAAAAAAACAAGGAGAAAGAGAATGCGATAAAACGTGGATAAAATAATAATAATAAAAATCATGATTTTTTATTTTCACTCTCGTATTTTCGGTTAAATAACGCTCTATTCTTGTTGTTCTGGATGGCATTAATTCAGTATTTTACGGGGGTCCCCAGTGTGAAATGTGCAAACATTAAATTTCACAAATTCATTGAATATTTGTTATCTGGTTTTTTTAATCGCCTGTTAGGAGGTAATGTATGCGCCATTTGATCCTGATGTGTTGAATGATAATTGGTTTACTGTTTACTGATATTTTTTATCATCTTTTTGATTATTAAATTTGGAGCCTCTATTTTCCTCAAATACCTCCGAAAATAATGGAGATAGAGAAATTTTGGTGGAATCCATTTTTGTAGCTCTTGAAATCCTCTACAAAAAAGTTCTCCACAAAAATCGCTCCATCTCCCTTACTTTCCGAGATATTCAAAGAAAACTGATGCAACCTCGAAATCAAGGATAATGCAAATTCTCTGGCAATTAATCCAGGAGCATTGAACTGATTTCCACGATGAGTTTTATTGTGTTAACGTTTCTCAAACACTGTAGACACGAGATACTCGTGAAAGGAGAGGTGAATGCTTGTGTGGATATGGTGGATTTTGGAATCGCGCCAGATTCACTCGGCTCCTCATCACTTGGCGCCGCAACAGCTCTACGAGAGTCATCCAGAGTGTTTTCCCTCCCTCTCTTTTATTCTACTTTTCTATAAATAACAAAGTGTCTGACTGTACGTCTGGAGTGTCTTGATGCACATTTTTTTCATCCCAAATTAAATTCAGTATTAAATTTATCTCAATAAAACCAAAATTATTTATTTAAAAATAATTCCCATATTTTTTAAAGGAAAAAACTCTTCTAAAAATTCTTTTTCATCAATTTTTTTTCTTGCAAACGACAGATTACCATTAAAAACCAAGCAGACGTCTCACTCCGATAGGCATCAGTGCAAAAAAGATGGATAACGTGGAAACTCACACATTCTCCTCATCCAGAGAAAGGAGAAGAAGAAGATGGAGATGGGTAAGAAAGGGATGATGTGTGTGAGTGGAGCGATTAAACCTATTCGTTATCGGTAACTGGGGAGAGATTAATATCTCACCGGAGTTCATTCTGGATAGAAAATGGGCGGAGTTTGGGGGAATGGAGCGATGGGGTTGTGATTTTTTAGTCAAGTGAATGGAAATTCTCCTCTAATTCCCCCTTCATGGAGAAAATGAACGTCATTTTAAAGTGACTTTTGTTCTCGACCACTTCTCCATTTCTGAATGTCAATTTAATCGCTATTTTTCTATTGAATTTCCTCTATTATTCAATACACACGATTCAATGAACAATAAAAAAGTTCATGCTGTGTATTTAGCGGAAAAATCATGGATTCCCTTCTATTTTGCTTCGACGCTCGAGAAAGTTCTCTTTTTCAAAAAATCCAGAGATTTATACGTCAGTTTATTTTTGATTTAAAAGTGGGTTAACAAAATAGGATGGAAAAACTTTTATAAACTTTATGTATACAGTTGTGTGGGGGTGAAAATTATGAGGATTGGATTAATACAATTGCCCCGGGAATTCTCAAGGCTGAAACATAGTTGACACTGCAATGACAACATTTGTGAAGTCTCGTAGTGTCCATTTCAACACAGGGGAAAACATTTTCTCCGAGGATTAATATAACTTGTCAGTTAAATTATACTTTTGTAAACTTTGGTAATCGTGAAAATTTCATTGGGAGAGAAAGAAACATGGAACTTTTGTTTATACATTTAATTTAATCATGTTAGTGAGGGGCAGAGAGTCTAGAGAGAAGCCCCGTAATTTCACTGGAGATTTTCAGCATTGAAAAGGTAATTGATTTATTGCAACAGAATATTAGTCAGGAGTTTATGACGGAAGCCAATTTAACCGGCTCTGTCGAACGCAATCAAGTATTCAGTTTACATCAGTTTTTGGAGAATTGCGGAGAGAAGTTGTAGAAATGCGAGAGAATTGAGTAATAGAAGCACTGAATAAAGTAATTAAAATAATTCTTTGCACATGGAGTGAAAAAAAAAAAGTAAGTGTTTTGGTGATTGAGAGGTCAAGTTCATCACGAACGTAAATGAGATAAAATTGAGGTTTATTCTTAGTCTCACCGAAGATAAAGAGAATATAGAATGAGTGAGTGGTGTTCGTGGGGGTCCAAACGTCTCAACTCCACGAATAACCTTCGGCGGGTTTTTCGGGCGCGTTGACGCGTACAGAAAAGAGAGAGAGACACGAGGATTCTCCTGGGGTATGTGTTGGCCTCGGTTTTTCATGCTCCTCCTCACTCGTCGCTTTGTCGATAATTTCTCAGCTCTTGTTTTCGGGCATTAGTGCGCCGACGGTTTTTTACACTTGACCCGTGCCTCTCGATGAGACATGAAAGAACGTCTAACATTGGAGTGTCGGAGACTGTGCCAAGTGTCACCTCGGGGATTTGGCATTGGCCCTCACCCTATTCCCCTCTCTCTCTCTCTCTCCTCCACCACGCCTCCCCATCCCATTTGCATACCCGACTCACATATCACTGCGTCTCGGTTATTTCCTGTCGCTTTTCCTCAAGAATAGAACGACTATCCTCCACTTATCCGCAAAAATGTTTTCACTAAAATCCGAGTCTCTTAAAACCATTTAAAAACACCTCTCCCGCATCAATTAACGATTCCGCCGTAAAACCCTGGGATAAGAGAGGCTAAAAAAAAAAACTAAAGAAATAATGAAAGTATCGTAAAATAGGCGTTGAAAAAATATATGTGGTGTGATAAAAACACGTGCCGTCAGCCGTTTCCGTTCGCGCGCTTTCTCTATAACCGAGAGAAAAACTCATTTTCCCCATCTAGCTCAGTGAGTTGAAGTTCTCGTTGGATAGAGGGTATTAAAAGCTCTCTCTCTCTCTCTCTCTCTCGCTTTTGTCGCGTGTACGACGATGGAGGATGAGTAGTCAGCAAAACCGGCTTTTCGGTGATTCTTTTCTCCCGCACTCTCTCGCCCACATGCAATAATTTATCTCCCCCCCTCTCTCCCCACGTTTTTACACAGTTTTTATATATCACCGTAACCGTACACAGTGTTATAATGCATTTTATACTTAAAAATCCTTATTCTCTCTGGTGGTAGAGGGAAAAGAGAACAATATACAGTTGGGTAAATTTATATCCCACTGATTTAATTAGACGTGATTAAAGCATCTGGGAGAATGGAATTAAGGCCAGTCTGGAGTATTCTTATCCCCTGGAAAAATTACCTTCAAAATATTTGCTTTTTTTTCTCGCTTTCTCTTTCTCCGAATGAAATTCACATTATTGAAAAACCGGGGAAAAAGGGGCATTAATTAGGACTGATGTAAAAAAAGTAATTAAATGTTTTCGCATCTTTCCGCCTATTTTTCGGCACATCGGAATCGAGTCATACAGGGTAATACGAAATAAGAGGACATCAAGAGATGTGCATGTGGTGCTATTTAATTGTATTAGTTTAACGACTCACAAACACAACGTAAGACAATTTACCCTTCAACCCCGGGGGAAATTCTGGGATAATAATAATGAGCATAATGAGGCGGATATAATGATGCTGGTATTTATTAAATTCCTTACGACTCAACAATGAGCAGTTTCTGTTGGAAGTTTAGTGAATTAATATTTACTCTTTGAGTAAAGAGGAAAATACTTTGCTTATAATCAAGAGAATTTCGGAATTTTTTTTAGAGGTGAAGGAGTTTGTGAAAAATTATGAAAAAAATTGAGAACATGCTAGAGACAATTCTCAATGTTTGTGAATTTTTTCAACAAAATTCAAAGACTCTTTCACTGTTAAAAAAAATTCAAACTCATTTTTCCCAGTGGATCTATTTTTCCCTGCTTTTCCCTATTAAATGCGACAAACGGAATTTATGGAGAAAATTCCGTTATTAATAATGAGAAGAGTTTCAAACCTTTACTCAGAGAATAATTAACAATTACGGAATAAATAGAAATCCGCGCCAAGACTTCATTGAAGTCCGTGAATTTGCATCACGGCTTTTGTAATGTACTGAAACAAGTGTAAGCGCTCGAGAGGGGTCATAAGTGAATTACCCTCTGGGGTTGCAAGAGCGTCGACGTAGACGACGCGCCGGTTATTTAATCCCCGCGTGTCTTTCGCAGTGACGCGAAGCCTCGCGCTGCTCTCGCATCAAGAGACCGGGGCTTGTTTGCGCTCATTATTATTGGCTTAAGAACTGTGCATTTGAGGTCGCCGGAGAGTGACAGCTCTCGCGTGAAAGCTCAACAATGCTAACCCGTTTCAATGGGCATTCTCTGTCTCGCTCCGGGAAATTTATTATTTTTTCATTTGAGTTGACCGAAGTGGAGACATTTTAGTAATTCCCAGGTGAGTCGTAATTCCCAGGGGAAACCTGGAGTCTTGGCAATCGCGTCACGTATGACGAGCTTTCTCCAGCGTCAGACAGTGGAAAGTCCAGGGAATCCAAGAAAATGATGGAAAACTTTGTCCCCCTGAGTTTCACAAACTCGTTTCACTTTCCCTTTTCATTCTCATAGAAATAAAATAAACGAATTCTTGATTGTTTTCTCGAAGAATTGTAACATTTTTGATGCAACGGATTTAAGGGGATTCCCAGAGTTTCCTCTCGGAAAACATTGTGCATTCAATTCATAAACTATCACTCGTTCGATTCACAAGTGCTTTGTTTGTTAAATTATAAGTGGCAGTTTGTCTTGCTCGAGATTAGTTTGACGTCTTGAAAATTTATTCCAAGTACCCCGTACGTGCTCTCGTCTGAGACCAAAGTACTTTGCGGTTTGGAGAAAGGTTTCGCTACGTCGTGCAGTTTGAGACAGACTCTCTCTCTTCGACCTCCCTTTCTTTCGCCCTCTCTCTCGCTCCACCTCATCTTCCGTTTTCTGCGGTAGTCTCCAGAATAAGCTCGTGGCACACACCTCTACTCGATCTCCACCACGATTGGCCCACTCAAACTTCTCGGCAAAACTTCTCCAAGTTATAATCGAAGTCGGCGTAATAGAGTTGGCCCCCACTCATCTCTGATAGAAGGCTGATAATAACGACGTAGAAAGGAGAGAACGATAAGGGATGATTGAGGGACTGGGAGTTTCAAAATTACTGCAAGCTCTATCATTCCCCCCCTTTTTTTTTCCCGTATTTTGCAGAGTTTTTTGAAGAAAGTTAAATATGAAAATCATCGGCTGTCGTTTCCATGAGGCATTGTGTAGGAAAATTATCAAAATGTTGAATTAATTTCACGTTTTTACAGGGAAAAATGAATAGGCTAACTTTCGGGGGAAATGAAATAATTCTTAAATAAAAAGAAAAAAGTTATTAAACTTATGCATTTTGAAATAAGAATAAGCGGCATGACAAAAGTAAGGGAATACCGAATTTAACGGACCGAAAACTTTGTACTATATATGCTAATCGGGAGAAGAGGGCTAGTTAAGCTACACTCGAACTTGGAAATTTCAAACTTATAGACCATTGGGGAGTCGCATTTCGTGAATACATAAAACAATAAATTGACCAAAACTCTATTTCTCCAGACGATGGAAGAGTCGGAGAAGAAGGGCGCAAGTTGGCTTCTCTTCTCAATAAGAAACTTGGTAATTACGTGGATTTAATTAAATATTAATTAATAACAGTTCAATTGCTGATTAACAGAGTCGAATGAAACTTTTTATTCCCCAGAATTTAATAAAAATTCGATTCCAACGTAAATTTAGTTTATTATGAATTTATTATTTTCGTCTGGTATATTTTTATTCCTCCCGTCTTTACCTCGTCTTCAAAGCTTTATTTATAACCTTTGTCGCGTGAATTTTTCGAGGCCCTAAGACACGGAGGCGAAGAAGGTTGCGAGTGCATGAATAAAACGTGGAAAAAGATCCGGTAGCACGCGCGCGAAATCGCGTGTCTGTCCTCCTTTTTTTCAACTACGTTTGCGTCTACTTTGTGCTTATTCTTATCCCCTTCTCACGTCGAAGTTGTTTCTCTTCTCTAGTTCTCTCCGTTTCGCGGAGTCTAGACCAATAAATAGGGAGTCGCGCCAGCGTCCCTCGGCCCTGGAATTTCTCTCGTCGAGTCATTCTTTCTCGTTTTCATCCGCGATACATTTAATTGTAGAATTTTTGTGTTTTCATTGGTGGTGCATGATGGGGGCGCTCTTTCCTTGCTCGAGCGCCACGAAGTTCGCTGTTTGGATCCACAGGCGAGTGGGTTCGAACCCAATCGACCGCTCGATGTCGATACGCAGTTCTCTCTATAATAAAAACCTCTAATTGAAGAGAAATACAAACGACCAATTATCAAAAAAAACCTGCACTTGAACAGGGAAATTGATGAGGTCGAAATATATTTGAGCCAACGAATTCCGAATGAGAGGAAAAAAGAGAAAAATCAACAGGGACACATCAACACCAGAGATACTGTCTATCAAAGAGTACATCAACCGGCGATACGTTGGTTTCTACCAGTCGACGGGACAAATTGGAGAGTTCTCGAGCGGGATCGCATTTCCACCGGTATCGCATTCGATTCCACTGTCGTGTGTCTCCTGAATTTCACCCCAACATATACATACGATTTGGTTTTACCCTCTCCCTTGTATTCGCTCCTCTATTTACCATTGCGGAACTGACTCTGGCAGCAGTTGGCCGACATCCGTCAGTGGCACGTGATCAAACGCGCATCGATTTGTCACCGCAGCTTTCAATTTCATTTGCAAGCCGTCCATACCATACACGGCCACTATACCCTCTCGTTCGTCTCCATCTCTTGGCTAATAAACTACGTTACCTATTTTCCTAGAAAATTCAGTTGTACTTTATAGAAAATTTCAAAAGTCGTTTTCGTAAATTTACAAGCATTCTTTTAAAGAAGAAAGAGTCTGCGGAAAAATCTGAAAAAATTTGAGAAGATCCTTCAATGTGTCTATATTATTGTGTAATTTTTTCGGATTTTTTAGAATAGATGCTTTTAATCTAGAAAATAATCCCTGACGTGAAATCCCATTTAATTACTCGATTGGATTTAATTCTTTACGATGAGTTTAAAATTCTAAAAATTCCATTGACACTTGAGCATCATAAATCAGCAAGTAAAGTCAATTCAGTTTTCCCTCCATGTAATACCTATAAATATCGTGACATTTTCCACCTCTCCCTCGAGAGATATATATTTTCACCATAAATTTACATTGAAGAACATAAACCCTCTGTAATTGGAAGCATGGGAAGAAATGTTCGAGTACATTGCAACGTTATTTTCCATAAATCGGCGAGTGCGAGTGACTGCAGGTTATTTTCATTCATTACTTCCCTTCTCGGAACCAGCACGAGAGAGAGAAAGACGGAAAATTTGACGAAAGGAAGACCCTGAATTAAAGAATGATGAGATTCATCCCCCGTCTACGTGTTCACAATGAAAATAAATTTCTGATGATGATAAAAGGGAAAAAACTTTTTTTTGCCTCTTAATTCCTCAATTAGTCAACTGCGGAGACGATTCCTTCCGGTGTATAAATTTTTTCGTCGTCAATCTCCCTTCCACCGGTCACTATAGTTGTTTTCTCTACAGGAAACGATTATAGTCGCACGAGACACGTCGTAGGCGCCGGAGCCATGTGAATACGAAGGCTCAACGTGTCTGTATGTGAATGTCCTCATCTTCCATTGAGTACAAAGCACAATTGATGCAGAATGGACAAAATCCTATCTTTAAATCATTAAATATCTGTGATGAGTTTTTTCTGATGATTCCATTGAAAAGCTGAGGAAATTTCCCATAGAAATCATGTGTCACAATGTTTTTTTTTTTTCATTTTTCAAAAATTCAATTTTTTTGCCAAAAAAATCGAAAAATTTCAAAAATTAAAAAAAAAAATGTGGCACATGTTTTCAGGCTAGAATTTCCTCAGCTTTTCAATGGAATCATCGGGAAATTTCCATCTCGAACCGTTGAATCGAAATATCTATTATTTACGACGAAAGGAAACAACTAAAGTAAGACACTCACTTTGACAAGCTAAGTGGAAATGACGAGATGAATAAAACCAGTGAGTTGTGAGTCATATCGCAGAGGTGAGACGCGTGGTTAGAGTCTGAAAATATTCTCGTGTATAACCATTACAACCCACGTTGTCGATACATTTGCAGACGGAAAAAGTAATGACCAATGATCATTGAGCACTCATTGATAGTACCGAGTAATCACGTGTCTTTAATTCCCCAGTCTCGTAAATATAACGTGAATTGAATTTTTAATTGAATTAAATTCTTCCCGTAATCATTCGCATTATTACGAAACCCAAATGAATTATCCCAAAGTCATTAATTAAAATATAGAATAAAACACGATATAAAATTACACAAAATGCAAATGATTCTGTCTCATTAAAAAATCCCCAGAAAATAATTGCAATTAAAGGAACAATTTGTTTTAGAATAATTACGATGCAAAAAATGGAAAAATTCAACAATTTGTAAATGCCAATGAAAAATGCTCTTTACTATATTATTCCCGTGTTATACGTATGGTGCAGGTGGCCAAAGCATCATGGCATTCAATATATATTGAGAATCAATTTCCTATGCCTCTCCCAATTCGCCAGCTATTCTCGGCATAACCCCCAGCATTTCCGTTTACCCCTTGCCCCTATTTCTCCAGAATGAAAAACCATTTTATCCACTACGACAAGAGGGAGAGAGTTTCACACAATTTCGAAGCTTAAAAATCTATATAGTCATATAACAGATTCGTGCTGTATATGGTCATGCAGTTATCACGAAACGAGTATTAGACTCGTTGTATATACGGTGTTAAAGGAAAATCCTGATACCCGTTGGGTCGGGATAAAATCCCCCTCTTTTCTGCATTCTGCAAAGTGTGTCGTTTGCTCTCGCCATTTTATCCATAGTCCCTAAAACTGTTGGACTAAGAGGCGAAAAAAGGCTCAAACTTGAATTCTAAAGAAAATCGACAGTTTTTTGAAGATATCTCGGAAACTAAGGGAGATAGCGAAAAATCACAAGAGACTTTTTTTGTAGAGAATTTCAAGAGCTACAAAAAAGGTCTCTTGCAAAATTCCCCCATCTCTTTTAGTTTCCGAGATATCCTCAAAAAAGTGACGATGAAAAATTATTTTTAAATTCTCCAATATTTAAAAACACTTAATTGTTTCTATAATTTGCCCTTAATCTTCTGGAATTGCTTTGAACCCGAGAAATAGTATGAATTGGAGGATTTCGCTTCAATTAAACGTTATGACCGCTATGGTAAAGTGCATCGATGATTCGATTATTTCCACTGATAACAAACGGTCGAAGCTTTACTCTGTTATATCCAGTGGAGGGAAAACGAGAGATTCGGAGGGAGGGAGAAAGGTATTGCCTCTCATTCACAATGGCCCAGCATTCGTGTATGTGTGCGAGAAACTATGCGACCGAGAGATTCACTCACGTGAATTCAGAGGAATCGGCATCGAATTTGACATGCAAATGCGATTGCAGCGTTACGCGTAAATATTTACGAGGGCGTGTGCGCACTCTGGTGGTGCATACGTTTACTACTGCAATGAGAAAGGGGAGAGGGGGAAAAATGAAAACAGGGCTTTTCGAATTATTCGTAAAAGCCCTTAAATTAGAGGGCGAATTGTTTTAATCAAATTGACTCTTTCATTTTTTTATGAACAATTAATTAAATGATTCACTTTAGTTAAACGTTGAAATCTCCTCAATTTACGGATTCATCGGATGAAGAGTAAATAACGAAATTAAAAGGAGATTAATTATTTCAATGTAATATCAAAGAGCGCAAATAGTCAAGACCGGAATTTCCCAAAATACATTTTCTCTCGTAATTCCGTTGATATTCTACATTTCTCCATTCTCCATCCATCATCTGACTTAATTAACAATTTCGAAAATGGAGAAATAATTCTATAAAATATTTATCAAGAAGAATTCTCGTTTTTCGAATTTTACCATGGATTTCCCATGTTTTATTCATATTTTTGTAGCTCTGGAGAGTTTTCCAAGCCCTGAAGCGACAGATCGGAATACGATATGAAACGAGGTTGAATGGAAGGCTGTGGTATGTACGGGATGAAAGAAAGAGCATATACACTGGAGTTACTTCGTTTTTTCAAACCCATGATTCGCCGGGCACTTTTCTTTGACTCTTTTCTTCTCTCTCCTCCCGCATAAAGCCGCTGGGTTGTAGCGAATAAAAAAAAATGAGGAAAATGAGAATAAGAAGAGTGGTGTGTGTTTTTCATCGCGATTCTTGTGGTCTACTTTCCTCTTTTTTCTTAAACACACGTGTAAAACAAGCCTCTGCATTATAAAACATTTAACAGATTCGAATTCATCCCAATATCCCGTAAAATAATTTTTTTTAGAGGGAAGATGTCCCCAGAAAAATCCAAAAAAATTCAGGAATAAGTGGAAGGTATTCTCGCCTATTGTCAAATTTTTTCCGATTTTTCCATCAACTCCTCTCTCTAAAAAAAAAAGAATCCCCCCGTTAAGTAAGCCATTTGCATTCTAATCCCACGTCATTCATCCATCACATGAAAAAAAAAGCCACGAGAAATACGCTTGACCTCGGTACACACATGTGAATGAGAAAGAATTAAAGAACTCGTAAAATCTGAGAAAGTATTGCTGTGAGCTCCTCCGCGCCACTTCAAACAGTAATCAGTGGGGGCAAACACGGGGCGTAAATATGACTTTGCCCTGCCACGTGGCTCGGGGCCAGTAACTCCTGTGCTTCAAGTACAGGAGTTACTATTCACCTCTCTCATTCACTCAATCTATTCCACTCTCTTATTCCGATCCCGGGGGAAATCGCTCGCACATCACTGTGCCCTTCCAACTGAATCACGCGCGTAATGCTGTTAGTATTGGCCCCTGCCTCTTTTTTCCTCCCATATCCTGCAGAAGTTGGTCTGCCCAATTGTCTGTGATGCACGGGGTAATACAAAAGAGTGCAAACTTTTGCAGTACGTCGCATTCGCTCGTATACACTGGCTGAGACAACGTGTCGTGAACAGCAACAATACCCATACTGCATTGTCCAAACTTTTCAAACCAGTCTCCAATGCATCCAACACTTTTGGTTATGATAACGCCTTTCTGCCCGATAAATTGTCCCGAAACTTTTGCATTACATGGAAGAAAAGACGGAGTCCATATTTTCGTGAATATTCATTAGATGGATTTGTTAATAAAAAAAAAAGGGGAATCACGTAAAATCATTCTCTCCCATCCTCGTGATTTCTTCCTTTTTTTATTCCATGGACTCGCTGACCCGCGGCTACAGAGGAGTTTTGTATGCACGGTTTATTGCTGGCATGTGATTGTATGTGGGTGCTCACGAGAGTGGAGCAGAGTAATGTGCGAGACAGAGCATAACGGCACATAGCAACACAGAAAAGAATTATGCCGATTCGCTAGTCTTCCTCGTTCGCTCATTGCTCACAATGAATTTAGCGAAATAAGTAAATATAATCGAGTGAATAAATATTTGAATTAAAAAATTGTAAATGAGATGGTTTTAGGTAAATCGGGTAAAAAAAAGGGTAAGTGGAAAGAAAAATTGTTTTGACGCATAAAGCCGGGCTAGAGTCGATGAGGATTAAACGAAAAACTAAAGCCGGAGGTTCGTCCCATGAATCACACTCGTTGGACATCCGATATAATCCAAAACGTCGAGTAAGTACGGCTACACGAAATGAAGTTGGTAAGCTTCACGAGAGGGATGCAACGATAATTCCATATGTAAACGTGGGATTTTCGTCGGCTTACAAACTCTCTAACCCCATTTTCCACCCCTTTTACCCCCCTCTCTCTCTTCATCGTATAGTTCATTAGGAGAGTGGAGAAATGCGAGCCATCCAGAAGCATATTTATGCGCAATTCTCTTTCACTTTGACTTCAGAGTAAGTGGACGGTTATTCATAAAAATTGTTTTCTCTCTCCCATCTTGCCCAACTTGCTTTTCACTAGACGGCGCATTCAGAATTAACCACGCTAGACTGACGTTACCTTGGTAATGTTAACGCAGAAACTAGAACGCGTAACATTTTAATAAACGCAATTACTACAGAGAAAAAGGGAGACTTTGACCAATTCAACTTGGCATGTGCAAGGAAAAATGTCGAATTCTACTCGTGATTCATCAAAAGCTTCTGGTGATAATTTCATTGATTAATACTTTTGTGAATAATTATTCATTCACATTTGAAATCATTTGGATGAATGCGATTCATTCCTCCGCTCTCTGAACATTAAGAAAGACCATTTATTTTCATTCACTTAATTCCACATTTTTTTTCATTCCCCTGGGTTTTATGAAAATTTAGTATTTTCCTTTTTAGAATACTGTCGTAGATACTCAATTTTCATTACAACCGAGGAGTCTCACACTTGCATGATTCTTTGATTTCTCAATTTTTCATCAAAGAAATGGAATTATTTAAATTCCGAGAGTTGAATAATTAATTAAAATGCCTTTTCATATTTTCCCGACTTTTATTCCCCGAGTTTCATTAAATTACAAAGTAAAATATGAAAGGAGAATGAAAAGCTTCATGAAAGAATGAGAATAATAAATCATCAAAGACATGGACCTAACGAAATATATCATTCTCGCTATTTCTCCTCAGGACTATTGAAATTTCATCGATACTCTCAGCTTCTATTTCCATTTTTTATCATTCCCAGAGATAAAGAAAGTCGCATTCCATAGAATATCGTAAAGTACAGTATCTCACAGCAAAAAAAAGGGAATACCTAATAAAATAAGAGGGAATGAAAAATTCCTGAAATAAGTTAGCAAAAAAAAAAAAGGATCGAGCAACATTCATATACCATGAAAAATTACCATGGAGAAAATGAGGTGAAGAGTGAGATGGAGAATGGAATAAAGTAGCTTTAGAAATTTATAATCGTCGACGACAGAGCGCAAGAAGTGAGAAGCCATTGGTCAACGGCTTATCCCCGTCTCTCTCGAAAACTCACAAAAGAAACTAACACACGACCTTGACAGGGGTTGTAGCCCATAGATCGAGGTGATTACGTTGACTCCATCTCAAACCCGAGGAGATCAGAGAGTGCCGCCTTCCGCGATGACGGAGCGATCTACCGGCGAAATAATCGCTCCTCGCTATAGTTATAACTCCCTTCATTTAGCCATTATGGGATCCACGGGAGATGGATTAATCCTGAGTTTGAGAATCGGCTCTTTGGGACACTTGATAGCCATTGTTGCTGATTCTGTGTCGATTGATTTTTTGTGCTCCGTTGGTATTAATTTTTCAGCTTGCATGTGCCCATTTCTTTCGCCAGTTGAATTATTCCGGGAGTCATTGGGGCAAGTACTTAACAAGGACCACTCATGCTGATGGGCTGAAATGGAGTACACGCGGATCCTTTGAAAGAAGCCAATTTCGTAATTACCGAGGGAGCAACACTAGGCCCAAAGCATCGGTGGTCAACTCCAAGGATAATACACCATAAAACCCCTGGAAAAAAAAGATAATTCATCCCCACTTATTTCAGCCTCCATTTTCACTCGTTTCTTTTGCACATTCGGGTTTAATAAACTAATGCATCCACAGCCGCATGCTCGAGTGAACTAGTTCCTCAGTGTGGGAGGCTAATACCAGGTGCACGGAGGTGGAAGAGCTCCGGTGGAACTTGGCTAGTAAACGACTTTGCGGTTTGGCACCCCTGCGTTACTTCAATCCTTTGAATCTCTCTGACTATCCGTCTCTCTCTCTCTCGCATGCTCCTGGACTTTGAGAATTTGCGCAACACGCATTGTCGCTTCAGCTCCAACTCTCCGGCGAATTTTACACATGCGACATGACTCCAGGCGGTTTAAACTTCACGCGAGTATGAGAGTTGTTAATTTTTGTTTAAAAAAAATGATGTTTCCTTATCTCTGAACTTTGAGATCATTCGATCAACAATGTACTCATTTTAGCATACCAGACGTTTTCAGAGAGTAAATATATCTTTCTCTTCTCTCCTACGGACTGTGAAACCCATTATCGGTCATGGATGACGTGGAATGAAAATTGCCGTGAAGAGAACAGGTGTATGGCTCATCTTTTGTTGTTTAATTTCTCCAAGAGAGAGAGATGAACTGAAAAATGTGTATATAATACTAAATAATTTAACCGCACGTGATGTTGGAAATCACGTGCAGCACAAAATACTATGTAAATATTCTTTATTCCTCTGGCTCCACGGGATTCTGCTGACTTGAGAGAATAAAATAGGAGGAAGATGAGATACTGAGAGAAAAGTAGACTGTCACGTCCAACACCTGCGAATAACATGCAACACGGTATATATTGACGCACTGGCATTGTAAATCATTTTGTGCGAGTGTTCAACCGTTACACTTTGCAGAGAGGGAAATAGGTGAATCATTTGGATTGAATTGATGCGGGTATGTGCATGTGAGAGAAGCGAGGATTGATTTTATTCAAGGTACATCATAGTGCAGTTGGATGGACAGCCAGGTTGCCTAGTCTATCTGTGCTGGTATCTCTGGTGTGTATTTCCGTTTTGTTCACATCACACAAGAGTGACAGGACAAATTTATGCTGCTTTAAAGAGGATTATGGAGATGCGTAATGTGAATGTGAGTTATTAAATGAGAAATTGAGGAAAATTCAATTGAGAAAATTATTATTATTTTGGTTTTTATCGTTGGAGATGTGTGTGGAGAGGTTTTAAGCCCGCGGGGGCTTTTCTTCTCTGATTATATGTAAAAAGAGTGGTCAACGATCGTGAAGGTGGAGAAGCACTGGTCTCCAAGGTGTAATTATTGGTATCTCAGTACGATCGGTCTTTCTTACCCTCAGGACAAGAAACAAGTTCAGAGTTCAGGGATTGTACACTCTACATTTCTAAAAATTTCTCTCTCTCTCTTTCCTTTTCTCGCCTCGTATTTGTCCTCTTTCTAGTCATAATCTGCAGGTGAAAGAGGAACTTTTGTTACTTCTGGCAGTGCAATGGCTAGTTGTCTTCTCCACATCTCTCTGCTCAGTGTGTACAAGTTTAAACTCAATTTGCCATTACAGCAATGTCACTTTACATAATATCAGTGCTCTCATTGCTTCACACAGTTCATTCGCTTGAAGCAGAGGTAAATGACTCTGGTAGCACAAGTTCAACGACACAGTTTGAAGTTTCTGCAGATGAGAAGGAAAAAAGGGCCTTCAGAAACTGGAAAACTTGGTGCATTCTTCTGGTGAACGAGAAATTTGGGAATCCAGGAAAAAAGAAGCAAAGAATTAAATCATCAACTCCTGAATTCACATCATCAGTCATAAAATCCCTAAAAAAAAAGAAAGAACCGAGGAAAAGAACTTTCTCCATTCTTTAATTCAAGAAAAACTTTTAATATCCAAGAATCTCTGCTGGTGGTTATCCAGACAACCGGTGAGGTTAAAGGTTCTAGATGATAGAAGTTGGAGAATGGCTATCGATATTTATGGCTGGTGGTTGAATGCAGAGGTGTTGGTTTGAAAAAAAAGGCGGCTGGTAGGGGTGGTAGACCGTAAGAATCCGTTTCCGGTAGACGGACACTCGTATATCAGAAAGGGTGGTTTACGTGCAATTTCAGTGAAATAAGGTATAAGGTCATGGGTAGCTTGAAGATAGAGTGTAGAAGGTTGCGCAGAATGCTGTTGGGATTTCATTTGCAGGCTCGTAATTTTTCCCAGGGTGAAATCGACGGAATTCGCCGGGAGGCAAGTACGCGCGCGACGAAAGGTTATTAGACAGCCTTTGGGTGAAGTGCAGCACCCCATGCTAGCGTGCTGTGGATGATGAAAAAGGTGATGGAACGAAGGAGAAGGGAAAGAAGAAGCCCGTGCTCCCGTTGATGGGAAAGGACTTGGCCCTTGCGGCCATTAAATTCGCCTTCTCCCAGAGAAGGATGAAGTAATTAGTTTGGTGGCTGTGAGGATGATCGTGATTTCTTTTTCGGTATGGAACTCACAGAAAGGCCAATTTGGCGATTAGCTCCGGACGCCCTATCGATGAGCACAGTGGTGGTAAGCTCTTATTTCACTGTTGCACGTGTATTATGGGCTTTTGGGGAATAACAGAGGAATATATTGCGGAGCGAGACTAACCTGTCTACCAGCTACCTCAGCGTATACTCGTTCTTGGCTCTCTATACTTTGTTTATATACGGCTGAAGATGGGCCATGAAGAAACGAGATGAGAGAGAGAGAGCATGGGAGATGAAGAGAAGGCTTGGAAGTCTCAGGGCCAGGGCCCCGTACCCGTGGGAGCCACGCGCCTGTCTCGCGCCTCTTCCACCTCTTCTCCCTTCGTGCTCGAGGAATGTCTCTCTGTATCTGCAGTGGGAATTAATTGAAATAAATTCCACGATTAATTCAGATAGGCCAAATGAGAGGACTGTGTTGATTCAATGAATTACTCGGGTTTTGATAAGCGTAATAGAAATTCAAAGTGGCTCATTAGGTGACTGATACGTCTCGTCTCTTTTTTTTTTCATGAAATATTGGAGATAATGAAAAACCGGTGGAGAGTCGTTTCCAATGATGGAGAATAAAAAGAACAATGAATGTTCACGCGAAGGTAAATAGTGCGCGTGGGAAAAAATATGACAGACTCCAAGTGTCATTGGCACGAATTCAAAAAAAATGACGTACAATTCGATATCGTGAGTACACTTCCTGTGTTAGAGTAGACTAAAACCACTGGAGTCATCATGTGAATCACATTGGTTCTTGAAAAATGAAGAGAAGAGGAAAAAAAAAGAGAGCCTCGCGCTCAGCAAGAAGGTCAAATGATCAAACACTTCGGGGCTCTTACACGCTCATGGTGTCTCTCACATCTACAAATGCCCCTGTAGGAGGTGATTTCAGGCTTGACCGATCGCACTGAGTGAAAAAGTTGGCCCCAGCCAACTGATGCGAGAGAAGTTCGCCAACGACTAGGATATCTACCTTTTAATACCGGTATTCTCCTCAAAGACATTTATTTTCCCATGGCAACAAAGTGGAACGCAGACACCGTATCTCTGTGGAATTCGATTCGGCTTTATGCGACAATATATTGTCATTTTAAATAATCTCCTCGCCTCAATTCCCGAAGATAGTGATAATTGTTTGGAATAATTATTTACATTCTTTCTGTCGTCTCTTGGTAAGAACAAGATTATGTTTGTGTTGATGAATAAAAGTTGGCTACTTTTTATTTGAAACATTGTTGCCGCGGAGAGGTGTTGGGCGTGGGTCGTTCTGATACTGCCAAGAGTCGTCATATTTAGATATATATATATATATATATATAGAGACACGAGGCGTATGGGTATCCCAAACAAAGCAAAGAGTAAGTCGGTACCGAACAAAGGGTGAGCGTAGGTGGTTTCCCAGGCTCTTCGTTCAGCGTTTTCTTATACATTCCTTTTTATTTTAATTTTTTTGTTTTCATTATTTCTTTTAATCCCTCCAGCATGGAATCTTCTCCTTCTTCAGGTTGCGTCTCGATGGGCGGCGACGGGGCCCCCGTGGTATAACGATCCCGTTTTCGATGCAGCCAATGTTTCTTTATTTCTGTCTCACTCTTTATGGTAAAGGAGAAACGGCCATGGAGGGAGTCCAAAGGGGGCCCTACATGCGATAAGTGTAAAAGAAGAGGGAGAAGCGCGCGTGGTATGCGTTGGCGTAGGCGTTTGGTCCAGACTGGGCGCGTGTCTTTCCAGCAGGACCGTGTGAGACACTCCACACACTATCAAAATCAGAATGAGAAAGAGTTTTTTTTAAAAATAAACACACACACATATAAACGGCAAGGAGGAAAATAAATAAAATAAGAGGATGGTGCACACGGTGCGGGTGGCCCCTTTTGCTCGGGTGACCGAGGACTCCTCTCTTCGGGAGAGAAGCAACGAAATAAAAAAAAAAGACGGTGAAGGAGAGAGGAGTGGAACGCGGTCTAAAAAATTTATGGCTGGCGCTACGAAATGAACCAGCCTTCAACAAATGTTAGGTAGAAGAAGAAGGATGGAGTATGGGTGTTATTTCGTGAGTTATCTCGGGGGATCCATGATCATTTCTAGCACCTCTTCACCATCAAGATATAGAGGAGCCATGATTGCCACAGCACACTAACGACAAATGGATATTATTCTACCTTTTTTTTTGTTTATATCATTCGTGTTTTTTCATTTTTGCTTTGTTTTATTTCTTCATTTATTACTTTTTTTTCCTGTCATTTTTACTCATGCGAAACGAACCAGCTGTCTGGCCTTTTATGGATGATCAGTTTGTTGCAGCGTAATTTACGCATCAGGGGACCTTGACCTGTTCAACAGACCACCTTTTAAGTTGATTGTAGAAAATAATGTTGAAAAAAAAAAAAGGTGATTTCTGTAATTAAGTGGAATGAGGAAGTCAATTGTAATTGAAGAAAAATAGAAAAAATTAAATTCCCTGTAGAATCATGGAAAATCCCTCTAAAAATAGTATATTCATATTTATTTGATCTTCATATCATCACTCTCATATACCCATGAATAAATATTGAACTTTGCTCGATAAGAATCGACGTGTCACGAGATAGTCATCAGCGACGACGCCTCGTTTTCCCAACACTGGAAATATCATTCAACTCGTTCGTGCACCTCCGGGGAATAGTGCAGAGTTGTTTTACTTATTCACACCGAGTCTCGTTGGATCATTCCGCTCCAACGCAAAAGACTCGGAATACCAGAATTTCAAAGATTCAAACGCAGCAGAAATCGCCAGCACGTGTCATGGGAATGTCCATCTATGCTTCTGCAATGGCTTCGCATTCAAGACTGCGATTTTACGTTGTCTCTCCTCTCGATCATCCAGGGAACGATTTAAAAGTGTCGAGATATCGCCGCCGGGTCTCATCCTCGTTCTACGACCCTTTTTCCCCTCTTTTTTCACCACTACGAATCGTATATAGGCACTTGGGACTCTTTCCCTCGATTTCCCGGAGGTCTCAATGACCTCCACTTCGTTTTTTTTTCTCTCTCTCTCCCCTTTGTTATCCCCGAGTTTACTCCTCTTATCTCAGGGAAAATGAGAAAAAGGGTACATTCTTGAATGCTTTGGGAAAAAAATGACATTGTCGAGGTACTTCGAGACTCTCATGTCAACGTAACATGTTAAGTTTTGTATAAATCGTACGAGTCAATATAAGAGGTGAATTCATCGCTCGAATCTATCACTCTGTTATCACAATGGTAGTGGGTACATAGGGGTAAGATGATGAAAAATCGAGGGAATACGGAGGAGAATGGATAATAAAAAAAAAGAGGAGAGAATCACGTGAAATGAGGCGAATAATCGGGTGGTGTCGAGTGAACAGAGTTGGTTCACTGGCGATAGTAACTGAGAATTCAGAAGAGCTTCTCGTTCAATTTAAATTCGCATGATATATACGAGGTGATTTTTCCCAGTCGAATAAAAACGGTTTTCATATACTGTGAATATGAAAATCTGTAAAATCAAATGAGTTTGTAATTAAATTATAGTCTGTAAAGAAGTGGTCATTAACGACGAGCCAGAGATATTCCTGGTGAGTTTACAGTCAATGGAAATTCGGATTGGCAACGGAATTCCGGGTGGAATGTCTACTGGTATCGTTAATGGATACAAGTATATACGTTACCATGGGGTTTCACAGAATGCAATTTGGATAACTTGAAGCACGCGACCCAAGGTTTTGCCGTTAGATATATCCAGGGGACAATTTCAGGAGCCTGATGTACCGTGACAGTAATCATCATTATTCTCATCATAAATGTCTGCAGAAATTCCGGTTAAATCAAATGGGGCTTATTCAAATGGCATTTGTCATTAACAGCCAGTAAAAAAAGAGAGTAAAAAAAAAATAATGATAATGAAAGAATTGCCTCTCATCTAATGCATTACACGAATTTATTAAATCCATTCTCACTCCTTTGTCCATGCATTTATGCACATTTATATGACACACAGTAATAACTTGAAATTGTATGACTCTCTTCCTTATTTCGTGGCCGGAAGTAATCGCTTTTACGCGATGGCCACGGGGATATTTAATTTAATGCGAGGGTGTACGTTAGAGTCTTATGAACGTAGTAAAGCGGGCGCACGCCAACGGGGCCTCGACCCACGCGTCCATTGTCTATACTACTCGGGCGGCAAACGCCATGGCAAAAGCCACGAGGGCGTGAGATCGACAAAAATTCGTAATAAAAGTCACGCCGGATATGGCGCGGATTCTTTCGCATTTCCATTTGTGTCCCTCGCCCCTTTCACAATTCAGAGGAGTGAAAAATTGAGGAATGTCTCTCATGCCAGTTGACAGGCAACATTAAGGGGAATCGAAGATGGTATTTGCCGGGGTGGGGGCAGGCGTTTGATTCCTCGACGCGTTTGTATACGCGTAGGTATGTGGCACGTCTCTGTCTCTTACCGTTTCATCGCGGTTAACATTTGTACACGTTTCTCTCGCTTCGACGTGCAAGCGTAGAAGGCCCCGGAGTCACCGTACAGAGACGTGAATCATGCCGGTTCCGGTCCGACCCACGCGCACTAAAATCCCCCCCCTCCTTCCCCCTTTATCCACAGCCCACAATCCTCTCAATCGTCTGTATACAACTCCCACACTTTGGAGAATCGTATAGTTGGGCATTACCCATCTTCCCATACACGAAACCGTGGGGCAAACACATCGGGTTAAAGACGACTCGTGTGCTCGTTTTCATTTCGTTTGTTCCAATGAAGATAATACGAGCGCGTTAAACTCAATGGAGAGAGAGAGAGAGAGATATGGCGAGACACGCTAGTTATATTGTGGTTATGATAACTGTCTAGGATCATAATGTCAAATGGAAATGATAAAACAATGAATTTAAACGATTATTCTGCTAATCAATAGAGTAATGGGTGAGGATGGGGGAATTGGAGAAAAGTATTGAGGATGAAATTGAAGAAATTTTACGGGCAGGTGATAGCACTCTTTACAATTAATTGGACGTTGAAAAGTTGTAATGAGAAAATATTGGATTCTGAACGCGCAAAAACTTCATAATATTAAAGTTTTATAGGAGGTATCGTTTCAGGACATGAGGAAAGCTCCGGAGCGATGGGAAAACCCTAGAGCTCTCGTAAAAAAAAAAATGTTCTTCTCTTTTAATGGAAAAATTAGGCCGTGTCCCTCCGACGATTTAGTGTTACAAGAGATGCACTACATTTTGAAAAGCCAGAAGAGTGTTTTGGGGGGGAGGAAAAAAAGAATTGAGAATTTATGTTCAATTTCGTGGAAGCCTCGTGGACTAAAAGCGATGCACAGAATTTTAACGCGTGTGCGAGCACGACAACTTCACATATACGGGCAATAAAACTGCGGGGTAAAAGAGACAGAGGGAGAGAAAGAGAGGGGGGAATTCTGCAAATATATATGAAATGGAATACACAGAATGGGCTGGACGATGGACGTTTCAACATCGAATTGAATATCAAAAAACGAGGTCTCGTTGCATTAATTGAACTTCCCCGAGTGGATAGTTTATTTCTTTTTTTGTTAATTCCTCTTTTTTTTCATCTCCTTCACTCGGTTTTTTTTTCTCCACCGAGATTCGTGACAACGTGCAGTGTATACACACGCTGGTCAACTGGAATCCACTCTCTCTGTCTCACTTTTTGATCAGAATAGACGAGAGGAGTTGAAACGTCCCATGGGAATCGCGTGGGCAGTATCGATCGATCGATCGACGAGAGAGGAGAGTCGCTCGCGTGTCCCGTGTACTGGGCGGCAGGACAAAGGGGGGAAAAAGGGGGAGAGTGCGATCCACCTCGCGACTCCACGATGGAACAAATCCAAAATGGACTCGCCGCCGGCGCCCGGTTAGATTTATGACGCAGCAATGCAAATTTATCGATATTTTATTCTCCAACCGCTTCCAACATCGTCAATTTCGTTTTCGCCAGGGGGTTTCGGTTAGCCTATTCACTGTACGCGTATTTTCCCATATCAGTGCGTCAATGTATGAAGATTTTTTGGGAAAAATTCGAAAAGCCAAATCTCTGTGATTATTTCAAATATTAATAATGCAATGATTCTTTATGGTAATATTCAAGTTTCTTTTTTTTTCCCCGAGAAAAGAGGAAAGAATCATCTCGATAGCACCCTCGGGAGTTATGGATGTCATCAATTCCTATCTGGATTTTACCGCACTCTCATGAAAGCAGTATTATCACAATGTCTCATCTCTTTCCGTAGGAAAAAAAGTGCGGTTATCCAGCGGGGTCCTATTTAAGAGAAATCATAACGGTGAAAATCCCAGTGGAGTGTAAAAAAAACAAAGTAACAAAATCACTGAATGCTTTCAGCATTATACAGTGTGAAAGAGGTAAAATAAATGATGAAACCCCGGGTATTTGTTTTGATAACATAAAATGAAATTGAAACATTGTTGTGATGTTTTCTCTCAATGAAAAATAAATGATTTTGTTTAAGACACTGGTCCGATCTTGATAAATAGTAAATGGCAAAGAGAATAGATGGTATGTACCAAAGTAGACGTAAAATAAATAAAAGTAGAGAATATTGTAGGATATATTGAGGGAGAGTTAAAATATTTCGAGTTATATCGATGGTGAAAGGGGCCGAGGTAGTCTCCCGGCTGATCTCAACGTTTTTTATAGAGGGATTATCAAGGGGGAAAGAGGGAGTGATAGTCCAGTTGGCAGAGCTGTGAAAAATTAGACGGTGGAGTCTCTCTATCTCACTTTGAGCATTACGTTACATGGGGGAAAAAAAAGGAGGGGCGAAATAAGCCGAGCCAGCGTTGATAACGACCTCCCAGTACTCGCAATTTTTCTCTCCCACATAAACTGATACACTCGACCGTAAGCTCATCCCCATTGCCAAAAGCTTCATACGTATTTCTTCATGAATATTGCAGCAATTTGTTGATAAAATAAAGATTGCGTATATCATCGAACTAATAAAAGTCCATTGAATCACGTGAAATTTATTTGCCAGTAAAACTGCAACTTTAAAAAATATAAATCACGTAATTTTCGGAATCGATACTCTCCACTGTACATAGGTAGGAATATGCGTAGGATTAGCGCGGGCGTGTTTCACCTTCGAGCCAATGGATTTACTCGAATATCCTCGTGCTACTGGAAAAACGATCCTTCTCACAGCACAATAACTCACCCAAGTTTAAAAGATTCCCATGAATTCAAAGCACTAAAGTGAAATTTGAACGAAAAAAAAGTAAATTAACCTCATCCCCTTTTAATTCTAATGAATTCAATCTAATGACAGTGTCGAATTCATGATGAACGTATAGATTTCAAGAAGCTCCAATTTCAATTATCCACGAGCTCCGAGAAATGAAGGAGCTTTGAAGGAAAATTGCGTTCAATTTCATCAATGAGTAAGCGGAGAGAAGCATTTTTATCGTCGAACCTCATGCAGTCGAGCTTTACCAGCGCCGAGCGCCTCCGTACCGAAGTACACATAATAAAAGTGCGGATATATACGATCAGAGGAGACCAGAGACAACTTAATGAAAATTCTTCTCCACCCAGTTGCATCATTCCTTCAAATCCCCCGTTACTGTGTCGCTCCTTCCACTTTTACGCTCTGTCAGCCAGTAAAAACCCTCCATCCAATCGCGCCTGCCTTTTTTCCCTCAAAAATAACGCGACGATGCCCTGGAAAAATAAGAGTATCCTTTGTACTTGTCAGAGACTCTTGCGTGATAGAAAGTCACCACTCGAATTGTTCGACCGCTTCATCCTTCTTCCTTTACAATGTGTGCCGGAGTATCCGGTTACCGGTGAACGGAAGCCCACTGACGCGTCCTGCAATTTCGTGTTACCAATGCCTGGTATTCCACTCTCCTATTCCTCTCTCAGAATATTGACATCTCTATCAATTCGATCCGCTACTAGGTGGTCACATACCGAGTCTTGCATATGTGCCCGCAATGTCGTGCGTGATGGCGGACATCTGGGACGGATCGATCGGCAGTTGCAGGTCCAAGGGGTTCAAGGAATAATCCAAAGGAGTAAGTACAGTTGGGGTTTATTAAACAATGGAGAGAGGCAGATCGACATGAGGTGGAGACAAGTGTCAACGGTATTACTATTCGGTCAGCGCGCCGGATGTCCGGCGTACCGCATCAGGAAAAACGCCAGGAAAGGCGGCTTCATTCATGGGCATACCTGCACAAAGTTTCCGTTCATGCTTTATTTATGTGTGTCGTTTTTTTGCGCCTCTTTCCTTTCTTTTTTTTCACAATTTCGAGCGACATTGAATGGGTCTTCTTTTTTTTGTCAGTGATTTTTGCGTTTGCGGAAATGGAGTCATATGAAAGTTGTATGAAATTCATGAATTTTATATGGAAAAAAAAAAAATAATTAATATTCAACGTGAAGTATTCCACTTTTATTCATAATTTTTTAATTGAAAATTCTCGGGGATTCTGTGCAAACCAATTTAATTCACTTTGAGTCAGAGAGTGAGAGAGAGAGAGAGGGACTAATGAAATTTAATTTATGATTGAATTTTAATGTATCGATAATTTTCTTTTTCATCAAACATTATATAATGTATCGTTATTCATGATATTCTTTTTACCACCAAAAATTAATACCCGATATTCATCAAAAACATTTCCACTCCATCATTCATTCCATCGACTCGTATTAATTCACTTTTTTTCCCCAAAATGTACCAAACACATGGCTCACTGAATATTTTTACATTCCCATTCTGTGTCTATACCCTCTAAATATTCGCAAAAAATGTTCATTCCATTTGATTAAACCCCGTGCACTTCAAAATAACTCAATTGATCCTAATCATTCGGGTCAACTGAATTTGCCCATCAAAATTCTCGAGCCCTTGAATTCATTAATTACCCACGCAAATACTTGTTTTGAAGTTCTCCATAAGACGAGTAGAATGCCGGTAGTTGAGAGGATTCGGGGTGCTAATTCTCAGCACTCGAATTCCCGTATAAATCAGCCGCAGGCACAACACCTATCCCCCCGATTTGTCCACCGTATACATATCTCCCCAACTTTCCCCGATATACATAGCCAAGAAGGGGGTATAGCACACCGGGGTCATCCCCCGAGTTTCTGCAATGTGCTCCCTCACGTACGGCGTTAACAAGCTGGCGTACAATGGCCATTATCGTCGCTGGGTGGTTCTCAGAGAGGCCGGTAAGGGTGGGAGACAGTCATATACACAGAAATAGTGGATTGGAGGCATCTCTCCGCGTATATAGGTACGTCGAGATCCAAATTACACCCTTGGACCGCTATAATTCACAGTGTCTTCCGTTCTATCCCTCCAGCCACTAAAACGCCCTCAATCCTCGCACTTTTTGCCCCCGATTATTTTTATTTTTCGTGTTTTTTCCATCTCGTCCTTTCATCTCCCTCTTTTTGTCCCCGACATATCGGCGTGTAGGCTATTCGAGTCACGATTCACCTCGCAACTTCGCCTCGATGGCATGAGGTACTACGATGACTGGGGTCTAATTCAAAAGGGAGAGAGAAATCTCTCCAAGGTGAAAACCCTTCGGTTTTTCGTTATCGCACTCTAGACTTCAACGTAGAAATAACCCAGGCGACATTCGCCGGATATTAAACGGATACGTGTCCCGCTTTGTTCCACTATTCACTTCTTTTTCTCGCCTTTTTTCCATTGCTTCCAGTCATTTCCTTTTCAACTAGTGGATACCAGTCGAATAATCATCATGACAATCGTGTGGAGTGGAAAAAATCAGGCTTAATGATGCATGATCACTCGTAGAAAAGTCCGGTGTGATTGGTTTTTCGAAAATAAAATGGGGAATTGTTGGAGACTCTTAATTACCACTGTGTTCACTTTGATGTCGGGTGAATCGATCGAGCGAAAACCGCAGAGGTGAAGAGGAAAAAAAGGAGGGACGAGAGTGAATGAGAGAAACGTTGAGGTTGGTTAAAAAAAAAAAGATTGTACTTGCTTGAAGGTAGAATAAGGAGAATTACGCGCGGCACAAAGTGCCGTCACAGTTGCCCGTGGGAACGGCCGTCTCAGCATCGAAATATTTAATGAATAAAGCGTCAATCCAAATATTCTCAGAGATTAATTCACTCGTTCATTGTCTCCTGGGCCCTTTGAATATATTCTAAAACGAGTGTTTTATTTTTACCCTGATGAATGGAAACGCATTAATTCCGACAATCGTTTTGCTCCTTCAGCAGACCCCACCTGGGCCTGAGAGTCACCTTGGGAGGGCCGTGAAGTCACAACCGCATCAGGAATGAAGGGCACGAAAAAGCGGGGATGAAATTCCAGTGAACCACTCGACCGGCAATATTGAGACTTCGAGGTGGCCCTTTCCCCTCTTCTCAATAAACCAAGACATTTCCTCGGGTACGTGTGAATGCACTCGAACATTACCCGACTTCAACTAGACTTCTCTCGATAATTGAAAATTCGCAGATGTCTCAAACGATCAACATTCCCCGAATTTTCCTCTTCCCATGATTTCAACGAGATGAGTAATCATCTTTTTCCATCAATAAACATCGAGCCAGCCTCCCAAGACAAATTATATTTGATCGTACACTGGCAATGGTAAAAACCAAAGGGATGCACTCGAACGAGTTTTTCGAACGCCCGCCACCTGTCGACGCAGCACGCGCCACCACCTGGAGCTCTCTCTCTCCCTCTCATTCTCGTCTGTGCGCATTTTTTTCTCCATTTTCTCCGAGTACGGGTTCTTTGGGTTTCGCAACAACGCGCGCATACAAAGTGCAGTTGCAATGAGCCAACTCGAGTGTATACACTTTGTATCAGTGTGACTCCTTTCCGCATGGCAACTTGACTGTTCACCAGCTACATTCTGTAGTAATGCCTCCTTTAGCGTTATCGACCGGATCCATTACTTGCATCTACCGATGCACATGAGACAGACTGGTACAGAGTGGTGTTGGCGCCTCTCCTCGTATTATCCAATGTACTACCAGCCAAGAAGCAAATTATACTCTATGAGATAATCGCCTGTGACTATAATGCTGTAATACAGTCATAGTCACTATGTCTCATGACTCTAACTCGAAATTGTAGATTAATTCTTTCCAAGAAGAGTGTCATGATGCAGTGGAAAATATTCAATTATACGAAATTTATTTCAATTTATTCGAGTTTAGAGATATGGGGGTCAATCAATTTACAATGGGGCAGTTTCGGATTTCGTAATTTTATTATTTTCCTTATCTTTACCATTGTTAAATTCACCGTTGGAAGCTTTAGAATGAGTTGGCATCGTTGTGGTGAAGGTGAGGTGAATATAAATAGATTCATAAATAAGCCGCATCTATAATCGAATGTTTGGAGGAAAATAATAATACTGATGGGGATGGAGATGCCCCCCCTCAGAGATCGCAACATCTTCGAGGGGTCAAATGCGCTAGGGTTGATGGGCTTCCATTTTCGGTTATCGCTCGGCCCGATCGCTGACCACGAAAAATATCCGGAGAGAAACGATCTACGTAATTTTTCGGGGAATTATCATCGGGCTTTTAGTGTGATAGACAAACTTCCCAATAGAATCAGGAAAAATTAATAAATCACGTTAATTTCAACTGTTACCTTCAACCGAATCATTACCCATGCAAATCCTGCAGAACATAATCCAAAATCTCTCCCGAAATACCCAAGAGTCCAATAATCCAATTACCAAATCAGATTCACCATAAACCCATGGACTTTTCCATTTATAATTCCCCTCTCCCAAAACTCCCGAAATTTGTCGTCAATTGGATGACCGTTGGACAAAGACGAATGAGTACAAATCAAGGAACAAAACCTCAATAAAAGAAACGCTTTGATGAAAAAGAAAAAAAAACAATCCGAAAAAACCGTGCGAGAACACGAGAAGAAATAACGAGTGGAAAAGAAAACAAGGCTCCCACTCCTCCCAAAGTCAAAAGAGAACTCAGTAAAAAGGAAAAAAATGTGAAATAAAAGAAGGTAAATAAATAAATAAAGGAATGAGAGTAAAGAAGAAGGTGGTATAGGGCGCATTAAAGATGGGGTCGCGCGCGAGCATGGATAAAAGAAGGCAGTTTCTTTGTGCGTTTGCCAGGTGAGCGTTATAAATGAGCTCCTTGTCCCAGGAGGGCCCGCAGGGGATAGCAGGATGAAAAAAAGGAGGAGAGAAGAGAGACAGAGCAGTAGCAACCACACTACTCGGAGAGGGTGGGAATGCAGAGGAAAGGGGGAGGACGACCACACCTATGCTACTGAAGTCGGCAATGAGACTCGACCACCACGTCGGCAAAACACCGGACCAGTTGAAAATCTCCTTTTGGTTGAAACGAAAATAATCTTCTGGACACTGGCGGGCCACACGAGCGCAACAATAACGCATACAGGGCCCTTTTTTGTTGAGGGTGCAAGAAACTGACAGGAGATCAGCTTCTCTCTCCTGTATGTGTATGCATTTATATATGTTTTTCGGTAATGCATGAGAATGCCAGTGGGTGCTTGGAGGATAATCGCCTGAACTGGTGGTCCTGTTTTGTGTGTGTGCTTCCGTTCTCCCTCGCCAAACTCCAAATTGCCGTCCAACCACTATTATATTCGCGTCAGCGCGTCTCTATCTCTGTTGGTCTATGTTTCAGGATGTTTCCATTATCGCAGCTATTCGCCAGTGTGGTAAATGAAAGTGCTCTTATTACGTGAAATAAGGAGATAAGTATGCACGTGTGAAGTGGATGGAGAAGGCTAATGGAAATAGTGCCATTGGAAATGTAATATTTGAGCATATTCAAGTGCTTCATTTAATTCCGTTGAAACTCTGGCAATTATGAAAATTCAACGGATTGTTATCTTTTTACATGCAAATTCAAAGAATAATGTGAGTATCCAAGTTGAGATGGAAAAAAAAACATAGGATAGCTCTTTGGATGCAACACGAATGTGGCAAATCATCTGTGGAATTTTCAAAAATTTCGTGGATTATTATGGTGAAATGATGAAGGCTAGGAGGGAGAGAGCAGAGGCAGAGATGAAATTGAGACTACTAAAAGCGCACCTGTGCTGGTCTGCATGCAAATTACAGGTGGTAGCACGAGTTCATCCTCCATCTGGTATAGATGCCGATGCTTCTATCTGTCGTTTTCTCTTCTTTTTATTCTTATTACCTTATATTTTCTTATTTTTCAATGGCTGTGTGTTGGTCAATTATTAACCGCACGCTCGTGCCCCGTTCCACAGGTATAACCCAAAATTTAATTCAGCATTCCTTCTCATTTTCAAATTCCACTGTAGAAATTTCGCCTGACGATCCTCAAGATCAAAAGGAAAACATAAAAACAGGCTTTTTACCTTTTCTCTGTTTATTTTTTCTTCCTCTCCCTGTTTTTTTTTTTTTATTTTCCTTTTTGAGTGCGGCTTTTTTTTTATCCCTCTGCTTTTTTGATGAATAAATTGAAGTGAGACGTTCACAGTGAAATTATGCGAGGTGTCAAGTCGTGAAGAGATGTAACGAGATATCCTTTTACAGGCACTAAGAGCTGAGGCAAAGTGGATGGGCACGTGCCCTTATATCCATGAAGAATAGAGCGTTGCGCATCAGCTATTGTCATGGTGCTCGCGTATTCTTCCAGCACAGGCCAGTCCTCTCTCCCTCTCGTTTCCTACCCTCATTCTGAAAACTCTGTTTCGTTATTCTAAGCATTACCAGTCACCGGGGCAAGCCTGTGGACGCATTGCCCATAAACGGCACATCTTCCTTCGAGATAGTAGAAAACAAAAGAAAATAAAGGTGAAAAAAGAAAATAACAACGGTAAGACTGAGATTAGTAGACAGGTGGCTACGTCACGGATTACTATCGTCTTCAACAATCTAACTTGATGTCTTCATGGAACAGTAGAGATCTCATGTTCTCATCTCTTCATTTGCAACTGAAATAACTTTGAAATTTTAATTTATTCAACCGTTGTTAAAATTCACCTGAATTTGTCTCTTCAAATCATTGTTTTTTCCTTTCAATTTACAATTCAACGCACAGTTGAATAAACTATTATTTCTTCCATCCTCTTCTCTATTAAATGAATTATTACCAATTTCAAGGATGGGGAGAAAATGCTGGAGCAATAAATTACACTGGAAAATATAGGATCTCAATTTTTGAGCAGATGTGAAACTCTCGAGTTTATTGCCACTGGAGAATCTGTATAGTAACTCAATTGGCAAAACGAAATGGAACGAAAAAGCAACACCACAAGCCAACACCCACCCCGCTGCGACACCCGTAGTGAATCTGGCTTGACTCTCTCTCTCTCTCTCTCTCTTGCTTCTGGTCATTCTTCCACAATTTTGTAGGGTGAAAAGTACATTGGTTTTGGCTGCGGCTTGAAAACATTCGCCTTCCACTTCGTTATAGTAGCCCGACTGTGTGGCCACAATTTCACGCGACCAGACTGGGCCCGGCGCTAAATTAAAAACTAATCGTTTTCCCGCGCCCCCGCTGTGAGTGGCTCAGTCTCTCGGAGGTGGAAAAAAGTCCAAGAACGATGAGTAGGAGAAAAAAAAGGAGAAACATCGAGAGCGGCTTCGCTTGACGCCTATATCGATTATATCGAAAGTATCGGGTATCCACCGAGTGCAACACGGCTCATCGTCTGCAGCCGTCTAGCACTTCTCCCCTCGACAGAAAAAAAAAAGTGTTTATTTGGGTGAAGATGTGTGTGTTTCACAACTCCGCATCTCACCACATTTTTTTATTATTTTTTTTCAATTTCTTTCGGGAAATTTAATTGCTTTATTATACAATAGAAAGTTCATAATTCCTGGGTGGAGAAGAAATAATGGTTTTTTCGGAAATATTGGAGATGGGTTTTTTGGGAATTAAAAAGTAATGAATTCCAATGACCAAAGAAATGTCTCATGACCCAGTAAAATTCACAGAAAAAAGCCCCTGAATACGATACAATAAAGCCCACATGGCCTTTACAACCGGAGAATAAAGAAAATCGTGGAAAAAGAATAACAAAAAAAAAAGGCACACGTGATGAATGACGTTATTCATCGAATATATTTCACCAGCATAATTACAAGGATCGATACTCCTCAGAGGCTCACTTCTGTTCCTCTGTCGCTCACTGTGGGTCGAATGAGCGCTTGAATTATAGGTTTACCATGTATTGTATTCGCGTATCCTATGGCTGCACAAACCAGAGCGAGAGAGAGAGAGCGTAAGTCTACCCTGTTAAACGTACGAGCCCTGATGTTGAGCTTATATAGGGCTAGTGCACAAGGGGGATTATATAGTTAGGGGACAACGGCTATGTAATCAGCCTGAAGGTGGCCAGTATGGTGTGTGTATGCGCAAAGAGAGGGGGGGTTGTACACATTATACACGCACCATGTCTTGTCACCTGCTGGGCACGAGGCTCGGACATAATCAGCATTATGTTTACCACTGAAGCCGCCTCATGGCGCCCCGAACTTGACCAACTCCCTCTCCGGCATTCTGAAGTCACCTCCAGCATCAGGTATCAGTACCACTGTATCCCTTTGATACTAAATGCGCACCACGCTCTTCATCATGCCATGATCTCTAATTAAATTCACTGGGCAATCCTCTCCAATGCATTATTAATATTGACATGGTAGAGAGGTCTCCAACGAGTTTACCTACTCCAACTCGATTGAAATTCACTGGAAATGGTCTCGCGCCAAATGGCCGTTAAGCTCATGACTATCAATAATTAAAGCCCGCAGGTTGTCGGAATTTTTGGTTAATAATTTAATGACAAAGTGATGAGGATGTACATAACTAGTTTGATGGCCATGGGGTATTCAATCAGGGGGGCCCCGGAATCATCATTTCCTCATTGAATTAACGTGATGGAAGTGATTAGAGGGCTGATGGACTTGGGGATGGCGGAGGAAAAGAATCCGGCATTTATCGGGGACATTAAGGACTTTGTTGGACGGATGATTATGTACACTCTCGACGGCCACCTGGACGGCCTGGGGCGCGTGCCGGAGATGACGTCCGTTAAACAAGACCGGGGCGTTTACCAAAGGATACGCTTACGCGCGGGGGCGTACACACACAGAAGGGCCCTTGAGACGATACAAGGAGAGAGAGTGTGGAGGATGGATAGAAAACCCGGCGTTTCCTGGGCACGCGACTATGTACGTGGTTTCGTGTTTGGCGCGATAGCCAGCTGCTTCCTGCCTCCCCCGAGCCCATCCCGTTATACTCATCACGTATACCCCATCGATCTGCACACGGTTTACGATGGAATCGGTTGCTTTCAATGCGATCAGAGTCCTTTCATATCCTACCAAGAAGAAGAACAGCTTATTCTTTTTTTTCTCCTCTTTATTATTCTCATTCTCTTTATTTTTGTGCCGGGGTGGGGTTATAATTCATGTCTCGATGAAGAAATCGCGGAAGCACGGGGCGGAGAATATAATGCGCACACTGAGGAGCAATAAGGACGGAATGTGGCAGGAAGCGGGGGCACGCGTCCGGATGGCTATCCGGTGAAATAAGAAACCGGAAACATCTGGGGGGAAGCCGCATTGTTTGCTCGCATTTGAGTCCTTTATTTGAAACGTCGGCACTCATTCCTAATCTATAAATTGGTGTATAGTGCATTTAGGTACCGGTGAAAACAAACGGGGACTTGTGTTTTCTGGGGGGGCGAGAGAATAGAGGATTCCACTGAGAGGCGGATTTTTTTTCTGCAAGCCTGTGACACATTAAATGATGGTGAAATAATTTTTTTGAGTTTCGGGAAAATAATTCTTTGAAAGCATCTGGTGTGTGTACCTCTTAAGCCCCAAGAATGACCCTCTTGGGTTTTTACCCCCTCACGTTGTTAACCCCCTTTGGATTGTGCCCATCGAGAGTGCCACACGAATTTACGGTGTCTCGTTACCCTCTCCCTTCTTTTTCACTTCTCTCTCTCCCTCTTTAACAAAACTCCTCGAAAACCAGCACCTGGGGCTTTTCAAAAACATGTGCCTCTGGATTTTTCCCAAATTGTATATACAGAGTGGAAAAGTTTGGGCAAAAAAAAAGGGGTCTATCAATTTCGAAAAATCAACGTCACAATCACAAATACACAGGGAGCATTGAATACTTTGTTATTTGGTTTTTCGGGAATATATAAAGAAGGCGTGTGCCGATTGAATGGAAAGAAAAAAGGAAATGTAGATTATTGTCCAGTGGTATGAACGGGTGAAGGCGAAAAAGTTGTTTAGAGGGTTCCCTTTCTCAAAGAGAAGCCAGCCGGAGTTTTACGAATACAGAATGTATATCGTTTGAATATATTTTGCAGCTGCAAAACGAATGGAATTCAACTCTTGCCCCTTGTGTTATGTTTTTCTTCTTCCTTTTTCTCCTCTTTTTTTTCCACCAAAACTCTTTTCGTAATGCACAAAGGGCTCTGCTTGCGACGTCAAAAATGAAATGTCAGATTTTTACGTTGAAAAATATGAAATAACCCAAAAATAAAATTCCGTGTATTCCCCCTCTCATTTGATGAATCTCGGGTGAAAAAAAAACACAAAGTTTTCATAATTCTCAATACAAGGAAAAATTCAGCTTTTCTACTTTTTTTGTCTCATAAATTCGAAGGACACGGTCACGTAGAGTGGACAGGTACACGACATTTGAAATAGCAAATATTGTAACATCAGGTATCTATAATATATAAACAGTATATAGTTGTACAGAAGAGAGACAGAATAATGCCTGGGTATTCTCTTGGCCGCAGTGCTATTTCCCGGGGTAATCCCCAGCATTGAGCATGAAGCACGCTCTGGACATTCTGGTCATTCTCACGATCCCTCAAGCACGTGGGTCAGGTGTTTCTTGGGGTAAAGCCCACCGGTAGTATCCTCCCAAGTCCTTATAAACTCTACTACTGCTGTTACTCTCTTTGGCACCCGTTTTTACAAAATTTACCTCTGAGGTATACAACGGTCGTATACACCCACCTCCATGACAAAATACGTCTCCATTTCCCCCTCTCCCAAGCCCCCAAAGAAAAGAGCTATTCAGTTGTTTTCCCCCCCCCTATTAAAAACATAAATTTACAAACTGACCCCCGCAAATGCGATTGTCCGTAGTTTGAAGGCTCCCAACATTGTAAAACCCATCCCCATAATGGCTAATTCGTGATTTGGAATAAGTTAAACTGATTTTCCTGCTTTCAGTACCCGTAGCTGGTACTTTCCCCAACAATTGTTAGTATCCCGCCTTCTTTTTTTATTTAATTCCTTTCTTTGCACAGTGCATTTCTGTTTTGAGGGGGGCAAACCCCTCTGGAACCTGCCTCCCGCGGTCACAGCACCAACTATTCAACAATGAAATTGCTGCTGGTGTCTGTACTGTCCATTTTATCCCAGGGGAGGTACCAGTGAATTCTATTGCCAAAGGCGCCTTCAAATTCCGCCGTATTTATTATGAGTGGAGCATAAATTTCCCAATAAACAGAGACAATCACAGCTGGAAAAATCCATGACACAATGGAGACTCTTGAAAATTCAGATACTAATGAAGAGACAGCAATTTTCCCCAATTACAATAACTCGAGTTAGGTGTGAGACGCAAATTGTTATCTCAAGTACACTGCAACCAATTGAGTTATCCAATTCTTCACTTGCCATTTGCATTCATTGGCACTGCAGCACCTAGAACCAAGAATTCTCGCAATTGTCTGAATTAAAAGAGAGCAAATTTCATCCGAAGAAAGACATTATCCAAGAGTCCTTGAAGATACCATAACGGAGGACTAGTGCAATCGTCACTGCACATCTTTATACATGTATACACAAACCGTTCTCGAACGTGCTAATAAAAACGCCAGGTAACCCGCATTATCCTGTATGTGTGTGTGTTTATGTGAGGCGCCGAATGAGCCCGGTTATTCGGGTCTCTGGAATTTGTATGTGGAGCGGCCGGAGGGCTTTAAATAGAGACTGAGGAACGAAGAAGGCGAAAGTGAAGGAGAAGAAGAAGAAACAAAAAAAGAAGACGGATAGATGGAGTCTTGGCTTTTTTTCTCCTTCTTTCATTATAAGCTTTTAGGTATAGCTGAAGGAGGACAGTGAATTGAGGTGTAAGTGAGACAGCCTGATATACACAGGCCTTTGTCCAGAGGGTGGTCCAAATAATGGCAAAGCGGGGCCGAGAATCACCCGGCGTAATTGGCGAGCTGTTTGTTTTGTCGCGCGCCGCCCGCCGACAGATGGCTCGCAAATGCCAGAGTGGAATGGAACAGAGAGAGGGAAATTATTGAAGAGCAAGAGAGAGTTGAGGGAACAAAATTGTAAAGATAGTTGAGTTGCAAAGGGAAGAGAGAAAGAGCAAGGGAGATTGGGTGGGTGGCGGACACGATGATGATGCTGCTGCAGTGATGCGCACATATGTGTACATATTCAGAGCATAAAAGAGTGGGGAAAAAAAGAGCCCAGTGGAGGAGGAGTACCTTTTATTCGACCTTGTGACGTATACGTGCTTCTGCCACAATTTTCCACTAGTTTTTCTCTCATTCTCCAATGCCACCAGCGTCTCCCTCTATTTTCCGCCGTCTCGGCTTCTTTTTTTTCCGTCAAAGGCCATGGAGATGAATATGCTCATCGTGCGCTCGTTATTTCCATCGTGCAACTCTACAGAACACTGAAAACGACGTGTGAGCAACCTTTCTACAAGTACCCAAGAGAGCATTGGTAACGAGTCGTTTGTCGTCCTAGAGGGGCAAAAAAAGAATAAGAGAGAAGCAAGCCATTATTTCTCCTTTTTTCTCATCTTCTACTTTTGTATGAATCGCTCTTTACCTGCCGCTGCATTGCTAAGGTTTAACTATGCACAATCCATTGTGTTTGGAAAAAGTTTGCTGGTACACGTCACATCGAAGACCAACTGAGCAATTTTTCCTCCTTTTGCTCCGTCAAAGTGCAGGCTCGTTATTAGGCGAGAATACCACGGGCACAACGGGCGTTCTCCTCTTTGGCTCATACAGTCCTCGGGGCTTCTTTTCATTTCATTTCTCCTTTTTAGTCGCGCGAGGGTGGTCAACTGAACGCGTTTGACTCGATGGCTCTATTGCAACGAGCCAAAGAGGTAATAAAAGCCATCGAGAATGAAAGAACCTCAGTTGCATTTCAATACGAATTTAAATGAGATAAAATACCGAGCACCAACTGGAATACGAAGAAAAACACCTGTAGAATTCCACTGAAACACACGAGGAACAAATCCCATTGTTTTGCATGCTTGCCAGCAGTAAGCGCCACTCGCCGAGATTTATATCGCAAAAGTGAGACAGTTGCAGTTGCTACCGCACAGATGGCGATATGAGACACTGGAGGGGGTGGATAATACAGGGGTTACTTGGTGAGAAAATTGAGAACCCGCAAATGGTACCCACTCAGTACTTTTATCCACTCTATAACCAGTCATTTCTTTTTTTACTTTATTTTCCTACCCTTCTAATTGTAAACTCATGGGGGCGTACTGTTATTTTGCTCAAGAGAGAGGCAATAATTACGATCATAAAAAATTCCTACCCTCCAATGATACTCTGGAAAAAAAAAGAGTATAATTACTTATAATTTGAGGGGAAAAAGAGGCGCAAAGGAATAATTAATTCAAATATTTTCCTATCGCTGCATCTCAAGTGAGAGAATAAATTAAATTAAAAAGAAGCATCGTTATACCAAAGCATCACACATATGTATAATGAAATAAAATGGGGTAGAGAGAGAACTATAGACACGACTTCTCGGCGAGAAGCTGCGTGTTATGTTCGCAGTCGATGGGACGATGGCAATCCAGAGATAAAGAGCCGATTGCTCCTCCATATGCGCTCCAACAGATTCCCCAAGCAACGACTTCACTCCGGGTGAATTCCAAGTTTCTCATTCTACACCGGCGCCAGTCGACGTCAATGAAAAATGGAGAAAAACGAAAGAAGAGAAGAGCCTTTGCACAAATAAAAATAATATATTAAAACTACAAAATGCATTTGAGACTCGTTGCTCCACCTTGGTTTCGCTCTAAACCAGATAAATCGTTAATCAGCCGCTTTTTCTCTCCTCACCATGTACCAACGTCTCTATAAACCCCAGCAAATAAAAAAATAAACAGAAATAATAAAAACATACTATTGCCATCGATTCGTTTTTGTGTTCACCGACTATCATCTCTCACGTCAAACCTATTTGGCCTATACTCGTATGGAAATTCTTCTCCATTTGTTGTTCTCATTTTATTCTACGTTTTAACAACACACAGCCACGGAGGTCCACAACACAGAACTGGCAAAAGGTATGCGACCACCTACTCCTACACTTCTTATTTTTCCATTTTATTTTTTTCCACCACATTCCACACGTTCTTTTTTCTCCCTCCTTTTTTATTCTTTATCTCAAGTGTTTCGTGATTGGACATGTTTTGTTTCTATTATCCCCTAATTAAGAGCCATTTGAAAGGTCAAACTTGGAGGATGAGATAAGAAGAAGAATTCCCAGTGGCCCGCGTCTCTCAACAGATAAAAACCGTCGCCACTGGTGGGTCGTCCTACGATTCTTCAGGACTCGTCATTTCCACGAAATCCACTCGGTTATAGGCAATAGAACGAATAGGACCCTGTTAAGCCTATCGAGCTTTTAATTCGTGAGACAACGAGATTGTTGCGTCTCTGGTCCCCTCATTCCACGATAAGATAAAAAGCCAAGAATACAAGGAACACAGAGAGGACCTGGTGAAATATGTCAAAACCTCAAGTGGACCATCCTTTTTTTTTTATCATTGACTTTGTCACTTCTTTCTACCTTTTTTCCCTCGAAACTTGACTTGGAGAACATTGGACTGTGGTATGCATGAGATACAATCATTCAGCGATCACCAATGGCTTCGATCCACATAGATACCTGCGTATTTCAGAATGCTTTTAACTTTAGGTGAAGATACGTTAAACACTAATAGGACTATCGTGTACTTATTTTTCTCATCCTAACCGCTGTAGGTGTCTAAGCATCATAAAAAAATAAATGAGATAACCGAGAGCGGATTTTGAATGATTCAGCTATTACGAAAATTCGAGCGATAATTTTTTATTAAATCTCAACAGCAGTTAATTCAATCGAAAGGCTATACAAACAAAAGCACCAAACCCATCAGCATAATCCCAATAACATTAGCCTGAACATTATGCATTATGTAAAATAACTGATACGATTATTTGTGCATGATGAAGTTAATTAATGTAACCATTAAACTGGAAATTTACATTATTTTTAACAAGCATTATGAAATTTACCAATGGATAATATTGAAATACAAGACCGTGGGAAAATTCAAACATAATTGATATCGAATTGTATGATATTGGATTACAGTATAAAAGCATTGGATTTAACTGAATCCATGATAAATGAGCAATGAGAAATAATACAATTGGTAAATTTATTCGTGCATGAAGAGTTCTACTCAATAGAGTGGTTTTTCGGTCAATTCTCGACTGAGGAATGAGTAATTTTCATGGACAAAAGATAATGTAAAAAATAGTATCAGGGTGTGTGTGTGTGTGTGTGATTATATGTATAAAATCGTGGGAGGTGAGAGCACAAGTGCCAATGGTGTGTATCGAGTATGGAAATTTGTGGGACCGAAAAGGTGTGAGGCACTCGTGTGAACCTATCACCTCCTTCTTTTCATTCTCTCGTTCTTTCCAATGCATATATATATATTATGTGTTGGCTATGGAATCGAGATAATAGAGAATATAAAAGAGAAAAGGAAAACAAATTGAGGAGGCGGAGATGCAGAGAGAGGGAGAGATGAAGAATACTTTTGAAAAAAATTGAAGAGAAGAAAAAAAGAAGATTCGACGAATGGACCACCGAGATCGCACGCTCCATTGCGTCACGTGCTCTTTCTCTCTCTTCATCTCATGATATTTGTACAGTGTTTACTATTGCCCAGTGAGTGACGGCAGTTTGAAGATCACTGACTCCTCTGCCGCATCGTGCAAACGAATAAACTCACTAAAAAAAAAAACAATCGAGTTAATTGCTAATCACTATACTCCCGTGAGACAACTATCTTCATTGGCCCCAACGAAGTCTCCCATAATCATGCTAATCCATTTTTTTCTCATTCCTTTTATTCCGTTCAAGTTCGAAGGACGACTCCTCAACCACGAGACATCCAATCGTTCAGGTAGAAAACAAGCCATCCTCATGTGAAGACGATACAACAAATAATAAAAGGTACTAAGTCCAAATATTTTTTTCAGGTGGCAAAAAATAATCGATGAAACACTAGTAGACCATGCCAATTCCCAAAGATCCTCTACACCAGTGCTCCATTGGTAGTTGGTGAAATTACTGATTATCATCTTCTTTCAATTTCTTATTCTCATTCTTTCCTCCTTCTTCATTCTATCTCTCGAAAATGTCTTTCTCTCTTATTGTGTGTTTTGTCCTGGGAGCGATTTGATCACAATGGCTAGTGAGATATAGCCAGCAAATCAGGTGCAGAAAAGGTAGAAGAGTGAAAGGATTCCACTAGGCAATAAGCCCCCAGCTCTTATTACGCGCTCCCACAAATCCACCGGTAATCTCTCCCTGGTGATTCACGTACAGACAACCGATACAAAGATGAAGATAAAGAGAAAGGAGATGAAGAAGAAGAAGAAGGGAAAAATAAACCTTAAAACCCAAACGATAAACGGATCTGTCTGCATTGATGCTGTTTCTCAGCTCGAGCGTGAATATAAGTTCTGTTTTTTTTTCCTCCCTTTTCTTCTCCTCGCCGCAAAATTCTATGATTGTAATGCTCTCTATTCCAAAGGCAATATGATTACCAAACGCTTTAAAGACGATACAGTGCGCTTGAGAGCCGTTGAAAGAAATTCATTAAAAATGCCACGTAATTTTTCGGAAAAAGGTAAAATATATTTTTATTCTTCTCCTTTTCTCCATGGTTCGTCACCATGACCACACGCCCCTATTACGAAAAACGCGATGAGACATACCCCGTAATTTAGAGTCCCATCCATTTGACAATACTCTCATTCAACGAAAGGCCACTCTCAACATTTTTTTGGCTCCACTTTTCTCTTTTATTTATTCTTTTCCTCTCCTTCTTCCGCTGCATTACAACTGTAGTTGATAGAATAGCCTATTATTACCTTTCAACGGTCGAAGGAACTTCTTTTTATTCCGTTTGACCAATACCGAAAAATGCAGTGCATTTGGTGACGAAATTATGAGGCCAATGGAGAGAGCGAGAGAGAGAGAGAGAGGAATGGATAACGATCAATATAACGTTCAGTGAAAAGTAGCAGTTGCGTTATATTATCCAGGGCTTTTCATATGGAGGATAAACAGGGTGGCTATAAATGGCATTATAGTTTAAGGTTGGTGAGTAACAATTATCGATTGACGAGCCATCCACCGAGATTAACGTATTTTATAGATTATCTTGATGGCTCTCTGTATGCAAGCTATGCATCAATTGTCCCTGTTGATATCGATTGACCGAGTATCAATACAATACTATCATCCCTGTCTCCCCTATTCCCATTTTTTTTTTTTCTGTTAAATTTCCCAAATATTCGATCGACCATGGCAAAATTGACCGACCAATTTTCCGCCACTCAACGTCGCTACCGCTTAGGCCGCTTACATATACCCATTTCCTCTTATTGTGGGAAAAAGGGGAAAAAAGGTTGTTAAAAAAGAAGAAAAGTATCTCAAAATGTTGAACGGATGTCGTTCACTCTTCTCAGCATATTATCCAGAAAAACCACTGTACTTGTCGATGCCCAGGGATTATTATTGTCAAAGATATTTATCTTGAGCGAGTTTTTCCACTCAATGCATTTAGCTACTTTGGTTATTTAAGAGAGAAAAAAAGAGCCCTTGCTTTATTGTCCATTGGCAAAATTCCTACGGTTTTTCGACTATGGATTTTACAGATTTTGACAAATAAGCGATTAACCCGAGTTACTGTGGAGCATTGGTCAATGGAATGCATAAAAGAAGAAAGAAAGGAGAGAATATTATTCAGCTCTTTAAAAACTGAGTTTTGGGTAAATATAGAAAAAATATTGAGAGGATTATGAATTCTTCGTGCTTTCGTATTTCAATGAATCCATTGTCCCTGGTACTTTCAGTCAATATAACGTTTTGAAAGTAAATTCTAGCAGGAGGCATTCTCCATTTTAATGAAACTCTTCGTACTATCACGTCATTATAACGATTGTTCTTCTACATTTCATTTCCAGAACTTTATCCAACCGATAAGCTCCATTTAAATCAGAGCTTTTGAAAAAAATAATCTAATTACGTAAATGTATCTAAGAAACTCACCACATTGACAAAGTCCTGAAAGGTAATAGCATCTGTACGAGACTCTTTGACTCGAGTTAATAGTATGTCCCTCTTGTTTGCTGGTATTTCGGATTTCCATTCCTCGCTGGTTAATGCACGTAGGAAATCTTCTCGTGGAATCTCGCCAAAACCTTCTGGATCGAACTGTAAAATCAGATTACATTGAATATACTAATGGCTTTAGCCATTAACCCAAACAAACTGGATTTTCCATGAACTTGGTATGGAATGTAAATTGAAGATACCTTGTCGAACAGCATACGCCATCTCTGAAACGACAGTAAACGATAATTGCATTAAGTGGTGAATTCCAGAGGAATCAGTAATGGAATTAGAAAAATTACACTCTAAAAGAAACTCACGTCATTCAGAAGCTCCCGTCGATACTCAGACTCGTCAATATCAATCTCTGAGCCAAGATCGGTATGATCGGTAACGTAGCCGTCGTAACGACCGCTGTTGGCTTCACTGTTGGCATAATCCTCCTCCTCGACGACACCCGCAATCGTCGCTATTGAGACACCCTGAGCCAACAGCATCACTGCAGCTCGTCACCGGCTGATTCGCTCCAGCATATTCCTCATTGTTTTGTCGACAATGCTGTTCATAAAAGAAAAGAAAACAATTATCCCAAGAATATGCCGATTAACCTCAGTCATCTTCCGAGAATCATAACAAAACGACGAGAATGAATGTGATCCACAGGAAATACCATCAAAGTGAGAGTGTGGAAGTCTCTCTGTAAGCGTTACCATGACAATGTGCGGGGTGATGTTGCGCAGAGGGTTTTTCGGCTATATCTCCCATCGGGCGAATAGGGAGAATACCAACCCCGTCACGAAAGAGAGAGTAAAATCAGGAGAAGAGCGCCCATGACCCCACAGTGAAGCTCTATATAGCAAAGCAGACGAGACTATCCCCCTCACACACACACAGACCGCAGGACCCCCTCGCGTCACGACCCTACCAATCCACCCCCACACGTGCGTGTATTTCTAGCCTACGCTACTACTTCACCCAATGCTTTCATTTTCATCCGCAACCTGATGCAGATATTGGGGTATTCTTCTGTCCTCATATTACCCCAAGGCATTTTATATTCTCCGCACATTTATTCCTCGGCCGCTACTTTCTCGTCCAAAGCGTCTTCGTGTTACCCTATTCTGCGCCTATCTCGCTCCCTCATGAACTGACGTACACGAATATATATCTTCTCACCCCTTGTAGGAAGCCAAAGGGACGAGAGACCCCTCTTGGTTTTAGACGAGACGATAGGCAACACTGCGTGCTGCTTTGCGGACGTAAGACGACGAAAGGGCGACGACCCTGTGTATATGACTGTATCATCTAACTGAAGAACTAGTCGTCTGCGTGTCCAATTCCCCGAGCAATTCCTTACCTAAAAAAATATTTGAATTATCCAGTGTCATCACTTATTCCTGTTCCTCATAATATATTAAATTTGATACAAATTATTTCAACACCAGAATAATGTAAATGGTAGATGAAACGAAGCCGATGGAGATTGGAATGTCGTTGAGTAATCGTAGGCAAATGTGTCCCCCTTTCTTTTCATTCTTATTTAACTTCATTCTTTCTACTCTTCTTTTTTCACATTTCAACGAAACATACGACCTAGATCTGATTAGCCGTTCGATACTCCAACCGTGTGCTCAGAGTCACGCGATCTTTTAGTCTCTCTGTACATTAGTTTTTTATTGTACAGTTTGGTATAATCCAAGAATACAATTTGCCTCTCACCCCATCTCAACAGAAGCCCCTTCGTATATCACCTGCTACAGCTAATATTTAATGCCAAATATTTTTCTAATCTCTGTTTTGTAAAAAGAGAAGAAGCTCACCTAGATAACCAAACGATGTAATCCAGACATAAACGTGAAATTGACATCCCAGGAAGAATTATTGACTTTCACAAACTTAAACAGTTCACATACTTCTCACTGGATCAATATATCTCCATGAAATTGATTGTTCCATTGTTAAACCTCAAAGATTCCGAATTTTCACTTTAATAATACTCATGCTACATGCTCGAGACTTTGATGATAATTATACAGTAGACCGACTTCTTTTCACCATCCTATTATTTATTTTTTTTATCCTGATGTTCTGATGACTTCCTGTCCTCAAAAAATTTCGTATTCTCAGCAGTCATCAAAGTCCTCTGGTTTCTTAACCTTCATTGCCAAATTTCCGACTGTATTTCTCAATATTTCATGTTAACAATTGAGTTGAAAAGTGTTGCCATCAATAATTCTCTGCTTTTGATCCAGAATCCAAGGAGAATCGATGTTATTCACGTGGCGCCACTGGACAGACGATGTAACTGCTTTTGTTATTGTTTTCATGGTCCACTGTCCTCTCGAATCTCCACTGATTGTTGAAGAATCTGATTCTCTTCCAATCGATTAAAAAATCCATTCTCCATTATTTTCCACACAATTTCCATACGAAAGTTAATGCCTGAGGAGCTTTCAGTCACATTAATCGGAATTTACAACAGTTCTGCATGAAATTCATGACAAAAGGCACATACACATAAACGGACGGAATGTACGGACGTTTTACATAGTTTTGACAATGGTCATTTTTTCACCAACAAAGGCTCTGATGCATAAAAAAATTTAAATGCATAAAAGACGAGCACAGAAAGCACGTGGGGAAATACGATTGAATACTTTTGCGATACGAAGTTAACCGGTAGGCGTCACACGACTACACTGAAACGTTAGTGGGGCTAGCTTTTGCCACCCTCGCAGACCAACTTCCGCAATGCTCTCTTCCCCCTTTTACCAGTACATTTATATATACAACACACATACATAGTTGTGCTCAACGTTAACGGCGAAGAGCCTCCCCCGTTGACGAACGATTCGTTTCTCCCTGAATTTCCCCCTATTTTCCCCATTCCTGATATATACTTTTATAAACCGGCATGCTTACGTGCACTTGTGTGTATACACCCTCTCTCCGTTTTCCAGAAACTATTTGGATCATCTCTTTACTTCGTAAGCCAACCGATATTATTTTAATTAAACTTTATATTACTCTGGAGCTTCTTGCGTAGATGAGGAGATTCGAGAGGACTCGATGGTTCATGCAGCTACGGATTATTTCCAGATTAATTATGGAGTCTTCAGATTTATCCTGTCGCAAGAAGTTGAGGGCGAGAGCTCAGGTGCGCCATCTTGTTAATGGCGCATAACGTCGCACTTGTCTACGTCGATAAAGAAGTTTTCTTGGGGGAATTTGTTGCAGAAGTTTTGAGTAACTTTGGTTTGTTTTTTACGTTCGTAAATCGTTCGCAGGTAATTTTTAATTAACGAGTGTTGGTTTAAAGAATTATGGTTAATTGTTCACGGTTTTTTTAGTCGAGTGAAATGGGGTCGAGATTAGTTCATTCGAGTCTGAAGTTAACATTGAAGAATTTTGGGAAATTGGGGTTGAGGGATAGTGCACGGAGAATTCATGCAGTTTGTTTGAGGAAGGAGGTTGATTTTGAGACGAGAACTTCGAGGGTTTCATTGTATTGCAGTGAAACTCCGAAGAAATGCTGGCAGTGTGATTTTCCGTATAAATCGGAATTATTTTGTCAGAAGTGTAAGACACTGCAGGAGCCACCTGAGTCACTAGACTATTTTGAAGTTCTTGGGATTAAGAAGGATTATGATATTGAGAATAAAGAAATGCAGAAAAAGTACAGGTCATTGCAGAATATTCTGCACCCCGACAGATTCGGCAGGAAAACTGAAGTAATTGCATTTCTCTATTTATTTTTTTACTGATTTTATTAGAATTTTGGTTCATGATGTCAATAATTTATAAAAGTTGAATTTCAGAAGGAAAAGAGGTATTCCGAGGAACTGTCATCGTTGGTTAATAAAGCTTACACAACACTGACGAGTCCCTTGGATCGTGGACTTTATTTATTGAAATTGAATAATTTATCTATTCCTGAAGACACGACGAGTCTAGACCCAGAGTTTCTCATGGAGATAATGGAGCTGAATGAGGCTGTTGAAGAGGCATCCAAAGACGTGGAGAAAATAAAGGGATTGATGCAGAAAAATAACGAAATGCTGGAGAAATTATCAATGTATGTAAATTTCATTAGTTTTTAAAGGATACCTAATCAAATTATCTGAAAATTCAATATTCTTTCAACAGAAACGTCTCCGAAGCTTTTCACAAAGACGACCTGGAAAAAGCGAAGAAGACCCTCGTGAAAATGAAATATTACGCAAGCTTGAACGACAGATTGAAGAAGATCAAACAAGACTTGGGCATTGTTGATTAAAGAATCCCCCCAACTCAAAACACAAGATACTCTGTGAATGAATAAATACGTTAAATGACTTTATTTTATACAACTTGATTATCTTTCTTCCACTGCTCCAACCATTGACAAACCCTGTTCACATTCTCCTCGATTTGCTGCTGCGTATTGCTCTGTAATTCATGAACGATTTCTTCCTTGTACGACGACTTGACCTCTTCTAGAATCGTCTGAAATATCTCACAATCGATATTGTCCTCCAGTTTTTTACCCAGATAGCCTCGTGCTGTTAATCGATCATAGAGAATCGTATTGCTGGTTCGTAGAACGAAGACAATGTCAAACCATCTTTCAGGAAAGAAATCAGCACCATGATAGTCCACAATGTTTCCCCCTTTGTTCATGTACACCTCCATGCTATCAAGTAGCTGAAAAGAAAGAGAAAGCATGAATTCCTCTTCATTTCATTTTATTCTGAAATAAAATAGGAAGTACCTTGTCTTCATCCAAAACCGGGCATTTGTACACTTCATCATATTCCTCTAAACATCCACTGTCAATAGCCAATTTCGAGACATCCCTCCACGCTAATCCAGTTTTTTCAGCCAATCTTTGTGCCATGGTGCTCTTTCCAACCCCTGGAGTCCCTGTTATCAATTAAATTTAATTAACCCTTTGACTCTTCATTATTTCAAGACACTTCAGGTTCTTAAATTAATTATTCACCTGTTATGAGGATATTCGGAGCTGTCCTCTTAGTCGTCGGCATTTTACAGAATTTCCGCAATTGTCAGAACAATGAGATCTTGAGAATAGACTTTGTCAAATAGTTATGAGAATACGTGATTAATTTGGAACACTCAGAGTCTGAAGCATTCGGTAGTACACAGACCAGAGTAAACAAAGATTTTGAGGTTAGTTGTGCTCTGTGATGGTGAGAAAATGGAGTTTCCATTGGAACGACAGTCGCAGTCTCTTCCGTCCGAAGGAATATTTGAAATTGTGGAGAACAGTGGACAAAGAGCATCAGTTATTTATGTAAGTACTTTATACTTTTAATTATCTTCGATAATTTCATTAATTATGGTTGCATTAAAATTATACATAAGTGCCATCGGTTACTAATGTGCTTTTTAAACGAGACATTTGATCCTCCAAGACTGTCATCTTCTGAAAGAAAATGCCCAGAGATTAATTTATTCATTAATGTTTTTAGGTGATTAATGATGAATCGAGTTACCTGAAGATACTTTTGCCTCTGACTATCAGCAATAGCTTCAGTTGATGCTAATAACCCTTTGTACCTCTCCTCCAACATGTTCAAGAGACTGTCCAATTCACATTGCTTCTCAGTACTCAAGCATGTTGATAATTCTGTTCGTTGGCCCTGGAGCTGGAGCTCTAGAGTCTTTATCTCCACTTCTTTATTCTATTCCCAAAAACGTCTTATTACATCCTTCGTTTTTTGATGCAATAGAATAGGTTGTAAAAAGAAAGGGAAAAGAATTTTCTCACCTTCACAATTTCAAAAATCTTCTGCTTGTACTCTAAAATCAATTTTTGCTTTGATTTCTCGGCTTTCAAGAGACACTTTTTAAGAGCAGACACTTTCTCAGTCAGTGCCTGATTCTGCTGCTGATTAGCAGCCTCCATGTCCTTTCTGATCTTCGTGAATTCCTCTTTCATCGTTGAGTACTGCTCACTCAACAACATCTGCAGTTTATTTTCCTGTAATTGAAGATTATTCGATGATTCAATGAGAGATTTTGTGATATCAACAATTTTTTTACCTCTTCGATTTTAGACTGCAATTTATTCTCCAACTCCTGAATTTTTGTACTTAAGGAACTGATGCTTTTCTCATTGCTCTCATTTTTTTCCCTCAATTCCTGATTTATCCTCTCTAAATTCTTATATTTAGAAGTATACTCTCTCTCTTTATGCTCGAGGAGCTCTTCATAATGCTTCTGTTCAGAAGACACCTCTTCTTCCTGAATAATACAATTATTTTCAATTATTATAAAAAAAGCTGATTTATAATTCTCCACCTTTTCATCAGTGAGCTTCTCCACCTTTCTCGTCAATGCATTGATCTCCTCCCTCAATTCATCATTCTTCTGCTCCTCCTCCAACAATTTACTCTTAAATTTATTAAACTGTTCACCCATCGTGTTCTTGCACTGCTGAATAATCTCCTCGTAACACCTCTCCAAATCCTTTTTCGTCTGCTGCACTTTCATAAGCCTAAGTTTCAGTTTGCCTGTAAACTGAGCCGTATAAATCATCACAAACTCACTTACCTCGATCTCCAATCATTGATCTCACTGCTCTTCTGTTTGATAACCATCCGGAGATGATGGACTTCATCAGAATCACTGCATTTCTGTCGTCTAGATAATATTCTACTCAAGTGCTCATTTTCTTTGTGCAGTTTCTTAACTATATCCGTTAGGTCATCTATTTTTTGCCTGCAGATGTTTAATTGCACTCTTGAGGCCCTGTTCTCTAAGGGGCATTGAATTGTTGGCGATTTCTCGTCTTGGCTAGTTTCTGGGTCGTGTTTGTGGTGAGGCACTCGTCGATATTTTCCGGGACTTTGTAAGGGATTTATGATTTGAGTGGACTCTGAGGAATCGGTGGAGGATTCTGGTTCTGTTGCCTGTTAAATCCACGAATTTATTTTAAATCAAACTGCAAATATCTCTGGAACTCAAAGGTTTAGGGGAAATTAACAAGATACCTCTTTTGTAGGGAATTTAATTTCCTACAAAAAAGGTCTCTTGGTAATTCCTCCTAAACTTATTCGTTTCAGAGATATTTTTAATTTTATTAATAATGAGGAGATTAGCATACTGATGGAGGCTGATGAGGTATTGGAGGCAATAGACCCTTGGGTGGAGGCCTACTAAACACTCCCTCAACCTTCCCAGCCTTCAGTCTTCGATACAACTCTCCAAGATATTGATTCCTCAAGGTTCTCTGATTATTCGCAGAATTAAGTCTCTCAATCCATTTTCTACAAATCTGCGCTTTCTCTGGATTCTTTAATTCATGAATACAGCATTTCGTTTCATTCAATGTTTCCTCGTAGTATTCATCCAAATTTGCTGCTTCTATCTCATCACAAACTCTAGAGTTTGACATTGTCCATTGATAATGCAAGAATTCAATTGTATTTTTCGTACTTCAATATCTTCATTTTATAATTTTTTTAAAATGCTTTACGATTTAATTTTTTGTGTAATTGATGATAATTTGAAGGTACTCACATGTAAACTGAATTTGCCAACGAATTGAAAACAAAGATAGATGAATAAGGAGATAATTCCTTTATTTTCATAATTTTTTTTCATTATGTTCTACAATTAAACGGAAGATTCATTCAAAAATAATTTGAAGAGGTTTTACAAAACTATATATTATATATTTGTATTTCAGCAATTAATGGAATTAATTGAAATAAAAAGATACATTTATATTTTATAATAATTCATGAAATTAAGCATAAACTATTATTTACATCTAAAATATCGAGATTTAAACTGGAGAGATCGGTTTCAAATTTATCCTGTAAAATTACACAAATCAATGAAGACTCAGTCTTTAATTTTACATTGATTGAACGTGTAATTTATCCACGACTGTTAATCTTTATTTGATTATCTGCTGTTTGTTTCAATTCAATTAATTTATTTTTCATTGGTTGAAGATGTGTTCCAGTCCACTCGTCTATCGCTGGAGGGAAAAAAATAGCTTCCATTTGAACTTTTACGTAGGATTCTAATGAGGTCAGCTCGAGAAGTAAACTGCGAAAAAAATGGCTTTAATGAATATTAATTCCTTCCTTAACGAGGAGAAATTAATTATTCCCGAAGGACTTACTCGGTGAAGGCGGGAATGAGACTTTCGAGTTGCATTGGATTTGTGTAATTATTAGCGACTTGCCAAGGATTCATCCATGTCAGTATTCTGGAAGAAAGTAAGGTCATTAATAAAATTTCAAGAGTTTTCGACTTTTTATCAAAATGAGTTTGTACTGACTGTTCACTGTTGACCATTCCATCAAATTTGGCTTTGAAATTGAGAAACCACTCTATTCCTCCCGTCAATTGCCATCCAGGATACGACAGATTACTTGGTATTGGTGCAGGACGTATTTGTGGATTAATGTGCAGTGGATGATCAATGTATCCCAGGCTCTTGGCAACCTGCATGTGCGTCTGCTCAGTGTAACCGTGCAACCATACCCTCAAACACAATGCTAACGATGGTATTGCTGTTGGTAGCAGCTCACACATTGTCGCATAATGATCGTATCTTGACCATCCAGTGAACGCAGTACCTCGGAACTCATTTATTTTATTCCCATGCGTGCCCAACTCCTCCAGCCACCTCTCATGATTACTAATATGATGACTTATGACTGGAATCTGCCGGGAAGATCCTGTTGCTCCTTTGAATGCAGTTGCTGCCCAAATGTTGGGGAACACTGCGTTATATTTCGTCCACAGATCTTGAAATAAAAAAACTGAGAATTATCGTTTTTTTAATATTAAAGCAGAGGTGAATGGGAAGAAGAAGTTTACCTTGAGAGAGTGAGAAGGTTTCCCTTGAATTGTAATGCCATATCATCGGTTCAACGTATTTTCCAACATAATACTCTGAAAAATGAGACTTTGATGAGGAAAAAAGAGTCTGGAAAATTGAGGAAAAGCCTTGAATCATTGAAATACCATTTAGAACCTGTAAATCCGTGTTCCTCAGCATATCATCCCATATAATAATCTTCAAACAGGGATACATCTCCTTAATCCACTGAGCAATCGCGAGCACATGCTCCAGATACAGTGTAGATTTACCATGTTTACTCAAACTAGCACGTTTGGAGCAAACAGAGCACAGTCCCAAGTGCCAAATTTCGTCTGCTCCAATATGAAGATACTGAATGTCCGGATGAAACGTTACAATTTGTCTCACGAGTGATTTAATTAGTGGTAGAGTCCCGGGATTTGATGGGCATATAGAACTTGGGAAATTCTCGACTTCTCGGAGAGATCTCCACTCATCGTGCTTCAGGACAAACTGAATTTTGAGAAAACACAAATAAATAACTCGATCCATCTTCATTTCTTTCCAAATAAAATAAATCTTTCACTCACTTCCAAGTGACCGAAAGTTTGCACCAAAGGCACAACAGCAAGTCCACAATCCCCAGCAATTTGCAGGATTTGAAGTGCCTCTTGTGCTGTATATCCACTGCCCGAGCAGCTGGGTCCATTGCTGCCAATGTGCGATAACTCTCGATTATATGGGAACGTGTCCTCCCACTCCACCAGCAGTCCAGTAGCACCCCATGTCCTCAGGTAAGGGAATAACTGAAAGCCATCGGTGTTAGGACTTATTTCAAATCAGACGTCATCCAATGTAAACACTGATTAATAAAAATAAATTGGTACCTTTTCAAAATAAGCAACACGAGGTGGAGCACCTTTCAGGTCCAGATGAACTAATCTGAAATGAATTGGAGTGATTTTTATAAATAATCATCATGAAAATAATATTATTCATTCAAAAGAGATTAGTGCATTTTTTTTGTATTTACCTGTGTGAGCCAAACGTCAAGTCGTCCATCTTTGCTCCATTTTACAACGAAACTCAATGCAGCTTTTATTAGAGTGAGAAATAATTCCTCAGAAGACTATTTTCATCATTCAGTTCAAAAATTGATTGTTAAATAATTTATGCCTCACATGCATTTGGTTGGAATCCAAATATTGATTTTATTTCCATCGCAAGCGCGGGCTTTTTAAAAGTCCTCTTACAATCTGAATAATTTGAAATTCATATCAGGGAATAATGAATAACTCAAGGATTTTCAGGCATAATCGTGAGATTATTTGTTTTAAACATTGATTTATTGTACACAGTCGGGCGAACAAAATCGCATTTTTTTCCAAGATAATAAATTATTATCCCATTCAGTAGTATTGTTTTTATTTGTACAAAAATGATCTCACCAAGGATGGCTAACACAGCCTATCCGACAGTTCTCTGTCTTTTTCTCAAATTCTTTCAAGTAATTAGCCTTTTTTCAATGTATATCATCGCCATTATCATCAAGTAAATCGTCGCAGTCTTAAGATCAGAAAATAAATGGTAATTCAAATTGATTATTTCAAATAAATGTGCAAACTCCATCCTTGGCTGATCACACACAATGATTTTTATCAGTGGCAAAGGGCATTTCAGGGTGAAGGGAGACAGGGATTTATCATTTTAAATAATATAACCAGTCAGTGATTTACAAAAGATAGGATTGTTTTTTTTTTTTTCATCATCATTCTCTTAACTTTTGTGTTTAAAAAATTGAGCTAATCTTAAAAATCTATTTCTTTTTCCTCTCAATTCAATAGAAACGCGGGACAAAATTAATTAAATCGTTTCACAATAAATGTCAATTACGTTTCGGAGAAATTAAAAAAATTATTGGAGCATTGAGAAGTTTTTTAAAAAAATTAATTAACGTATTGTATGACTCAATTACAATTACACTTATGCCATGAAACTCAATTACATTATTCATGAGCTGAATTATGATTTTTCCCTGGGTCAAGACATGATTACATAGAAAAAAAAAATCGATAAATTCAATAATCTTGTCGTCTACTCGAAATCGAAGAAAAAAAAATCAATTCATCATAGTCGGCAGTATCTAAACAAAAAACGAATAAGCAATCACAAAGTTTTTGTGAGAGACAATGTTACATGAGATTGTTGTCGTCATAAGTGGAAATTACCTGGACTCTCACAAAAAAAAATTAATGCTTGTCAATATAAACAAAAATAAATAAATTAATAACGGAAAATTTGGCTCTTCATACTTTGTTACTACGACCATACTCCAGGATTTGTTTGTGGTAAAACAAAAGATACCTGAAATATACAAAACGAATTAATTTAATGTCGAAATATTAGAAGTGAAATAAAAAATGAATAAACGAAGGAAACCAACCCTTCACTGGTCAAAACGTCTTTAAGCCTTGCTCTTGTGATCAAGTGATCATCGCACTTGAACCACTGGTCTCTCTGTTGCCTGATGAAAGCAGTGTAATGACCAGTTTCCAGTGATCCCTCATGATTAATAACAGCAAATAATGAATATCTGTTATCACTAAATGCTGGATCTTCTCCATTCTTTGGGAGGCCATCAATTGAAGCGCTATTATTATTACCATTACGCTTATGGGACATGAATGGTGTCATATCAAGCTGCTCTGGGAATGATATAAATGTTGATATTTTTTTATCCTGTATACTCGAGTGCTCGAAACGTTTCAAATGAAAACTGGCAACAATTGGTAATTGTTTCATTGTCAATTGCTTGGTACTCTCTTGATAAGTTTGGCATTTGCTGCACTTTATTTTAGCACTCGAGCCTAAATGTTCGGCTCGAGTGAAACGTTCCAAGCAGTCGAGCAGTGAAGTTGGTGGGCCATTCGTGTCGGAGCCTGAGGCACCAGCTGTTGGACCAAGGTCGAGAGATATATCCCAGAATGGATCAATTGTTGTGGAAACACCGCTGAGGAAATAATTTAATGAAATTAATTAATTATCATTTCCTGATTATTTAAAATTGCTTGAAATCATCAACTTACTTGCAAGACTGACATACAACATCGCTCTGCAGTCCACCAGTAAATATCTGATCAATAATACAATTACAATGATGTGGATTGTCCTTGACAAAGATTGGTGCTGCCTCACAATGTCTATGGAGGACATCAAGAGTTGCTATGAAAAACTCATGGGCATCCTGTTGTTCATAACCAGCCAGGTGTCTCGCATGTGTCCATATCAGGTGTAGTAATTTGTGTAGTGTAAGTGGTGCTTTACTTCCAGAATAAAATTCTTGAAATAAATGTGATACTTCACATACCAAACAACGACTTGGCTGGGGGCAGTGGTGTCTATCAGCGAGAAAATAATCTCGCAATAGAGGAGTATGTGTTAGTGCCTGAACAATACAATTCATAAAACACGTGCTGCCTAAATTTATCAAGCCCCTCAGACCTTTAAAAATAATTATTTGGAATCAATAAATTTTGTTGATTTTTTGTTCATTTAATTGGGAATTGGTGTTTATTACCAATCGTTGAATTCTCCACAACTCGACGTCTTCGTGGATGTTTCCTCAGCAATTCTGCTTCTACTTGAGTTGGCTCCCATGCACGATAAAATTCTCCCAGGCTCAACGACTTGGCTGACTCGCTCCATTGTGCCTTTGCAACTGTCAGTAATTCTCTATCGTATACATAGTCACCGCATTGGAAGCACAAAATATTACCGTAACAGAGGTCGACAGCTGAAATAAATTCGTTGAGGTATTACATAATGATTTTTTTTCTTCTTCCAAAAGAAGCTTTGAATATTGAAGTTTAATATATAATATATCATGATTTAGTGACTTTTCTTTACCTAAAAAATGCTTCTTCGTTTTTGCATGCTCCTGAATATGACCCTTGACATAGCAACCAAAAAAGATACAATGCAAACAAGAATGGAGCCTATCCTTGTACGTTTTGCAAGTGTGACACAAGCAGCTGACGGCCTGTAAAAAGATGATCTCATTAATCAACGTGGAAGGAAAAGAAAAATCAATTCCACGCACCTAAACCAATCTACCCATGAAATTATTCCCCTACAATATATTCTCAAGAGAAAGTTCAAATCTTATTGAATTTCCTCGGATTTCTTTTTGTATTGCATTCAAATAATAAAAATCAGTAATCAGGAAAGAGTTACGAGAAAAATAAGCGAATTGTTACAACAAATTTTACAATTTCAGTACAGGGTGACCAACTCTTGATATCCGACCCTGAGAACCTGAATGAATCGTAAGTGTGGACGATTTCACGTACAGCATAATAGTGACTAGTGTGCATGTAAATACAGGGTGTTTGCATTTTGCTTGGGTACCCGAGTGATGAAATCAGAGAGCCACGAGTCCTGACACTGCTACAAACTGGCGTCATGAATTATAACCTAAACATCAAACTCCACTCGCTGCTCATTCAATAGCATATTCCCACAAATCAATAGATATAAATGTAATTCTGCAAATTTTCACAATTACACTCGCCACATTCTCACAAGTTCATTGTAATTAAGCGAAAAATGAAAAAATTGGTAAAAAAATACCGGCAATTATTATTGCCACTAACATCATTTGAATATAAACAAAAACAATAATTCACACCTTCCTCACGCGTGCCTCTGTCGAAGTACTCGTTACAAAGTAAGAATGTATAACTTTGTAAGGTTGTATTCCCTTGGCAGCTTTAAAATTATTCAAGTGTATGCAGCCATGGTCGCTCATCTCAGTCCGACTATTACGGCGGAGATGCACGAGACTCTTTCTCGTTTTCTCAATTTCACTCCAGTATGCTTTGATCTGATGCAAACGTAACCACCACTGTTGTTATTAATTTTATTTGATTTAATTGATGAGCCCCAGTATGATTCACGTGAATTTGACGTGAATTTCGTAACAATAGGACTTGTGTATTTAACCGGGGCGTAGCACGCTGGCCTTGGAAGGATCGCGCGTGTCGTTGACATGGAAAAGCGCGTGAGCCCTCAAAAAATAATTGCTTGTTGTTTTTTTTTCCAGATAAAAAGAAGAAATCCTTTGGACTACACCTCAGCTGCCACACTGTTCTTTCTCCACAGTCGTCAGTTGTGTTTGTCTCACGCGCACGATGTCCTCTGATTTTAAATGCCCGGAGTAATCGAACCAGTGAGATTTCGGAGCAATAAAGAGAACGAGAGAGAGGGACGTCAAAGAGCAAGAGAGAGAGATTAAGAAAGGGAGAAGGGGCTGAAGAAGATGAAATTTGCTAGGACGCGTTGTGTTCTCTCGGCCCACGTTTTGCCCCCACGTTTTCGACACCCGGGCGTTCACGGACACCAGCCGGTCACTGCAGCGGCGCCGGTACGAGCACTCCAACCTTCCCTCCCCTCTTGCTGCCTAATCCCCCACCACTGCGGATTGAGCCAGGGAAACCAGGGGTGGAGAGGCACGTGTGAGGAGCCCAGACAGTACCGTTAATTTCCGTGAAGTCTTTGGCATTTAAATGCACAGTTGGCTTTTGGAAAATTGGTTATTCGAGGATTTTCATCGGATTTCGAGGCTTTCGGAGGTAAACTCTTTCGCCTGCTTTTGATAAGTCATCTCTAAATGATGCAGAATATCCTGGGAGACGCTGGAGAGGACGAGTTCATCTGATGAGGGAACTTCTTGTGGTGACAGGAGAATTTCTTGATACGGCACTGACACTCCCCGATCCCTCCCCCCTCTCGCCCATAAGGAACAGCTGCGCATAGTACACATCCTCTCAGACGTATCGGTGTTTGTAGTTTGCACTCTGGAACCGTTTTACTTTCTCAACCCTGACTTTATCGTGATGCGGACAGGTTTCTTCCATCCCTCGTCTGCTTGTTGAAGAAAGAAGTGGATTCGCATAGTTTCTTTATTGAATTCTTCTGGCAGGTGGTTGGAAGTGGGCAGCAGTTCAGATGTAACTTTAATCGAGAGTCAAGATTTCGCAATTTCATGTCATCGAATTTTTCAAAAATTCGTAGGTTCTCTCCCAGTGGAGATTTCTCTCTCAAAATTTGGGCAGGTAGTCTTCATACCATTGAGAAAGTGTAGAAAAATTTTGAAAACGCTATCTCGAAGTGCTAGAAAGTACTGGTCAATCAAATATTACCATTCCGGAATGTAATTATCATAGAATTTTGTGCAAGAGTAATTATGGAAGGACTCTTTCAATTAAAATCACTAGGAAAGATTCAAATGAAAACTTCTCTCATCACATGACAGATGCCACTAGCTTCTATTTTCTATGATGACGTAATTTATTCAAATGATTATTTTCTGTATACTTACTTTAATAATGAGCCAAACTCCTCTTCTAGTGATTTGTAATAATATCAATACTATAATTTATTTTTTATCGATAAATTGAAGTTTTTTTTTTTGTTTCTTTCATATATTTATATACATAATCATACAACGTGTTACATATCTAATTTTTTCTTGTTGTTTTCATTTTTTTTTTCCAGGTTCAGAATAAAGCTAGGACGTTCAAGAGGTGAGAGTGGTTTGAGGGATAAGATCGAAGGGATCTCGAAGGTTTAAGAAACTTTTATTCTCAATTATTCTTCAATTTTCTTCTTCTGTAAAATGTAATGGACACGATAAACAGATAGGAGTGGTTTTAATGGCGATAAGAAATAGATATAGCCCGTAGGATAAACGCTTTTTTTTTTTTAGTTAGGTATAAATATATGGAACTTGAGATTGTTAGTCTCAAATGTTTAAATTTAAACTACAGTCGCAGAATTCTGCAAAACTTACATCATCATAAAAGACTTTACGTTTTTTTTTGAGTTCATTTTACTGAATTAAATTACTTAATTGTTTTTTTTTGTTTCATTGTTACTTTTTTCTTTTTTTTCGTAATCTCATTTGAACGAGAATTTCGACAATGGTATGTACATACAATAAACAATGTACAGTATTAAATAACAGATTTTTCATCATTTTTCAGACACTACAAAATGCTGAATCACTTTATTTATCATTAATTAAATTTTAATATTAAATGGGTTCATTTTGTTCTTTTTTTCTGGTTTCACTTCTTCAATAATCACTAATGATACCTTTCAATTATTATTATTCTTCTTTTATTTTCCACAAATTTCAAATATTTATTCAAACTCATTTGTAATTTTTCATTTCACATTAATTTTATTATTAAATTCATTTTCATTATCAGAAGAAAGAAAAATGATAAAAATCACAAATGAGCTTGAATTGCATTATCAAACAACAAGCAACATCTTAAGTCATTACGTTCAAAGAATTATTTTCTTTATTCAATTTATATTAATGAAAATTCAATATCCTTAGGATTAATCATTTACGGTGGCATCTTGGTATCTCAGAGTGTGATTAGAACGTTTTCATTTCGTTTATCAATTTAAAATTCGAGTATTTGTAATTTCTCTTTAATAATCATTCCTGTTTTTTCATTAAATTCAATATTCTCATGTTAATATACATAAGTACATAATTCTTCATGATTACAAGAGTATCGATGTCTTTTTTAAAATTTCCAATACATTCCAGAGATTCTCATAAATTTAATTACAATGTGCTATGCACCAAACATCTGCTGCAAGAGTTTATTAAAACATTTTTCATTTTTATTTATTCGCTTTTCACAAGATTGTATTAATAACAATGTGCGATGAAAATAATGATGCATTTTCATCCATGACTGATGCAATAATACTATCTAATTTCTTTACATTAATAATTATAATAATTCTTCAATATTACGAATTTAACTATATATATATATGTATATTTATTCTGATTTTTTTCCTCCCAGCGAATAATTCAATCAGGCTTCAATTATTATTTTATGTTGATTCAATGATAAATAATCTAATGCGACAGTTTATCGATTTAATCGATCCTCCTCACTTTAATTATTGATTCAATTAATTATCCACTTTATTAAATACTCTACGAGTAATTTTTTTCATATTATTTAATTTTTCCTCAAACTACATTTCTTCGATTAACAAAAAACAATATTAAATTCCAAGTAATATCAATAATTATGAGAATTTAGAGGAAAAATAAAAAGAAGAGAGAGTATTACAAAAATTTTAGAAAGAAGAAAAGCATCAGCGATTATTCGTAATACTCTATCTCTTTATTAATAACATTAAAGTGATAATGTTAATTTGAATTTTTGTCTCTTAATCATTTTGTCGTTAATCGGATTTTTGTATAGAATTTTTCTTGATTTTTATTCAGGTATAAGTGGGGCAGTGCTTTATGTACAACAGGCAAAAATCCAGCCCATGGCACCATTAAACGCGACTTTATTGCATTTTTATTTATATACTTGTTTTTTCTTAATTTCTTTGTTCCACTTATTTATTCTTCATTTAATATCATGAATTTAAATCCTTATTTTCATTCTCTACATTGAATAAATATTATTTATTCGTTAAGTGTCTGAAATGAACTTTTTTTTCTTTTCAATTAAAAATTTCTTATTATTACAAACGTGAAAAATTGAGTCCTTCAGAAAATGAGATTCATTCAACGTTTTTTTTTTTTCTTTAACATTATTATGGGTTTTTTTTTTGTTTTCACATGAACTCTAGTGTCCATGTGTGTGGGTTTTTATATCATTCAATGTAACGAGTGATTATTGTTAATAAAAAGGAATTAAATGTGATTTTTCAATTTCTTGTAATTTTAATTCACATTAATTTCCTGCAAATTATTTACAACAATCACTTGCTTTTTGTTAACTAGTCCAAGCCAACTATCTACTCCGAGTTTAATAAGAACTTGAAATACAATTTGTATTTTCCTATTCCCTTTTGTTAACTTTATTTATAGTTATCATATGTCTTTCATAATATTCCATTTTGTTTATTACATTTGTTTTTGTGGTTTCGTAATAACTCTGAGGGTCCATTTCATGCATAAATGCAGGATTTTGTGTTTACCCCAATTTCTTGGATTTTATGGTCATGGAGATGGGATTTTCTAATTATTTATTCATTACATGAGACTCAAAAACAATATTCTCATGAAAAAAATCCAATTCCTCAAATTTCGAGATATTTCCAAAGAAACTTTAAAGAAAAATCATTTATTTCTCATTTTAATTAATTCTTTTCAACCGAGCTCGTGTTATCAGTGTCGTGCGTGAAGAATTGTGCTTTTATTCTCCCAATTGATATGAATTTAATTGAAAAAAAGAATTCCATCCATAAATTCAAGGTATTTAATAAATTTAAAATAATTGAGATAATATGGTAAATAAAATTCCAAAGAAAATTGCCAACAATGTATTTATCAACTGTGACGATAATTATGCTAAAAAGAAAACCGTTAGATTGAATTTATAATTATCTCAATTAATAACTCATTTAATTACTTCCTTATATTAATGATTTAATTGCAATAAATGGGTATTTTCATTTTAAAATATTAATTCATTTTAAATTTTCTATGATACACTAATTAACAACAGTAACGACAGAAAAATATGCTTTTACTCTGAATAACGAAGTTCATTTAATTTTCCATTAGTTTTATTTGGAAAAAAATTATCTCCCTCTTCTATTATCCATTTTCTTCATTTTTTTTTCATTTTTCAGATCATTATCCGTCGTAGAACACTGGAGGCAGGAGATTGCACATCCTAAAGTAGACATCTTCGGACAGTTTTCTTCTTTTCCACTGACATTATCATAATTATTAAAAGAAAAAATAAAAATGAATTGTTTAAATGAATTTCAAAACTATAGAATTCATGATGAAGAATAGAATTATCTTCTATTAATGTATTTCACGTTGAATATTAATTTTGAAGAGGTTTTTCATATACAATAAATATTAATAATTAAATCCTTGGAAATAATTTATTTAAACGAGACGTAAAATTCCAAGGTTCAATAACGAGTTTCAAATTACGTTTTTTTTAATTCTTATGTTATTATTATTATTAATATTAAGACAGAGAAAGATTTAACAAGCAGACAGACATGCAGACAGGTATAGACAGACGTACCGACGTAAAAACACTAATTTCAGAAAAATTTAAATAATTTAAATAATAATGATTAAAATAATAATAGCCTCAAGTCCGATGGCTCTCAATGTTAATCAGCAAAAATTGTGAATTATTCATTAGTACAAATAGCCAACTGAATTATTTATATTTATGTACAATTATGCTCTGCTAAATTCTTTTAATAATTGTAAATATTTTGGTTTTTCATTGAAATTATTATGATTATTTATTATTTAATTATTTAATTATTTTTTTTCACGATGCCATAACGCCCACGATCTTATTTACATATAATTTTATTTCAATGCAATGATAACTGTGTTATTATTAATTGAAATAATCTTAATTAATTAATTAATTAGTGTATTATACCTAAGCACAGGTCGCCTCTGGTGAATCGAATAAGAACGTTTACTTAATGAATATGTATTTTTTTTTTCAAATATACAAGGGTGAAGTATACATTGCCATGGACACAGTGAAAATAGAATGTTTTTTTTAAATATACTTATTTTTTCTTTAATGTTCTGTTACAAGTTCGATGATGATGGAAGCATCAGAGATGTTGGGATAATGGGTTTTTTTTAATTTGAGTGTCGGTTTTATTCAATTTTTTGTTCATTTTCGGATGATTTTCATTTCATCTCGAAGAAGTTTGTCAGTAGAATCTCATGAATTCCGCAGATGGACGAATGAAGTAGGATTTTGTGTTGCGAGATTCATTTTTTTTTCATGAGAGAGAAGAAAAAATAAAATTACAGAGCTTAAAATATAACAGATATTTGGTCCCAACCGCGGCGAGACAGATAAAACAATTACTATTATTTTTTTCTTCATTTTCTTTTTTTTAAATTATTCTTTTTCAGCTTATGCTCTCATTCCATTCTTTATTTTTTGTGGGAGATTATATTCACATATTTCACTGTCAACGTAAATATAATGAACGACCGAACGAACGAATTCTATGAAACTTTTGAAGAGAATATGAATTTAAATTTCAATAAGCCAATTGTTGAGGAATTAAATTAAAGCCAGGAAAAATTAATTAAGTCTGCAATTCAATGAATTCCGTGGAAATGCCCAGAAAAAAATTACTGCCAAAAGTTAAATTAAACATTGAAAAATAATTGAAATTCAATTTCCTCTGGTCAACTTGCGAACTTTTATTTTTCATTAAATTGAAAATTGGAATAGAAAGATGAGGACCTTTGAAATATTAATGGTATTAATTTGCGCAACCGAGAGCACGAGATTTTCGTGAAATTGTGGAATCGATGGTAATTATATTCATAGGGGAGATTGGGGTAAAATGGACACTCTGATTGAACAGTTGGAAATAGCGATTTTCGATGGAATCATCAAAAAAATTCTATCTCCAATATTTCTCTCGATTTCTCGTAATATACAATTTCATACTGAGCATGTGTCCATTTTACCCCTTGTGGCCTTTCTACCCCACCTTCCCCTATTAGATGGTATAATTCGTCCCTCGTGTTCAATTAGTTAAAGTAATAAAGACGTTCATTAACGATGCGAGCATCGTAATAAAGCTTTTCCTTCACTTCATTTCCTATTTAATTACGTACTTTGCATTTATGGGGATGATGGTCAATGGTAATTGCACAGGGGAAGGTGGGGTGAAAAAGACACTCATCAATTATTCAATGGAATCATCAGAAAATCTCTATCTCGAACCGTTGAATCCAAATGCCCATTTTACCCCACCTTCCCCTATAGTAAAGTAGAATAATCCTTTTTTTTTCGTTTTTTTTTTTTTTAATAATTAATCATTCTAATATCAGATATTGGTAAGGATTGAATTAGTCACAAGTTATTAACAGTAGCAACAGGAGCGGCTCCTTCACAATTATATATTCCTTTTTGTTAAGTATCGCTTAAGTTGACGAGTGAAAAGTTGTTTTTTTTTTTTAATTTCAGTTAATTGAAATGATTGAATGTACTCAATGTTCTTTCTTGCAATCAATGCTTTTCAACTCTTTTCTTAATTTTATAATAAATGAATACTTACAATACTTTTTTTATCTCTAAATTTCTTCAATATTTTGTTTTCTTTTCATTTTTAATCGATAATTTATTAGTTCGATCACCGAGTCACAAGACACATAATGGTGAATTATAATTTTTTCCCTTTTTTCTTCATAATTTCCTTTGGCTGACAAATAGAGCTCTGTTCCAGTCATCCTCGCGCACTGAACTCTCTCTCTTAATTAATTAATTAATCATTATAATTATTGAATCATTTTCAATTTGTGCAATTAGCACAACGGAATAATTGTCTTGATCTTCACTTATATTTATTTGAATTTCACACATTATCAAATGAACTCATTACGTTTAGGTAATTTCATGAATATAATTTGTTAAAAAATAAACTCTCAAATATAATTATATGAAATAAGAAAAAATCAAAAAATTTGAGTATGATTACAACACGAATAATAACAGAGAAAAATTAATAATGATAACGGGCGGATTTTTTCATTATTTTTCATTTATTAATTCAAGAAAAAGAAAAAAAAATGATTTATTCCTCAATTCCCCAGTGCTAATTAAAAACATAAAAATAAATAAATCTATTTTCTCTATAATTTAAAAATGTATTAATTTTTTTCATCAACATGTTTTTCATTATTTTTAAATAATTATTTTGTGTTTGACAGTTCGTTCGTTCGACCGACTCTATGCATCAGCATGTGAACTCGCTAATAAATGCGAGTACCATCAATGAATTTATTTCATTTCTTTTCATTCAATATTATCCCGCAATTAAGTGCGCTAATTAAAATGGAGTGGGTGTGTGGTTTTTTTTTTTATTAAGAGAGGAAGGAAGCGGATGGTATCGATGAACGACGAATGAAGATGTCATTAATAGTATTAATAATTTAAATATATACGAAATATAACAATAACAGTGAATAACACGATAACGATGACGCTCGCATCGATTACTTTTTTTTTCTTATTTGCTTCTCCTTTTTTTTTCATTCATTTAAATTTCAAATATTTGACTATACATGACGTTATTTTTTTTTTTTTTTTTTTTTTCATTTTCTTCACTCTATTTTCTCTTTTAATTATAACGATGTCACCGTGTCCAACTCCTGGTCGTGAACGGGACGTTTGGTATTATTTTTCCCATTTATTCTTGCAATTAATTTCCATTTTTCTTTTTTTGTTAAATCTTGTTTTATTATTTATTTTCGAACTTGAATTATAACAGGCCAAGTTGCGCATTGAAAATTATTCATATTATATTAGCGAAAAGGGACGAAGCTCGATCTGTCGATCAGTTTTTAGAACGATCGATCCAATTCGTTGATTTGGCGTATAATATTTCATTTTTAATTAACCCTCAATTAATAAAGTCCAACGTGGGGGATAGATTACGAAGCATTTTGTTGCTAGCATTTGCCAATTGAATAAACAGCAAAATCATTCGCTTGCACTCATTTAACATTAAAAAAAATCAAATTAAAATTGTTTATTATCATGAAATTAAAATTCTCTGGTTTACAATGCTTCGAACGATAGACCAATTATTTAATTAATTACATTTTTTTTTATCCAAATTCTTTCATTGCCTTAATTAATTACTTATATTATACGCACTTTAATTAAACGCATGCATATCATCCCGGCAGTTTAAAGGATACTCCCTCAGAAGCGTGAGGGGAATATAACAAAAAACGTTTTTTTGATGTTCTATTCACTTATTTTCGAAATATTCTCAATTATTTAATTTAATCTTCTTCATTCCCCTCGATTGGAGCTCATTCCTTTTCTCAATCTACTCTCTAATTAAATCCCTGCCTAAACTCATTCTTTCCCTCAACTTCTTCACAATTAAATTTTTTCCGCTATGTAAAATGGCCATCGTTAAAAGTTAAAACCTCTAAGTTTTATCTTACTTCAATATTATTATTTTAGTGTTTTTTTTTTCTGTTTTTTCATTTTTAATTTTATTCTTCAAGATCCTCTCAAGAGAAACTAATTCGACCTAAGTCGCATAACAAGATAGCGAGGCGCAACGAGGACGCGACGTTTTTTTTTTTTTTTTACTAAAATTCGTAGTGACACAATGAAACGCAATGCGTAGCGATCTAGACTTGAATATTACGTTTTTTTTAATCAATTATCTTGCACTTGAATTAAAAATTATCCCCGATGAAGAATGAACCGATGTCTTCGACATCTGACATTATTTATTTAATCAAATTCCTCCTCGCCGCATTTATTTTCTCAATTTAATGAATAATATTCTATTTTCTGTGGATTTATTTAATTTTCTACATCAACATTTGCCGAATGAAGGTATCCAGTACCATCGTGTCCTCTAGCATTCCCCAAACTCTTAATTCCCTCCGTTTTATTTTATTTTTCCACGTCGGACTTGTCTTATCATCTAAATCATCTTATTAGTACTCTTTTTTTTATTTTTTTTCTTATGCATTATCATTAATTATTCATTAATTTCATTAAATGTGTGTATATCCCCGTTCGCATTTACTCATACACAATTTTATACGCATCTATACAATGTGTCTTGTGTTTCAATTTTTTTTCATCTAAATTATTTATCTCTTTTTCATCTGGAATTAAATCGTTTAATTATTCATTTTTTCATTCTCCTTATTCTTCATTGAGTTTCAAATCTTCCATAATTTATTACTATTTTTTTGTTGTTTCCTCACACTAGAGATACTCGACACAATCTAATCATAAATGATTAACACTCAAAATCACCAATCATACCTATTATTCGTCGCCGTTGGCGCTTGGACTGGTACAGTATTTGGATTTATTATCCTAAGCGTAATTTTATTCATAACGGCGATCCGGCGTTGGATACAATACTCCAAGTGAATATAGGTACTATGTAACGAGTAAACACGCCGTAATTTATTTCATTAATTCTTAAATGTTCCATTTTTTAATTTATTTCTTTCATTAATTAATTCTTCCATTTGTTCATTGTTAAGTGAATTTTATTAATTCGTTAATCATCTTAACTCCTTTAAGTTATTTTTTAATTTTTTTTTTTGTTATTAATTCAATTGTTTTCATGCCCTAAGTTGGAGGTACGAGGCATAAGTACCCAATTATTACATTCTTTAAAATCATTTTTTTCTTTTAAATAATAATCGCGGTAAGGCACCCCCTGTGCAGAGTTATTCGCGGAAGTACATTGATACAAACTAAATGACTAGATAATCCTTAAGTCACGTAACGGTGTAGCTTCGATCGCGCGACGGATAGGCAGGTGGATAGTTCATGTATTTATAGTGATTCTCATTAATTTTTCATCCAAATTAATATGTTCTTTTTTTTTACAATAAAAATGGATAAACCGAGGGACAAAGAAATGTAGATTTTCCATTCTGTTATTATAATTATTATTCTTTAATATATAGTTAAAGCGAGAGCGAAAGAGAAAGAGATTTACTTTAATGAATTTTTTCATTTTTGTTTAATTGATTTTTTTTCTTCAATTTCGGCGGAAAGAGACGCGCGAGGCGATGCGTGGCAGTCCCTGAATTTTAAATCTTTTATTTATCTCTTATTTTTTGTTTTTCCAAAGAAACAAAGAACATTGGGGACTTTCATATGAGTCTCCAGGGAGCTTTCCCTTATTTCAATACTATTTAGAATATTAATTGCATAAAAATGATAGGCAAACATTTGAAGTGTTTAATTCTTCATTATTATAATGTCATTAATTTTATCTATCTTTTTTCTGCAAAATTTTCATTATTTTCAAATAATCGTTGAATAAAGAAAAATTGCAAAGAAAAAGGCAAATATGAAAATACCCATTTTCCACGGTGCTTGTGTGAATAACCCCGCAATATAATACATCTATACATTATGTTTTTTTTTTCCGAAATATTATTCAGCGATTGAACATTATCGCATAGCATTCAAACACAGATAATTGATGTCTCTTTCTATAAAAGGAAACAAAAAAATTGAAATTCACGAATATTATAATGCGATTAATTGGAATTAATTTCATGTCACAGGTGCATTAAAAATGAGTGTAAAAACGAGAATAAACTAAAATAATAATCATACGCGAATAATCATCGAAATTCTACAAATTACAACAAATACAAGAGAAAGAAAAACGTCAATTAAATAAAATAATAAATCGACGAACAATTACGACGAAATTGGGAAGGCAGTGGTGCGTTATTTCGGTATTTTCTAGTTGTTTTTTTTTTTTTTTCTGTTCTCATTTAGTGCGACACTCGCCAGTCAACAAACTATCTGGTTTGTGCTCGGTCATATAAAAACGAAGCACACATTATTTATTTTTGCACACAATAAATTAATTTTTCCCGATATACAAAAGTTCTTCCATGACCATTTCACGTTTAAAGCGCATAGCGCATGAACAACGTGCAGCATTAACACGTGAATTAAGTGGTATTATCGTTAATTAAAATTAATTTATTTTCATTTTATTTATTTGTGTGTATTTTGTGAAGTGAGTCCGGTTTGTCTCTTCCGCCTCCCTTTCCCTTTCCTCTGGCAATTAATATATATATGGCTTTCGTTATTACTCATTTTTCAATTATCTTCCCTGTACATAATTACTATGGAGAAAGAGAGACAGATACTGAGAAAGTCTATTGTCCTATATTTAAATTCCCTCATTACTTCATATATCTCTTCAATGGACCACCGCACATTGAGTCTCATAATCCGTTTTAATGTTCGCGCACACCCGACGAGGAGACGTCTCCAAAAGAGTTTATCCCCGAGAAATAAACAGTATTTCAATTACTCAATCTCTTAATTTTTCATTAAAAACAATTCGCGCACAATATGAAGCGAGGCCGCTGAGTCATCGACGATGATAATTCCACCTGCACTTGAATAACAAATTTCTCGCCGTATCAATTTCACTTGTCATTGACACTCAACGATTATCATGAAAATGAGAGAAAAAAATTGAGAAAACTTAATAGTAATTCCTGTGTCAATTAGCAAAACACTTTCATCGTCTTCATGCTGCATTGATGACTCTGAGTATTAAAGCTGCAATTATTTAATCCTCACGTTCCTCGTTGTTCATTGGTTATTGTTGAACCTCTGATTCATTGAGTTTCTTCCTGCGCTGCTGTTTATTTTCTCCAAAATTCTCTGATGTGTCAGTCTAGTATTAACAAAGTGCAATAATTAAATTTGTCTTAGACTGCTGTCTCTGTGTGACTGTGACTGGAGAGACGTTCAACATCAATTTCAGGTACGCCCAATTCATCGGGTATGTTGTCTGCATAATCGATGCTGCTTGTTTGTGAGTGCCGCTTGCTCAGCGATGACTGCTTCCTTAGTACCTCTGCTAGTGTCAAGCCGCTGTGTTCACCGTAACGCGTGTCTAGGCCCTGCCGAAATGCGTTTACTACGCGGATCTGGAACGCAATTTGTTGCACATGATGAGATTAGTTTGTTCAATTATTACAAAATCTTAAAGTAAGTGTAATTTTTTTTTAGTAACCATTCTTTTTCCACATTATTCTCAATCGATACATCATAGTATGTATCGTAGGTTGAAGCAGAGGATCACATGGGAGACATTTCGATTACTCGAAACATGGGTAAACGTGCAAGGATGGCTCGCGTTGGAAAATAAGAGAAATAGGTTCATTCTGCATTTGTGGAATATTTCACACTATTTGACACCTCGCGTCACTTTTCTCCATTTTTTTTTAGATCATAAAACAGTATTTGCATGCAACGGCTCATTCCCAAACAATATGTGTATATACATATTTTATTTTTGAAGAAATAAAAGAGAGAACGTCGGATTCTCTCCGGTGTGAATCGCAAATTATGTTTGGCATAAAAGGAAATATTTAAAAAAAAGAGGTATGCATCAGAAAAAAAGACGCGAGGAAAATAGTTTCATGGGAATTTTTGGAATTCGTGTATTGCCCCGGGAGTTTAAAAAAAAAAACAAGCGTTTCTCGTTGGAATGTGGCGTTTTGTACTTCCCCTTTTTTTCAAACCCCACGAACTGCGAGATTCATATTTATTTATACACATATATTGATATGTGAGAGAATTTATCATACCGTATACCGATGCGGCGAAAAAAGGCATGCATGATTCACGTACAATTGAAGGAAATTTAAAAAAAGAGTCGAGTTTATAGAAATGCGAGATATGAGCAAATATATTCGAGCCATTCCTCGCACAAAGAAATGCGTTTAACAGTAATTGATATTCGAATCTCAATTAAATAAATTATACACAAAATTAAGAGGTACAATGCAACTAAATCCGTTGAAGCGTTTTCCTTGTAAGCTCAAACTTTTCTCATTCAAATTGGCTCAATTAATTTTTTTGTCCTTCTCTTCTTTGTTCCACATCTGAAACACTAGTCCTCATTGAAACTAGGTTACACAGAAAAGAGAGAGAGAGAGACTGTTTCTGTGTTCACTTACAACAGCCCTTTGTACCTCGAGCTTGACTATTGCTGCAATGGGAGATAAACAGAAAGCTCTTTGAGATTTGTCCCAGAAAATGGGAGAAACTGGGATGATATTCTAATACTGTGAATTCTGAAGAATAGAAGCAAGGATAATAGTTTCCTTCATTTTAATTTTTATTTGATGACGATTAAACATAAATTATTAAAATTAATTCATTCACATGCTGAGGAATGACTCGTGTAAATAATAATTTAAGCATCTTCTGGAATCTGAAAGCGCAAAGCTGTTTTTGCTGGGATTTTGAAGCTGCTAAAGCAATCACATTTACAGAACACATTCAAGCTTTTCACATGCAATCAAGTGTAACAATGTTGAAGCAATTCGTCCTTTGATTAATGTCCATCAAAAGGCTTCCTTTGACACAAAAAAAGAAGGGACTATCTCCAACATCATCATTCATGTAGAACAACTTTCTGGACTATGCAGAGGACATTCAGAACCATAGCATGCATCATTGAAGTTGATCACAGGACAATAATGTTTGAATTCAGTCGCGATTCTCCATAGACCGACATTTACTATCCACCTTGTAATGATCGTTGGCGACACAGAGATCATTAGAAATAGTACATATAACATAAAATATTGAAGCAGTAAAATGAAAGTTATCAGTTTTTATTGACCATCAATTTTTATTGGAATGTCTCGAAATTCTGGGGTCAGAATTTTTGTGGTAATTCTGCATCCCCTTTTATTTCTCAGATATTCTCAATAAAAGAGGAGAATAAAACTGAATTACTCTCATTCTTCCACTGGTTAATCAAGGAAACAATGAAAAATAAAACTATTCCGACCACCCAGCCACCAATTAAACGAAAAATTCATAATTCCTTTCACTCCTCTCTTTTCCTTCACATCATATACTTACGCATTTGTTTCATGTGTGCCGTTGCCAAAGCATCCCGATAAAATATTGGGAGAGATAACATTAACTTTCCAATGGTTTTTAGGTGAGGGTAGTAGGTAATGATAACTTGTGGCTGGCAGGAATTACAGAGAATATTTTTTTTTTACCATGCAGGAAGATAATGAACGTTTTTACACATTTTTCTCTCTCAAATTTTTCATTCAATTGTCCCGACAGTTTTGATAACACTCGATGGCCTCCGAAAATGTTGCCAAAGACCATTTTCCTGTTTCATTAAATCCTCGTGCCCCTTCTTTTTGTCCTGTTCTCTCCATTCAATAAATAAATTAAAATAATTGTGTCGTTGCGAGGACTGCTTTTTTTTTCTATCATATTCTTTTATGAAAATTTAATTCTATCAATTGCACAATCAATAACGGCCTGTGTTTAGATTATTGTCTTGTCCCGTTCATTATTAATTCAATTGTATGAATGAACACGAGAATGCGATCATGTTCATTGAATTATTTCGAATTGAATTCATAACTAATACTAGGTACATTGATGCAAAGCAGAGCAGGCACTAAAATTTTAAACGTTTTTCTCCATTTTAATTTTAAATAAATCATTTAATGTGGATGATGAATGAGGGAATTTTCCGAGTCATTCATTTTCGTGAGGAAATTCGTAAATTGCAGGATTCATTGTATTATTTTCAATAAATGCAACAAAGCCTTGGAACAAAAAACATAATAAAATATACATTTTTCTATTAATATTCTCTATTGATTCTGACACATTGACAGATTGACGTTTTACGTTCAAACTCTCGTGTGTGTCATGAACAGCGCTGTCAAAATCAGATAAAAGCTGTTTTTCATTTTTTTCCTAGCATCGAGCTTTCATAAATCACTGAAAAAAAAAAACTGGCTGAATTTAAATCAATGGAAACTGAAAATAAAAGATACTCATTACGAAAAAGCGTCTGGACGTGATAACTGAGCAGATAATTCTTTTTTTTTCTCTACACACAGAAAAAGCAGAAAAGGTCGAAGGTAAAATAATAATGGGAGAATAGTTATAACAACAATAGATACTAGAGCACAGAGAGAAAATAAAAAGATTACAGTAATAAATGGGCGAGAGGATGGACTTGGAATATGAAGACAAAAAAAAGGGGGTATCAGATGATTTATGAACGAGGATAATGAGAATGATCAAATTATTTTTACGTGAATGAAGAATACGAAAAAACTCATAATAAAAAAGGTTTAAAACAGCTGCTCCAAATGGAGTAACAGATGAAAAATTTGAAAATAATTGAAGCAGAAAGTTACAGTCAAGAGCATAAACAATTTTTTTTCATTTCTTTTGAAATAAAAAAAAAATAACAAGTTTTTTTTTTTATAAAAGAAATAAGAAGAAGAAGTGAGCAAGAGAGGAGCGCTTACAGCTTGGTCTGTCGAGCTCTTGCTGTAGGGTACCGGTATCAAACGTTCCTGCAACTCGCCACCTATCACCTTCAAGAGTAAAGGGTAATATAATGGTTACAACAGGGTGGCATGAGCAAAAAATGTGATATAATTGTTTTTAAAAAAAGTAAGTAGAGTAGAGAGCGAGAAAGAGCAAAGAGCAGATCCTATATTTCCATTTTTATGTATTTCTGAGAGATTAATTGTTAAAAAGAATATGTAAATGAGTTTTTAATTATCGAGTAATTGAGTTAATATATTTCTGTAGGATAAATTAATATGCACTGAAGGAATAGTAAATATATAAAGTTTCAATCTTATTGTTTTCCCAAGTTTTACCACAATATTTTGTTATCAAGTATAGATCGCATCGAAAAAGGGTACTATAACGATATTTTCTCGTCAGATAGATGGACACTTGTAAATGAGTATTTTTTCACAATTAATAGAGACAGAGAGAGAGAGAGACGAAAAAACAGGAGAATAAAGTGTGAGAGAAGCATACATAGGCGATGCATGAATAGAGGCAATAATTTGAGCTTATTTCAGTAAATTCATTTAAATAAATTGTGTGACTTTGTACTGAGATAAAAATGTTCATGCGTCCATCGATCAGACGACCTGGGTACTCATTTTCGTGCTTATCAAGGATAAATAACCTGAACTAGAGTACCAGAGAACTGGAGTATCAACACAAAGAGGCGTATCGTCTTTCCCAAATGACACCATTAGGATGTATATCCCTTGAGAACGAGAGATATCTTTCCTTTGGTATCTTGAGACTCGTGTAAACGTAAAAAATAGCCCCGTAAGGTCATACTGTTATATATAGGATTGAAAAAATATTAACAACGCAATACATAGCTTTTACGTGATTAAATAAATGATAATATATGAGTAAATAGTATAAAGGTCCACAGGGTGAATAATATTAATTATATTAATAGAGTCGAGTAGAGTGTAAAGAGAAGGGAGTGTCCACGTAAGAATATATATGAGGCGAGCGAGCAGGCAAGTATCATAGTTAATCATAAATTCATTTACAGAACAACCGTTTTAGTATCAATTGATTACGAGTTTTATTAGTAGCAATAAAATGTGAGAGAATTAATTAAAGAGTTTCATCGCATTAGAACTAACTTTTATCCTCATCTTCTGGGAGATAAAGCTGCGGATTATTTTTTTAATCGAGGGAGAAAGATGGTTACTTGGATTTTCACAGGAAATTTTTTCATGAAATACAAGAGTGAGGGAGAATAATAATAAATGAGAGTTCAAGAACATGTCAATGGTCCTCAGGTTGTCAAAAACCGCGTTTCCTCGTTCTCGATAATGCGACAATGATAATAGTAATAAATAAATGAGAAAAACAGGCGATCAATGGGTCTTCAAGGTCCAGTCCGAGGCCGTGTATTTGTGCCATTTTTATTTCATTCGAGGGTCGAGAAAAACGTAATTATTTGAGTCCTCTTTCTTCCATTACGTAAAAGCAGTCCCCGATTTCTCATGATTTTTTCTCAAATTGATAATGGGAATTTTTCAAGTAAATAATTAAATACAAATTGTGCGGTCGACTCGAATCAACGTTCACATTGATGCACATATTAATTTCACAAGTTATTTAAAATTCAAAAATACATTATCTTCATTATAAAGTGCGAAAAAGAATTCGAGTCGAGTCAACCAATCACACGGGGCCCATGCTCATTGTTAATTATCTTCGAAACATCACCTCTGTTTTAATCGCATATATACATATGAATTAATTCATTAAATTTGTTTAAAGTTCAATGGTTCTTTTAATCGTATTTGTTATTCACCTCTCGCATTATAACATCACAATAACGTCTTAAATTTTAATTACTAGAATTAGATCGATAGCAGTAAACCTAGCTATTCACTAGTTCAATAACAACCTAACGATTTCCATCATTTTTTTTTCCATATATAACTATGCGTTTACTCTGTGTTACTTGTCTCCTTCTTTATTCTCTCTGTTTCTCTTGTGTATGTGTGTGTGTGTCTTTACTCTTCATTTCAACGATCGAAATCGATTAATCATATACTTTGTAGCGGCAAAAGAAAGACGAACGCTATTATTATTTATCGAGTGCTCTGCGCTTTTCCCATGAGATAATATGGCTTAGTCCAATTCATTGAACGGACTGTCTATTGATTTCTCGCTCGTGTAAATGTTTCTATTGATTTACGACATACATGTCATGTGCTCGGGGAAAATTAAAATGAAATAAATGATAATCCCTCGTAACTCTGTTTCACTGTTATTAATGTATTACTCTTTTTTTTACCTAATCCCTCTATCACTCTTCCCCTTTTCTTCATCTATTTTTAAATAATTTTATTTTCACTGCAAAAGTATAAAGTTCTGACACTGGGTACTGAAACACGGTAATTGAGTTTACAAAAGCTTCGTTAACTGTACATACCGTGAGTAGTCCACAGGATTTTCACATCTACGTTAAACGTTAATTTAGTATATACCCTTTTCTCCAAGAAACGCAAATGAATTCAATTAGATTCGTGTTAATTGTTTCAGTTAACGAGATTTACCGTAAGAAATTAAAAAAGTTTTGCCCTTTTTATTTTTTCACTCTAAGCTTTTTCAAATTGCGTGGATTTACTTTTGTGTAATAGGTTTTTTTAAAATTCGTTTTACATTATTTTTGGAATGCTCTTTTTATCCTGTTCGTCGTAACTTCGTGCCGCTTTTTTAACATGTACATCAATAAAAACTTCATGGACCAATGCTAGTAATTTCCCTTTTTCCTCAATGATTAAGAACAGAAATTTTAATGAAATTAAATTGAGAGGAAAACTTATTTCAAGTATATACATGAATCATGTCTACAAGTATTTTATTTTTCTTTTTCTCTGAAGAATTAATGCAATTTCTGTTTTTAAATATATTCTTTTAATCATTATATAGAAATAATTCGTCGTATTTTTCCCTTTTGATTTAAAACCCTCTGAATTTCAATGAAAATTCCATCATACTTTTCATTCAATACAATGCATTTATTTATATCTCTTTTTTAAAATCAATTAATCGTAATTCTTTCATTTTAGTAATTTTTCTCTTTTAAATCTTCATTACGGACATTAACGTAACAGTGGCAGTAGTAAATATTTGGATTAATAACGGTTAGTTTAAAACGATCGTTTTCTCTCATTCACTATACATAGTATATGCAAATAGATAATAAAATCGCCGACAAATAAAGGCGTTCAATTGCCAATGAAAAATTAATTGGCCAATTGCTCTTTTATATTTAACTTTTTTCTTCTCATTGAATTCCCGACAATACAACTGTCGTCTAGATATCTTTAAAGCTCACCCATTACTTTTTTTGTCAACAGAAAAAAAAACAATAAGCCTCACGTCCCCAATTGTTAAACTAATCTTGGCTTCATTCCTTTTTTTTCCTCTCAAAAGATAAAAGAAGACAAATAATAAAATCTCAAATTCTCCCTAAGTCGCCGAGTGTGCCGCTATGAACACAAAAGAGCCAATTTGCAATTTAATAAAAGCGATAAGTACATTTCATTGTGTTTTTTTTCTTCTCATTTTATTAGTATTTAATTCGACATTTCAGAAAATAAAGTTTCGATAAAGAAAACGAGACTCTCCTTTGAATTCTTTTATCTTGAAAATTTGGTAAAATTCATTTATTATCATTGAAATAATTTTCTCTTATTTGATGAAAGAAAAATAGATTTTTGGCAGACCATTTCAATGTGTTTCTACTTTCTTAGTTTTCATTTTAAAACCATTTCCTGGATTATATAGAGCCTCTCTAAATGCCCAAAGTTCTTTTGTCTTTTGGCTTGAATTCAAAATGGAACATTTCCAATTCAGTAATCCTGGTAATTTACCTGAAAACTTTAATAAACTGGCAAAACTTATGAATTTTGCTTGAATAAATAGAAACACATTTTCCATGGTTAATGCACAATAAAATAATAGTATTAATTAATTATAATTAAACAAATAATAATTGTGGTAATCGAGACGTAATTTATCGGGTGTAAGTGTCAGTGTTAATAAACTGATAAGTCTAATTGAATTTTATAATTATTAGAGATAAATAATAATAATATTTTTTCCAATAATAATGCATTATTTTCAATAAGTTTGTCTTATTCAAATATTAATATTAGTAGTTTCTTTACATAATAAAAATTAAAGAGAAAGCTATCTCAAAATTAACACTCAATGGGACACACTTTTATATTAATCATAACTTAACTTAATTTTAATTGTAAGATAATGTGCTTCAATAATAAAGTGTATAAAAAAAAAAAGAACTTATAATAATCAAATAATTGATTGGTAATTGGTGAAGAGTTTTATTATTTCAAGACTGAAAAAGTATTTCTGAAAAAAAAAATAAAACGACTCTTTCAATCTTATTAATATTATTCATTTCGCCTTCCCTGAGCCCCAGAACCTATTAAACCAAACGCGTATCGAGCAGTCGCGTGGGCCAAACATTCAGAGTTAAATAAAACCATAAAATATACAAATTAATTTAAAAAGAAATAAAATAAGAGTGAGTATTGTTAGAGAGGTGGATTTTATTTGTAAAAGCACCTTTTTTTTGCGGAATTTGTTAAATGAGATTTATCGTGGAAGAAAGACAGTAAGTACATTTCATGAAATGTGTTAATTCATTTGTAATTATGTTTCGAAAGAGATAAAGGAAAATAGTAGGCAGCTTATGAAGTGGCACGATGTGAAGTAAATCTGATTGAATGATCTGTTTTAATTTGTGAGTGTATCATGAAAATTTACTGAGAACATGCCATGATAATTGGTATCAGTTTAAAAAAAAAATGGCAAAACTGTCATGTGAATTCTGAGCCCACTGGACTCAAATGCACCCTGATTATGTTTAATTGAGGAAAAAAAAAGAAGATTTCCAACAGGCACACCGGCGGACAGACCATGCAGCATTTTTGACACAGATAAAAGACAGAGACACAAAAAAACCAATTGATGAACGAGTCAGAACAACAGGCAGTCTCGGGTCTCATGCAGAGGTAAGAAGATAGACAAGAATCATGGGCTTAATTTTTTAGTTTATTATTACTTCATTAAATTGTTTTTACTTATCATGAAACTAATGATTAATCATTTGTGATCCAGGAGCATTTAATGATGAATTTAAAGTCAACTTGTGTTTTCATACTCTGCATTAACTGAGAATAATCAGATTTAATAAAACTTGATTGTTATCACGTCAATATAAATTGCATAAAATCGAATTAAGTACTTTCCAAAGAAGAAGAGGAGAATCATGCTGGTCCCAATTATTTCATGTGTATTAAATATATTATGAAGGGTTTGATATTTAAATTCGTCAGAATGATTGAGAAATCAGTGGCAAAAGAGGTGAATTCGTTTATAATTGTGGAATAATTTTCTGCTAGAAAATTGAATCCACTAAAAAAACGACAATCAGCCCCTCAGCTTCTGAAATGATAAAGAGGAGACAATTATAATACCTCAATTGTGCGTGTGATAATGTACGTCGTTGCCCCTAGCCAAATAAGTACAGGGTGAACGCGTTGATGAATATGATGAGAAGAGAAAAGGTGTTTACGAGAAGGGCCTGTCCTATCCCTGGAGCACTGCCAAATAACAGTATTGATAGGGAAAGAATGAACGAAGAAATACTAACAGGAGGAATAAACATTGATAATAATTAATCCCAATGATCAATTGTACCTCTGTCAATGATGAATTAACGGATTAGAAGAGAATCTGATAATGAAGAAGGGTAGATCAGATGACAGGACATGCTGAGGTAAAGTCAATAAGATTAGCCACATTAAATGCTCGTTTCATGAACGAGTTTTGGCAATTCAAGCGATAACATTGGATCATTTGAGCCCAGAGATGGGGAATTTGGTGTTGCACTATCGAGGGCCCTGCTCGTCGCGTGATTCGGACTCAGGGCTTGATGATCAATAGTATTATTGGATGTGCGATTATTATTGGTGTAACGATGATTATTGCTGTACGAGGATCCTGAACCAGGTACATTCAGCAGAAGCGGCGATGCTGGACTGTTGATAGATGGTATACGTGAGCCTTTTGAGCCAGAGTCATGATCCTGTTCGGTGTTGTTCTGCTGTTTTGAAGATTTGTTCATAATATTTGATGAGTCTTCATCAATGTATGTGAAGTCTGATAATGGCCTCGGCCCAGTGTGGCTACGTGAGCTTCGCATACTGTGTAAGCTGTGTAAACTATGAACAGAACGACGCTCCTCCAAATCTTCCAGAGTAGACTTGAAAGCTCTGATTACTCGAAGCTGCAAAAATAGGGAAGGGCGTTTCTATAAGGAGGCGAGGAGGCAGAGGCCAGCGAATAACACACAAGCGCTGCTCTTTTTTTAAAAATGGTTTTTTTGTTTCTTTTCTTTGCTAAACCTAAGTTTTGCCTATTCAAGAGTGAGTGATATAAATAATCAAAAAAAGAAAAAGAAAAAGAATTAAAAAAAACACAGGTTGAATGAATGTTTGCTCTATTTTCATTTGGAGGATTTAACTCTGTCTTTTTCGAGGATAACTTCTCCCTTTTCATTCCATGTATTAGTGGTTTTTTTTTAAAACTCTTTGCTGTGGTAATGTGAAGGGTCAATAACGGGGGATTTCCCTCAATTTGTTTGTGTAATATGGTCTGGGAAAAATAAAAAATTCTGTACACGCGGAAATAACGTGTAAAGGCAGGATTATTTGCAAGCTACGACAACGATTGTCACTGTGGCACACACGCACGATTATTACTTTCATATGTAGGTATCTGTGTTTGTTCATTAAACTAATGAATTCTTGCGTATTTTAATGTCAATCTCATCATCTTCTACGTATTTGCCTGAAACTCATTTTCTTTATGAATTAAACATGAAGCATTCAGTAACTACTCTCCTGACAATTTCATATCGTAGAAAAGAAAATTACTTCCTCTCTGATCGCAAACTGACTTGAATATCTAATTTGCAGTTTTCATTTTGCCAGAAATGGTCCGCGACAGTCCTTCCGCAATGCGGATCGTTTTTATATCTCTTTTTATTCCTTCCATTATATATAGAGAAGAAAAAAAAACATTATTTTACGATAGTAAGATGTAAGATCAATAGATATGTAGAGTCAGACAGAGACAGAGAGGAAGACAACACTGTGAATATATATATATAGTAACGTTAAAGCGCAAGAAAAGAAAAAAAAGAAAAAAAAATGTATTATTATACTTGAAGACAATATACATGAGACAATGTGTATACAGTACATAAAAATAATTTTCTCCTTCTTCTATCTCGAGTACCAACGCCAGAGAAAAACAATCAGCCACAAAAATCTGTCATTGAAAATTGAATTAACACTTGCATATATTCCAAAACATTGCTCAGATGTGATAAGGTAATTTTATGCAGTGATAAACACAGAATTACAATGAAGAACAAACAGACAGAAGAATGAGAATAAGTTATTAATAATCATAATCACATCACGTGCTGAACAAATAATAAAACACTGATAATTTCTATTGGGAAGAAGCCTCAGCCAACAAAAACGAAAGTAGAATACTTTTTTCTTACAATTATTCATCGCTCTGGATTCAATTCTATTTTCTAGACATTTTGAGGCTTCCTATTGTGTTTTCATACATACGCACATACAGTTGCAATATTTTAGTTTATTCAGAATTATTAAAGAATTCATTCAGTCGTAAAATGAAAATTCACTCCTGCTCAATTTTACGATCAGAAAAAAAATTATCCTAAGCGATCCAACACGAGCCTAATAAAAGAATTACTCAATACTTTTGAAAAAAATACAATTCAGGCCTCAAACACATACATTCCTAATGCAGTCACGTTTTTACTGTTGCAGCAAACTGCAGTTCATTTATTCATAAACTTTAATATTTTTATCCAAACTCTATTTCATTCATTTTATTTTTTAAATACGCGAATAGCACACTAATACGAGGAGCCTTCGATCCGTGAAAATTGCAGGGTAGCAGTGTGATGGACACACGGTTGTAAATAATTCAAGGGAACTGGTATTTTTGGTACGCGATTGACAATATATTTACCTACCCAGTGAGAATACTCCGATTTTTCTCACTTCAGTTTGTCAATTAATTTCCAGGGAATGTGAATATTTTATATCTCGTTTCTTTTTTTTTCAACAGTGCAATGCAGTTAGTGAAACACTTTACTGAACTATGACACTAAAAAAGAAAACAGAATAGAAAATGAATCAAACCAAACTTCGAACACGGTTAGATATTGAAAAAAAAAAATCAGGCAAAACACATGAATTCGGGGAATGAAAGCGCCGTATTTTTTTGTTTGTTTGACTTTCTGTTGAAATTGAGTTGAGATGAGATTGAGAAGTTGTGGAGGACGGAGAAGTTAGAACAGAAATCGGAAAAAAGGGGAGAACTGTAGAGAAGAAGAGTTCTTGAGAGAAGTGATGATTTGGAGTTTTGTGTGTACAAATATTTCATCGCATGAAATTAAAAAAAAACCATGTATCATTAATACAATAGTAATTGATGATTGTTAACTCGTGTACGTGTGTCTCATTGATAATTCATTTGTGTGCCGTTATTATTATTTCTTCCTGTTTTTGGAAAAATTGTACAGGTGGGTATACACACGGCATAATGGAATATGAACACGCAGCACACTCAGACAGCTATGAACTACTTGAAGCGCGGGCGTGGGCGGTAGATACACGTGATTGTTGCACTCGCCTGTGTAATATATTTGTTAGAACATTGTGTTTCATTATTTTTATCTACCGATAATCCCACCCCCGCTACACAGAAATAAAATATAACACATCGGTGCAACGAGTCATTATCATTATCATAGTCATTTTTTATGATTTTGTTTGTTGTTTGCTGTTGTTTTATATTTTTTTCTTCATATCACAATTAAAATCATGTCACCAGTATTAAAATTATAGTCAGTTATAAACGACGCACGGTCACCATCGAGCAAAATGCCAATAAAATTCCAAATGCCAAATCGAGTTCGAGATTCGACATACGTACAAGGTGTTACAATTATTTTATACAATTCCATTAATTATTTTCTCTTTGGTAATTCACCCCGGCCTAAAACCTGTTGCCTATTTCCTTCTTTCTCATTAGCATAATGGGCATTATGTTACATTGATTCTCACCCGGTACGTATGACGACGATTAATCGAACGCGCATGTTTTCATCACAAATCATTAGAATATGCGTTTCTACGTGAGCTACGTACTTGTTTGTACTCCGACAGGAATAGTGTGACGGCGGCCGGTAATACTGCCGCCCTGTTATACCTCGGTCTCCCGAATGGGTTCCGCTGGCTAACAAATCATAAATTATAACCATCAGTTTACTCTTTCTTTTCATCTTCATTTTAATTTTCTTTCCTACACTCTTTTTTTATTTATTTTCCCGGAGTTTTCTCTTTCTCCTCATGCGGCTTTTACTTTTCACGTAGAGTTGCTGATTCATTTAATTCATAGCTTTTTTTTTTGATGCCCAGCATCTTCCTGGTACTTCTGATGGTCTCAATGAATTTTTCTGAGATTTATTATACTGTGGATTTCTCGTTTTCTTTGATTTTTCAGTGGTTCAAGAAAAATGAAAGAAATTCGCTGATTATTTGATTTTGAAAAGTTAATTGGAGTTTGCGAGAAACTCGGATAGTCTCGAGATATCGGATCATATCAGAATTCAACTGATTCCATTACATTTCAATCAATTTAGTAATTCTTTGAGAATATCTCGAGAAACGAGAAAAATAGGGAATTATCGATATTCTTCTCGACGTGAGATATTTTCGGAGAATTATATGTGAGATTCTCAATAATTAAACACACGTGACAAATCCATTTCATTTATCGTGATAATTGCAATGAAAATAGTGTGAAAGTTGAAAAATCTCAGTGAAACTTACGATTCCAGCTTATTTGCGAAGTTAAAAATTCAATAAAATTTTAAAGTTCATTGTACTTATGAATTATAAATTAGAGAATTCATTAGCAACAGTAATTAACTGTTGTAATCGTATTCTTGAATAATATAACGCAATTTGTTAGTATATTTTTCTGCAAAATAGCACACAATGTTACGGCACACACACACTTACACACACATGTACGTATGAACGCTCATTGAATTAAAAAGAGTCATATAATTTCTTAAAATTAAGAAATAATTTCGTTATTCGTACATACGTACATTGAATGCTGATATATATAAATATCGCACAATTTCATTGATTAATGATATTTTTTATGAATAAATTATTATCACAGCAACACCAAATTTTGCGTTAATATAAATAAACACTTATTCCATTTATATAGGGGAAGGTGGGGTAAAAATTCCACAAGGGGTAAAATGGACACGAGCTCACTTTGAAATTGTATATTACGAGAAATCAAGAGAAATATCGGAGATAGAATTTTTTTGATGATTCCATCGAAAAGCTGAGGAAATTTAAAATCGGCTCAACTTTTCAATGGAATCATCAGAAAATCGCTATCTACAACCGTTCAATCAGAATGTCCATTTTACCCCAATTTCCCCTATAAATATATGGAGTGAGTGATTTTAATGCTAAAGGCACGAACGTAAAATCATCAAATAAAATAAATAATATTTTACATTAGTAAGCAAACACATAATTTTGATAAAATATTATCAATCGTTATGATTATTTATACCAGCGAATAACAGAAATATATATAACGTAATTAGGCATACTTTGTGCGGTGCGTGGGACTTAATATGATTAATTAATCCCCGCATGCGCTTTTGCGTCCATGCGGCATCGAATTGTTACAATAATAAACTTATAAATCACGTTTTAAATCGTAATTATTATTTTTTTTTCGTACAATTAAAGTAATTTTTCCACAATTAAAACTGAATTAAATAAACAAGATAGTTGCCGATGAAGCACAGAATTTTAGCAGCCAAGTGATACTTCTTATTTTTTTTTGTTTTTGGCAAAAATAATCATAATTTAAGTAATTAAAAATTAAATAATAATTCAATCAACGTTCCCCGTCGGAACTCATCCGAAGTTCATTAATTTATGAGATGATTTTTATTTCAAAATAAAATATTGCAGATTTATAAAAAATTTACTACTGTAAATATTCCAATAAAATTCGAGATTAAAGTCCGTCATCCGACAGCAGATGTTGATTGGATCCAATTAAAATTTCGCAATTATTGAATCAACAGAGAAATTAAAAAATCATATAACCGGCGCAAAATTTCAATAATTAACAATGGTTAAATTAACGAAATAATAAGTTAACTCAGCGAAACTCAAAACCCAATGAAAATTCATCAATAATTAATTGAGGCATAAAAATTCATTTGTGTCAATTCCACAATAAATAAAATCGAAAAAAATACTGAAATCAAGTTAAAACAATATTAAAAAAAAAAAAAAAACGGTCAAACAATGCGGAGAGAGAGAGGTTTTGAGGGACTAACCATATAGTAATCCTGAGAGGGGGATCTGCCTGTCACTGATACATTCTGCACCAGAGTTCTATTGCTCGTCTGAAAGTAGGTTACACATTCAGTTTTATATGTATGAAAAACCTTAAGTTTATTCGTTAATAGTGTTTTTTTTAAATCCCTTAAAATTGAAAACAATTGTGTCTTCATAAACGTATCTTGTGATATAACAAAACCTATATGTAATATATTGAATATAAATGTTTATAATATTGTACACGATTATTCGTTGATTTCAAGACAGAAAATAAACGATGAGAAAGTATTCAAGTGTGGGTCTCTCTCAAATCAATGAAGTTAACAATGAATAGGGGAAAATGAAATTAAATATTTTTATTGATTCAAGTTTCACGTTCCCCTATACATGATCACGAAATTACTAACTTTTGTCATGGTATTGGTGTCATAAAATCCCCCGATTCCATCTCCTCAATTATTAGACAGTTCAATCAACATGATTCATCCAAAACCAAGCGAACCCAGCAATAATAAGCATCCCATAATTTCCACCTCAACATTTCAAACATCATTCCCAACACCATCGGCAAAAGTACCACGTTAGTTATTATTTATTATTAATAATTTCAGTGGCAAGAATTGAGCAGACTTGAACTTACTCCAAGAACAACATCTATCTGTTAGTTCCTCCTTCATAGTCACGTCGACGATTTTCATAACGCTTCGTTGATTATTTAATTAGTTTAAATTCTGATAACTATCTTCTACATCACAATTATAACTCGATAACATTAATTTATAAATAGATATTTCATCCCCCTTTTTGCTCACAACAACATTGTGCAAAATTCTCATATCTACCCTCAATTTTCCCACGAATCATTTATTTATTTTTATATTATCAATAGCAACAACATAATTCCTTATTCCTTCACTTTATCATAATCAAACGCCTTTGATTGTTGTGTTGAACAATTCCTATGTATAGCAGCTTCATTTTTCCATTTTTTTCCTTCAAATATTACAATGTACAGTAGGCTTTATTTGGACGCACAATAAACGAAAAATAAAAACGTAAAATTGGTTCCATTATCGGGAATTGGAGGCTAAGATAAAGCAGTGTGCTGTTTTATATATATTTTTCTCATTTTTTTTCTCCTTTATGCACGAGGGCACGTGTTTGTGTGTATTGATTAGAGAAAAAAGGCATGGGTAGTGGTGTTAAAGTGATAAAGATAGACTCAGAAAAAGATAGAGAATACAAGAATACAACAGGGTATAATGAGAGACAGTAAAGAAAAATAAGGGAGGAGAGGTGGATGAAAAATATTCAACGAGTATTATGCTAATATTTTGCCATTTACGGGCAATGATGAAATGCTAGTGGTAAAGAAAATGAATAATAAACGTTGATTGTATCGTGGACGCATTTGGTGATTGGCATGATAAACATCCACTTTTTTATTTATTTCCTTTCGTGCGAAATTGTTAGAACCGAGGACTGCGTGGACCATTTTTATTGCTATTGAAACCTGCATTTATAGCACCTGGCAATCCTCACACGAAAAAAATCCAATATGCATGGCTGTCCGGAATTATTCAGATTAAAAAATTCTACAGGGACTGGTCCTTTCGTTTTTTTCCATAAATATATAAATATATATATACATTTTCCTTTGTAATTGCATTATTTTATTTATCATTAATTAATACTTGTCTACGGGGTCTTTAATCAGGCTCAAGCACTATAAACCGAGTACTACGCGCTACGTAATATGTACACGGAAATGAAAAAAAAAAAAGGAAAATAAAGTAAATCTATTGTCGTTCATTACAAGATACTCTCGACAATAACGTCGATTCTTGTCATTTTGTCATCAGGCTTTTTCATTATTCAGGGTGGATTAATGAAGTGTGTCAAGTTGAGAAATTAATCGTGAAGTAAAATCATAATAGTAACAATGACTTTAATAAACAATAGAAACGGAAATTTTTGGGTGGGACAGGATGAATAATCGATTATCAGTGTTTTGGGATTTCATCGAAATTCGGAATATATCTATGAGTTTGCGTCATCGTTCCGCAGAAGGGATACGTTGGGGGTCGTTAGGTCTCGATGGCACTTGGGGAAAAGGGGCTAGAGAAAAGGGGTGGGAGGGTGGTTGAATAGTCTCATGTTGTTTCTCGATGAAAGGGCTTTGGGAGGAACTGGGGCCTACATCCATCGACAACGCAATTATCGATTATTGGGAAGAAACTAATCACGCGGATTTACGACAAACCTGAACTCGCCGCAAGGATCATCTCCCTTCTGTTTTGGAGTTTGTTTTATTTTTTATTTCGATTTTTGTATATTTAAGTTAATAAATGAAATCATTCGGAATGGGGAAAGCAAACGTAAAAAATACAGTGATTTGTGTTTTTTTTCTTATTTTGTTTTTTTTTATCAGAGAAATAATAAAGACTGAATCGATTGGGTTTAATCACAATTGGCAGATTAAATCCTCGGGAAAATGGGGAAGAATGAAACGTACGTGGGTACGTGCCACTGACCTAGAAAACGTAGCATACAAACGCAATCCCAGTAGTTAATCTTTTTGCAATTTTAGTTATTGTCTTTTCCGATGTCCTATCCTATTAAATGATGTATGTGGGCTTAAGTGAACGATTTATTAAATTACGAGACAATTAAATTCACCGTGAATTTAAATAATTCATTAATATTCAATCAATCAAGAATTTAAATTGTCAAATCAATTAATATCATTAATTAATTTAATAATTATAATTGATGAATTGGATTACTCGTAATTACAATTGCCCACACCTGCAAAGTATAAATTATCCAAAAAAAAAAGAAAAAGAGAAATAAAATAAAAAGGGAGAGCAAATTGTGGTTATCTAGTTGATAAATGTGCGCATTCTTTTTCTTGTCTTTTTTTTTTCTTTCTAATAATTATAATTGACCGCGCACTCCTAAATTATTTGCCTAAAAAAATAAATTGGAGGCCCGAGTAATTATTGAGACTCAGGCTCCATTGATAATTATCATTAAATTCTGCTTCTGGTCTCTTATGAATTATTATCTTTTTCCATTTTTCTTCAAAATTCTTAATAAATTTAAATTAATTATATCTGACTCATAGTGTAAAAGTACCTTTGTGAGAGGATCTGAGAATGTTGACTTTGAGTGATGATTATGAGAGTGACATGAGGATAGTTACCTGAGTTTGCAGCCGTGTTAGACCACGGATCCATAGAATTTGTCCTGCGCGCGGCTTTTTATCCGAGTCTGGGTCGTATTTCTCGTCTCCTAGATTGATAGCACCGATATCATCCGGCTGGCCGCGGCCCCATCTGTTTTTAAAAAACATTAAACCAGTTCTTCATAACTCGGTCCCTGTTTTAAAGGCAAGACTTTGTTTCTTTTTTTTTTTTTTGTTCAATTTAACATAATTTTTTTCTCTTTTCATTTCTCAATTTTATCATGATTTTTTCATTTGATTTCAAGAATTGTTCGTAGCCGGCTCCTCTCGTTGCACTGCACTCAATATTTCAGTTATCCCCTTCACTTCCCTTCGCTCTTAGGCAAATGCACAATTCATTTCAATATCTTTTCTCTATTATTCTCTTTCCCATGAGTGAATCGAGACTTACTGTTTCATATATTTTTTTTTCGGGATTTTTTTAAGATTGAAAGAAGAACCGATAGATAAAAGTAATGCACAGGTATGAAAATAAGATTTTAAAGAAACTGGAGAAGAGTAAAGTAGGTTGAAACATAAAAAAAAAGAGATAAAAAAGTTTGTATCGAATTGAAAGAACGAGAGAAAAGAGCTTAAGATAAATGCAATGGATAGAACTGTTGATAAAGAATTTAAGAGTTATAAAAAACAAATGCGATAATGGAAAAACATGTATCACTGAAAAAGACATGAATAGTGAGACATTAATAATGAGTGTGAGATGATTTTAGAAATGAAAAAAGACAAGAGAGAAATTAATTTTATCACAATCATGTTGTTGTAATTTGGTAGAGACTAATTTTCGATAAATGATGCATGATGATTGATGATCATGAGAGGAATTATTATGATCGTTTACGTCGCTGAATAATGACAATGTATATTGATGTGTTGATTGTGTGTATCATGTTTAGTTGCTTATGTGATGAAATAATATTGATATATATATATATATTAGTAGCAATATTAATAAATTTCGTTATTCATATAACATGCGTTTAATCATAATTCTGTAGCTAAGACGTTTCATCATTAAATGTACATATATTAATATGTAATAAATTGTTCATTAAAAATATGTAATTCATGAATTTTCTGAATATCGAGAGCTCAAAGTCGGTTAAACTTGAAGCGATAAATATTTAGCCTCACACCTCACTGTTAATTTGTGTTAAACATAGTTTGGCATAAGAATGAGAATAAAAAATTGAAAATTAAAAAGAAATAATTAAAATATAATTAGCGCAAAACCTGAAAAATCTAAGAACGGCCGAAGTACCTCAAGAAAGATGGCTTTTCTTGACGCGGAAATTAAAGCAGCATTAGTAATTACGTATTCCGTATTATTTCTCATAGCAATTGAAAAGCTCGGTTATCGGTTTCTTGATTAGTTTTCTCACGATTACAAACACTGGGGGTCGGGGGGCAAGTACTGAAGCCGCAATTGCTTCATCATTCAATGATCTTTACTTGAATTTTTTCATTTTTAAACAATTTTAGTGCATTTCTCACCCTGCAATAGACAAGTGGGACGAAAGATTATGGGATTTGTGTTTAATCACATGAGAGAGGAGATAAAAGAATCGGTATTGTCTGGGGAATGGATAGAAGAGGAAATGAAATTTTGTATGAAGGCTCTTGTATTGTCATAGGTGAGACGGTCCATGGTCTATTTTCACGTTGTTAAATGTCTGAAGTAGCTTATACCGAAGTACAAACGTTGGATCAATATTCCTTGTCAATGGAATTTTTTTTCTATTCAATTCTATTTTACTCAAAAGAAGGGGAAAAATGGGATACAAAACCACTGCTAAATATCTCAGTGTCAATTTCCTCTTTCATTTTTCATTTGATGGATTACATATTTATTCCTCATTCAGATGCGGTAATGTATCTATTTTTAAAAAGTATTTCTCATTCTAAGTTGCCGAGGAAAAATGAGTGGAGAAAAAAAAATAAAGAAAAATGTAAGAGGAGTAAAGAAGATTAATGATTATAGAATGAAAAATAAATTGTGGGAATTGGAGCACCAGTGGGAGAATAAAAGATGAGCCAGGATGATCGGGGATGAGTGGAAAGTTTAGGGTTATTCATTGGTTTTAAATAAATCGTGAAAATTTCGAATTATCGCTGATTCACACATTTGGCTAACGCGATAACACACATTTTTAGTACCTCAAAACATTCGGTTTTCACTAGAAAAAGCACAAACTACCGTTTCAATCTTACAACGATACGAAAAGCATACTTTTCTTATTCTTTCTCAGCATTATTTCATTAAATTTATACTATTAATAATATTATTATCATTCTTGTATTTTTTTTTAAGTTCTTTTTTCTCTCATAGAATTTGCATTCGTCTCGGAATCACAAATACCGTGATCATATTGGTATTTCATACAAATATACAAACAAGTACGTAGATCCAGAGTTTATTTTTCTCCATGTATCTTGTTTTTTTTGTTCTTATTATCTTTTTATTGTCTTCTTTCTCAAATATATTCATTTAATACTTTTTCTTTCATTTGAAAAACGGTCGTATACATGCAACATCCAGTGTTAACCAAAACGTTCAGGCACGAGGGAGCAGGAATGTTCGAGGATGAATAGATCTTGGAAATATTTGCTCGACTATTTTGCCCTTGTAAAATTCTATTCGTAATGATGATAATTAAATGATAAAATAGTGTAATAAATTTCGAGATAAATCTTCCAAATTATTTGCAGGGATTAAATAGTCGTGCTTATGCAATTTCGTGTGATTGAGGGAGATTATTTGTGAAAATTGGAGCATGGGTAAAAACACACCTAAATTGTAACTAAACTCTTTCTAAATTTAATTATATATTATTATTTTTTGTTAGTGTGTAGCTTTTCATTATTGCTCATTGTTTAAGAGAGTAATTCTAGCATGCATAGGCCGTTCTACCACGTACTAAGAGAGAGGGGAATACGAAAGCTATGAGTGGCTACTTAATCGAGGCTGGACATTAGCGAACAATAAATTAAAATAAAGAAATAAATAAATAACTATGAGTACCGATTCTAATGACTATATTGCCAATGGCTACTACTTGATTAAACAAAATGTTATATATATATATTCATCATACTCCTTTTTTCTTCTTCTTCTTCTCATGTTCATTAAAACTTTTTTGTAAAGTTTCATGTACATATAGCGACGTATACGAGTATTCATTGGAGCTTGTAAGAGCGTTTATGGTCGAACTATATTTCAGTGGATTTATAGTGAACGCTCTTACAAGTTCCGCCTCGAATAATCATCAAGTGGATTTAGAACACTGAGGCGGATGAAATATAAGAACTTTTCAGAAAATTGAAATATGTAGAGAGAAACAAAAATGATCAAATAAATATATCTATATATATATGAATGGAAAAAAAAAGAAAACAAATGTCACGCACATTGTGTATTGCATGAGAACCTGTAAATTGGGACTCAACAACTAATTCATGAGTACGTGAAATAAAGAATAAGCACTTACGAGAAGATCTTGGGAAGCTTGCGTGTAGGAACAGTCGTGACTAGTTGGCCCCACAATAACGTACCAAAACCGAAGAACAGACACCACATCCACTGATCTAGATCGAGAGCCTTTGTGCTAAATGCCATTTTACCATATTGAATGATAACGACCTGATGCGAATAGAAATATTTTTTTTTTCATTTTAATAATCAATGATGGAGCATTTTCGATCAATAAAAGAGAATTCTAGCACTTACTTGGGACAAGCACGTTCCAATCCAAATTGAATAGAATATGGGGTTGGTGAATATTCCCTGGAAGACATGTCTCTGACCATGAATTTTTCTCGCATTGAATTCGTTGAACAGAGTCATCATGACAAATGTATTAAATATAATGGTGAAATGTTGTGTTGGGACACCACCACCGTGTTCACCGACATTATGACCATTATCGATATCAAACATTTTGTGACCTGTGAATGAACAAGATGAGAACAATGAAATTCCGGATAAAAAAGAGAAAAAGAGTAATCGAGCAATAGAATAATAGCTCACCAACGAAGAGAAGCATGAAAATAACGGTCAACTGATAAACCGCCTGACCCAGGATATTTTTCATCATGGTCCTCGATATAAGCGGTTTCGTACGTCCATATGGTTTACGTAGTAGTAAATCTGGTGTAGGTAATTCAGTAGCCAGTGCGAGCGAGGCCAGTGTGTCCATAATAAGATTAACCCACAACATTTGTACTGCCTTTAGTGGTGAATCTTGCACAGCGCATGCACCAATGAAAGCAACAATAACAGCTACAACATTTACAGTCAATTGAAACTGTAAAAACTTGGCTATACTGTCATAAACGTTTCTTCCCCACATTACAGCCTTTACAATTGATGAAAAATTATCATCAGTAAGTATAATATCGGAAGCTTCTTTAGCAACATCAGTACCAGCAATGCCCATGGCAAAACCAACATCGGCTTTCTTCAACGCTGGACCATCATTCGTACCATCACCAGTAACAGCAACAACTTCACGACTGACTGATGATTTACTGTCAATAATACCCTTAACAAGAGTATACTTATCAGTTGGTGATGATCTAGCTAGTACTCTCAATTTTGGCCAAACTTTGTCCAACAAGTGTTGCTGCACTTCACCCTGTGGATCCCTGATTCTCCTATTGAATTCTTTGCCCTCGATGATGAGGAAATCTTCATTTGGCTTTAGAATACCACACTTGAAGGCAATTGATCTTGCTGTATTGATATTATCACCAGTGACCATTCTGACAGTGATACCAGCCTTTTGGCATTTCTTAATAGCCTCTGGTACTTCAGGCCTCACTGGATCCTCAATACCCACAATAGCCAGACACGTTAAATTAGCAACCATGTTCTCCTCGTCTTCCCAATTGGGTTCACCCTCACAGTGTACTTGATTTATTTCAGCTTTACCGGGAACAAAATCACGGTATGCCACAGATATCGTACGTAGTCCATCGCATGCCATTGGCTCTATCACGTTCTTCACCAGGCGATCTTGCATGTCTCTGGTAAATTTTTCCAGATGTCCATCGCGACCATAAATAAAGGCACATCTGAAATAAATAATCATGGTTAGAACCTCATCATGATCAAATAAATTCCCATTAACAATTGTAAACGTACTTCTTCATGATGATCTCGGAAGCACCCTTGGTGAAGAGCCTGTAGCCACCGCCTTGTCTAGGTATAACAGTGGACATACTTTTACGCACACTGTTGAAAGTATACACCCGTGTAAATGTCTCCTCAGGCTGGTCATCTCGTATAGTTTGATAATTCTGGCCCAAGGCCAATACAAATCCAAGTAAGGCACATTCGGTTTTGTTACCGACCTGCATTGGCAGCTCGGATGGTTCCTGCGATGGCATTATTCTGGACGTGTACGCCGAATTGATCGAGATAGATTGCATAAGTAAATTAGCAACGTGATTTGGTATTTCACTGAACGATGGTATTGTTTTACTCATTTTTTCACATATGTAAGACTGCACGACTGTCATACGATTAGTCGTCAGTGTACCAGTTTTGTCGGAGCATATGGCAGTTGCATTGCCCATTGTTTCACATGCGTCCAGATGCCGTACCAAGTTGTTGTCCTTCATCATTTTCTGTTTGATATTTAAAATAATAGGATTATCATGACAAATACGTGAATTCCTTAAATCTAGGCTTGTAATGAACATTGTGCAAGAGAAAGGGAGAAAAAAAAACAAAGGACTCACCTTGACCGAGTAGGCGAGAGACAGCGTAACAGCTAGAGGAAGACCTTCTGGTACAGCTACGACCAGTACAGTGACACCAATGATCAAATGTCGTACAAGATTACCAGCGTACGTATTTTTCCATGGTTTGTGATCAATTACAAATGTCTTTACGCAGAATTGTATGATTAGAATAATGACTGTGAGGACAGCTATCGTTGAGCCAGCGTATCCAATTTGTATGGCGAGTTTCGTTAATTTAGCCTGTAGTACACTTTTCTCTTTTTTACCCTCACTTTCACCACCACCACCGCCACTACTTGGTGCATGATGATTCTCACCACCATCGTGAGGACGAGCACCTCCACTACCTCCATGGCTGTTGCCCGTTATTTCTCCGGCTTCTTCACCTTTATTATCAACGTTTTTTTTACGTTTTTTTTTATTGAAAAAGAAAACATTTGATTAATATCTTGATGTAATTCATTGGTAAAATTAAATTCAATGTTTCCAGTAATGGGAATAAAAGATCTTTAAAATTGAAATCTATGCAAGAATCAAATAGTTTAGAAGTATAGTTTAGGTAAAAGTGCATTTTAATTCTGGAAACCTTGAGACTTTAAATCTAACCGAGCAAGTGGGTTTAGTATTGACTAGTCAATGGTTTAGTACTTGTTAAACGCGTTCAACACAAGAATAGAATTCTCATCGATCGATAGATGTTCATTATCTCTCATGTTAACTAGTTTTGAAAATAAAGGTAGTAATAAAAGTGAAGACAGTGTTAGATAACAAGTTCTCTTGTTTTTTTTTTTTTTTTAATTCCAAACTATGTAATACTTTTATCAATCTAATTTGCAAACAAGGAAGTCAACCATCAAATGCATTAGGAAGGTAGTAAAAAATCTCTGCAAGATATTTAAACTTCATTAAATTTTAGTTTTTCTCGTTTTTTAATTTTTTTTTGTGCAATAAACTGTACTATTATTCACGAGACATTGAAATGATTGAATTTATGATGGGATTTCACAAGTATAGAAATGGTTGAAACATTAAAACGAGTGATTATGAGATAATGCATGAATGAATGGGAATATTTTTATTTTTGAAATTTTTGATAAGTGAGTTTTGGTAAAGCTGTGATTTGAATTTAATACCGCTTTTATCGATTTCCGATGGATTATCGTCAATTACATCGAATTTAGAATATTTATGACGTCCAAAAAGCCATTAAGCTTTATTATCGACGAGAATTTGAGTCCGTTGATAATTTGAGAGAATTGAAGATTCAATAATTGGAATAATTTTCATGTAATGGGAGATTCACGTGAATAATAAGCGTTAATAGAAAAATTAAGAATAGAAGAAAATTTCATCGAATTTTGTACATAATTTTGTTTTCTCATGTTTATAATAAATAGAAAAAAAAATATCATGTAGTTTTTTAATCACCTGAGAGAGACTTCTTCTTCCGCTGCTTTTTAGCCTCTAGACAAAAAAAACGCATGCAAAAACAAGAAAAATTTATTAGCAACGTTCCTAAAAAAAAATGTTGATACAATCAACGTTTGGTCCTCTTCAAACATTATTTATTTATTACGTTAATTATTTTTTTCTCAGTTTTATTAATTAAAAAAGTAGCATTGAATAATTTTCATCAATTCGCCGTACATATTGAAGTGAATGAAAATTTTTTATGAAACAGCCTGAAGATATCAAGGTTTTCAAATTATTGTCTTGAAAATATTGATTCAATGAAGTCATTCATACTTCCAGACTGTACATTTTCGGGATTTTGCAGCTGTCGTAATAATACACCGTTTGCATATGCATTCTGATAAAAAAAAACTGCTAACCACCGAAATTAGATAATTAAATAAGCGATTAAAATTCAATATTAAGTTCAGTTTCGAAAAAAAACCCGGACGTTCACTGCGATGTGATAATTATTTGTGTGCTGTTTTATTTATCAATTTTTTTACTTGATTATTTTGAAAATTTTTGGCATGAGTGACATTGACAGAGACCAGACAAGGAAACTGAAAGACTTGTAAATGAGATATTATTATCAGCTGTCAGTGAAATAATAACAACATCTAGTGTGAAAGACTGCTAATTTGTATTCTAATTTGTAAGAAAAAATGAAAGTAATCCGTAGTCAATCTGTGGGACTAAATCTTGAACTTTGAGAAAATAATAATAATGATAATTCAAGCACAGAAAATCACTATAAGTGATGCAAGTGCATGCCACAATTGTGGGAATAATTCAAGGGATATAATTAGTGAGTATATTAATCATGAAATGTAACATAGAATTTTTTAAAAAAATATTCATGCGTCCACCGTTGGGACCACACTTGTTTCTCATATATTTTTTGAAATTTCATGCCATTAAATTCTCATACCCGCTACTCCTCATTATGAAAGACATAAGATTATTGTAAACAATACGTTCGCCTCTCTATGAATATAAAAGAAGAATGATCGATCGTAATCTCCCGAGATTGAAAGAAAGGTGGAGAGAAAGACGAGAAATCTGCATATAAATGGAACACTGAGGGATACGTATGTGTGTGTGTGCGTTGGTGAGAAGTAGCGGGCAAATATTGGCAAACCTGATTAAGATTGATGACATTTTATGGAGAACTTGCATACCTTTTTTCATTTTCTTTATTTCTGCCTCTTGTTGATCAACAGCAGCACCCAATAGTGTGAAGATGATACCTGCCTGGGAATTAACACCCACAGCACTAACTAACATTTTACCAGATCCCTCCATAACGTGTGTTCCTAATTGAAAAAAAAATGTAATGCAGTAATTATTAATTTGTACGATTTACCAAATATTGAATTGAATTTATACCTATTGAATTGGATAAATGAATAGTTGATTAAATACAGGCAAATTGTATTTAAATAATCACGTTAATTGTGGAGATTAAAAATGATTATTAAATTTTTATGGGTTAACAGATTGAATTAATTAATTATTCATCAGTAGTAAATGAAAATAATTGTTTCACAATTATGAATTTGAAAAATTCCATAACATACCGGATAGCACCATAGGATCAAAGGCTTCTCCTTTCTTCACGTGGTCTGATTCACCAGTTAAACTGGACTCATCGACCTTGAGATCGTTGCTCTGTATCAGAATACCGTCGGCAGGTAATAGGTCACCGTATTTAATCTACAATAACCATTCAACATGAACGTAATGTCCCTCCAAACGATTTCACCACAATCATGATAAAAGATAAATTAAACTGAAAATCAATTTGAATTAATCTACATTGATAAGCATACCTGACATATATCACCTACAACGATGTCCGACACAGAAATTTGTTTAACTTCACCCGCTCGTATAACTGCAAACTTGTGCTCTCCCTCTATCCTATTTTGAAGACCTCGAAATTGTCTTTCTTTAGAGTAATCATTAAAAGCTGTTACTATTACAACGACAATAACGGAGATGAGAATGGCAAGACCCTCTATCCAGCCATACTTTGCTTCATCCTCGTCCAGCTGTACATCCTGAACTGTAATAATTATTTTAATTGCAGACATATTGACACTCACTCGCTTTAATGAAGCAAAATGAAAAATAAACGTACCATCAGATCCCTCATCTGTGGGATGATAGAAACTAAGGCCTAAAGAAACCAATGCAGCTATTTCAAGTATAATTAAAGTAACATCTTGTAGAGCTTCCCATACTAATTGTAAAAATGTTTTTGGTGGCTTTGGAGGTATCATGTTGGAACCAAATGTGTCTCGCCTGTGCTGCATATCCGCCGCTGACCCACTGAGGCCTTTTTTATCAGAATAAAGTTGACGAGGGAGAAAAAGAGAAAATTGAATAAGTCAGAATTAGATCAATCGAATCAAGTATTTCCGTTTGGAGAAAATTCCGAGATTATTGACTTACCATCGCTGGGTGAAGTATACAATTTTTTGCATATTTCCTGTACACCACCTAGAGCATTGATTTTTCCTACACCTTCTCGCCCTCGGTGCTCCATGAGCTCTCGAAGCTGTTTGAGAGTGATACCATATTGGGCCGGCCGGCCGTCTATCGTCGCCATTCTTGCACGTCTTTTTTACGTTGGCCTAGGCCAACTCTAACTTAGCTGGCTCCTAAAGTTGCCCCTCCAGGCTAATCCCCTCGTACTCCCCTGAGCTCCGAGAGATCGGAGGTCCACCAGCTGTAAATAAAATACCATTCATCAATTCAATTATTCTATTGTTAATTCTCAAGTTATATTCGGGTTATATAAATCCTTCATACTCTTATACTGATTGAATATTCGATGGATTTTATGACTAGGAAATGATTAAACATGAAACGTTCATTGTGACAGTGGAGATTGAATTGTCGATATTTTTAGAATACTATAAAATTAGTATTCAAAATGCAGTGTAATGAAATAAAAAGAAAAAATTCCATGAATCATTGAGTGAATTACTGTCTTTTTAATATCTCGGTTATTAATGGAGATACGTCCTTTTCATTTGAGAAGTGATGGAAGAATTGATTTCTCTGAACAATTTTAATAATTTTAGGAATTAAAGAAAGAACTTTACATTATTAGAAAACATAGAATTTAATACCTTCAATTCACTAAAGTTAATTAAACTTTCGTAAATCCTCGGTGACAGGCATTATGAATTCTCAACATTCAAAAACATATTACACGAATTTCACAGTAAAATCCAAATGAACTTCATTAATTCATGAAATTTCCAAAATCTACAGAATAATCACAGTTGTATTGACGAATTAACCGAAAAATTCAAGCGCTTGGTCGGTAAATTTAATAAACCCACAGAGTGAACAAAAATAATATTATCAATTAATCGATAACCGTAAAATTGCCAAGTACACTCTGCCGCCATTAAATTCACCTGGTAGCAGCCGGCATGACCGTTATACTCCAAAAAAAAAAATACAGATGTTTCCTCTAGCAGAGGTTATGTTTGATATTATCAATGAAATTGAGTGAAAATAAAATTCAATAAAAAAATTTCCTACCAATAAAAGATTGAATTAACTCTATTATTATTACCGATAAAAAAAAAAGCGTATGTGTGCCTGAATCGAATATATTCAGCCCCGATAAATGAAACCAAACAAAAATAGTTCGAAAGCAGGACAGAAGATAACAAGTTCAATGGACGGAGAATGGTATTGCGGGGGTCGTTTCCGTCTGGCTCAATGTAAATGTATTATTTTCATTTTACCTTGAAATAATTGGGAGTCAAGTGGCCTTATTAGTTCAATGTATTACCAACAATTTCGATGAACATAAATTAGAAAAATCCGTGAATCTCCACTTTTACTTCACCATTGCTCCATATTTTTCCCACTTTTCTCCACTACCGGCTAAAAAATTCGATAAAAACGAGTTCGTAACCCCTAAAGGTACGCAATCCACTGAATGCACATTCTTCTATCATATCACAGTAATTTGATGGGAAAAACTGAAGGTACCACTTTGATTGAACTTCATGAGTCTCAATGTATCAATAAATGCATTAAAAAATCGTACTTTACTTCAGGCTGAAAAATTAAAGGCAAATGGAAAAAAAATGAAAACTGCCAGGGACACAGTGCCTCTAATACGCATGACCAATCACTATTGCCCCCTGGTTGAGCGGGCAACAACTAAAAAATTATCTCGAGAGTGACACACGAATTACCAGTAAAAATGGCACTTTTATTTATTAAATTCACTGGATTTTCTCAATTTATGCTCAATCGAGAGCAATTATCACGTGATTCACGTTCTGCGTCACTCGACGCATTTGCTTGATGTGACATATTATGACGCATACTTCAAGTTTTTTACACGTTATTCAGAAGAAAAGAGGCAATTGAATGGAGAGTATTGTGAGAGGTAAAAAAAACTTTGGTATTGTCAATATTTAATGGAGATTATGGACGAGTGGAAGAAAAGGAGAACAAAACAGGACATTTCAATGGCTGTTCTTCCTTCTTTTCCCTTTCCATTTACGTTTTCTTTTGGATGATTTTCATTTGCGTCATGTTTTATCCATTCATTATTCTATTTGTGGAATTTACATTGAAGGTATCAAAACCGGTTTCTCCATTTTTTTATTAAAAGGAAATATTCGAAGGAAAAACGTGGGCTTTTTATTAATTTATTTATTGATTTTTTTCAGGCTTGAAGGGGAATGAATAAAATTATTTAAAAAAATGAATGACATGGGTGCTGATGACATGGACTGATAGAGAGTGGCCCTGGCCTCTGATAAGACAGGGGCATTATTGAATTTTTTGATAATTCCAGTGTTTGGTAAATGGGCAGGTGTAAATGTGAATTGTCAGGAAAAAAAGAGCAATAATTCAGTATTACCACGAAATAGACTAATCGTCACAAAAAGCTTCGGTAATGTATTCCTATAACACTATCACATTACAGTACACAAGCATTAACAAATTAATGAAAAATGCGTAAATATTTGTTTCAGAATGTATTAAAAGAAGGAATAAGTTACTTCGAGTTTACTCGTTCCGTCGTAAATTACGACTTCATTATCACTCGAAAATAAAAAGCTTTTTAGATCACATAAACACGTTAAAAAAAAAAAACTCCGAAACTTATTAGATCAACGAAATGAAATTTGAACTCGTGAACTAATTTCCACATTTTTTTTTTTTTTGTTTAATGGGTTCATGGGGAAAGTTATTATCTGAATGATGATTAAAAAATTCTCAAACTTTTGCCGAGGAGTTCTTTTTTCTTCTCGTCAACAAAAGTGTAATAAAATATATATATAAAACTGAGTAGAGTTTTACCGAGTACTAAACGACTGAGTGACGAGTGACGTGAATTAAAGCCACGGAGGAAACCTCTCCCGGTCGCACTATCGTGTCTGAAATTATCGGCAGTGAGAGACTCTAAACTCTTGGGTTATATATCTATGTTTATTCCCATCCACTCGACCGACATCGCAAGTCTGTGCCCAATGCGTGCCTCAGCACATCTCCTTCTCTTTTTTACTTTATTATTTTCCCTAATAACAAATACTATCTCTTTCTCTCGACTTTTTTTTAATGTCTTTAAGCTACATCTCTCACGCCTCACTATCTCTCTCCCCTCTCCCTCTTCTCGCCCCTCTTTAAGTCATCACTGGCGGATGAATATCGTGATAATGATTCAAGAGATTTTTTTTTCTTCATTTTTCAGAAAATATTCTTCTCTTTTATGAGTTTTTTAAATTTAACGATTCAGTCATTTTCAGTTTAAAATTAATCTCTAATCGAAATCGATTAGAGGTAATCTAATAAATCGTAAATTGACAAGAACTAATGAAGTTTTTTGTTTGATTAGGTGATGGAGAGGAGAATTTAATGCAAACGATTCATCGAGTGAATTTATTTCATCGCAGCACGTAAATTCAAATACATAACGGAACTTTTTAATTCAAATGGTATTTTAAGGCTCAATGAATAATCAATAAGTGGAGAAAAAAGGTATAAACGAAATGAAACATTAACTGACTTATAAGGGCAATTTTCAATCTCTACTAATATCGATTTTGTCATTTATCCCAGGCTATAAATAAGATTGCTTATTTTACGGGAATAATGTGGATTTAAATTCACAGAATATTACACAGAATTTCATAAAAACAAACGATAAAAAAAAAATCAATAGAAAATGACAAAATCAAGGGATTTTCTTTTTTAGACTCCATTAAAAATAACTCGATGCACTTTAAAAATACATTAATTCTTTATGACTATTATCCAAAATTCACGCAGAGAACTCATAAAGAATGGAGAATTTAATTTTAATATGAATCCTCTCAAATATCCAATAAATGGAGCGAAAGAGGAAATGTAAAGGGAAAAATCCCTCATTTATTTGGCATTAAAAGAGTAACAGATCAATGAGGCGAACAGGAGAAAAGTGTCAGAAGAAATCGAGCAGAGTGACAGAGGAGAAAGAAATGTCCCTAAATCTCGTAACAAACGAGTCACGTGCAGAGTCGATCAAGTGGAATTGTAGTTACTGGGTTTTACATCGTTATTCAACAGAGTAGAATGATGCTTTCCGGAGTACGCCTCATCGTTATAAACTCTAGGGTCTATGGCATAGATGAGTATGATGGGCACATGGCTTCCGACATTAAATGGAACTAGGTACGCAGAGCCATTGGATATGATTTTATGAGTAATTCAAACGTGGGCAGAAGATACGAGACTATTTCTGCAACAATCAAAATCATCAAGGGAAGGATGATGAGAGCACAGATATATTTATGTGGTACGTGCTGAAATTTATTAATGCAGTAGATAATTTCTTTGATATTGAATCTGATGAAATTAATTTGCCTGCAGAATTCTTCGATGTTTCTGAGAGCGAAACAAGCAGTGATTTGGAACTAGGAAGCTTCCAGTTGTTGTGCGAATTTGGAGAGCTCAGTTAGTCCTGAATAGAACAGTTCATCACAATACTGTACGTGCTTGCAATGCAGTGTTTCATGAAGGGATTAGTAACATCCATGAGTTGGAGAATGTCAAAGAGAGGGAGAGAGATGAAATCAGTGAGTTGTGTGGTCATTTGGAGCTACTGCCAACTTATCTCGTTATACATTACACTTTCAGTGCAGAGCAGGGGAGTTTGGTTAATCTATAGCTCAACGCACAAACACTGGTACATTTTTTATCATTTCGTAGGGGACGAGGGGAGAGAATGACGAGATTTCTACGATAAGCGTTGATGCTCTAATTTATATATATGTGTTGCTCTCACTTTTTCCCCCGGAACTTCTCTCTTCATTTATCAACGCTGATATAAATGGCAATGAAATTAATTACAACATAAATATACAGAGATGAGAACCTTAACTTATCAGGCAGCATTGACGTCAATTCAAGTACCTAAGTACTACAAAAATACAAAGAGTTCTATTAAATGAGAGATATGAGGCACTGAATTGAACATTTATGAAGCATCATATACAAGTCAACGATAAGTGGCGTTAATTGTTGAGAAACGAGAGAAATATAAATTCTCAGCTTCGTGAGTTTTACAAACGGCTTTTGTCGGAATTTTTGCACTAAATTCAAGCTTATTTAACGCCAGTCATTTCGATATAGCAGCTGTTCTTTTTTCCTAAAAAAAAAAAGCTCAGTTATCCAGGAATTTTTTGCATTTTAAATCGCTATTTTTGTTTCCACTCCAATAATTTTCTTTTTTCATTTTGAAAAATGTTATCAGAGAGCCATTATTCGTTTTTGAAAGAGCAGATGTACGAATTTGGATGAATCGAGTCATGTTTCATGGATATAAAATTGACGTGTGAGTGGGGAAAAGAAAACGGAAATGGTGAGATGAACCGGTAAAAAGCCACGAGAAGTCTGACGTAGACCCGGCATTTAAGTCTATACAGCTTTCAAAGATCTATCCCCCTCTCTCTCTAGCATTGCCTCTTCTCAGTGTAGTTTTCTCTCCGTCTTTTTAGTGTCTCGAGGTCTGGTGGCGGGGTGGCAATCCCAAAATAATGTTTCAAATGTTACAAAAGTATGTGTGTGCATGTGTGGTATGGGCGCGAAGGCAAAAAAGAGAGGAAAAATCACAGGAGCCCAGGCAATGAGAGTGGAGGAAGTTATATCCGAAGCGAGTACGAGACGGGACTGGGCTACTACCTCTTTAGGGGGATATATTACATAATATTCACTGGTTAGATTAGCGAAGGAGGTGGTAAGGTAGTCGCGTGTGTCTTTCATTTACAACAGTGTAGAGCGTGCGGGCGGTTGCAGAAGAGAGAAGGAGAGAAATTCCATTCTCGTGTGCGTGGCTTCTACACCACCAGAAAGAGAGAGAGAGAATTACAGATATAAAGAGAGGTGAAAGCTTTTTAATCAATCGTCATCGGCGCACCCAGGCACTCCGAGATTGATTCGTAATGTCTTGCGGCGTGTATGTATATATAACACGGTATTATACTTACCCAGTTACTCAGTGTTAAACCGTGTAGGCGTGTCGCTCGCGTGTAGTTTTGACTTGATGGTGTGAAAAATGTGGAGCGTTAAGAGAAATGAGATGAAAAAAAAAAGTGGGAAATATTTCTTTCAATTGTCACATAAGTTTGGCTCGTTCAAAGCCGCCTAGGCCCCCGGGGGAATTTTCAGCAACGCGCTCGCGGCCTGCCACTCTCTTCCGTTTTCGATGCACACTAAAAATAAAATCGGCTCTACTCTACCGAGTTTCAAACGCCCATACAGCCCCCCTGCGAGACACGTACATGTATTCCCCTCTCTCTCTCTCTCTCTCTGAGGCCAATATTTTTTCAGATTTATACTTCTCTCTTGCTCTCACACATTCACTACAACCGTGTATACACGCACGCAACTAGACTGTACAAACACAAAACATATTTAGATGATTCTCTTGGAATTTAAAAGAAATATTGTGCGTAACCGAGATACTCGAATTTTTTTCTATTCTCTATCATCCAAATATTTACTTTCAATTATTGCCCTTTTTCCAATTTATTTGGGAATTTAATAAACCCACCCGTCGCTAACTCCTTGCTCTTCTCCACCACCACCTTCGTCCTCTCTTTTTCTCCTCTTCCTTCGCCACTTCCACTTTTCTTGCCACGGTCCGTTGGTCGCCGGGTACAAGCCACTTCTCCACCTTATGGTTCTCACGTTTTGTACCGTGATCGACACATTTATTAACACTAATCCACGACACTTAACATGAAACAATTCTGAAGAAGCTTAACAGTTGATTACAGCGAAAAAAATCAAAAATCTATATTTTATATTCTCCTTAAAGAAGCTCAATTGCACAGAATGGTAGGGGTATTCCCGGATTTTGGCACTCCTAGCCGTTCTCCACTGGCTGCACAGCCAGTGACTCTCATACCTCAGTATTTATTCAAGTTTAACCAAAAAGTTATTCCAATTCCTTCTCCACTCCTCAGAGCCTGGAATCCCAATGATAAGGAGGCAATCAACAAAACTATCAATCCGAGTGTCTCTGTAAATTCAAGTATTCCTCGAAATAACGTCTTCCATTTCTCCTCCAATCTCACAATCGCCCATCCCCTGTGTTCCTCACTACCACCACATTCACTCGCAATATTCACCACTCACCTCTTCCACGTTTCACAAGAATTCACTCAATGGACAACACTCTCGAGAACTCTCCACCATCTGAATTTATGAATCTCCACCACTTTTCTATTTAACCTCCATCTTTGGTAATTCTACACCAGGAAAAACTCCTCCGGCCAAGCTCTTTCCACTTCTTTCGTCTACCACCGCACGTCACACCGTCGACCTTCGTTTTCACGAGGATCCAATCACCACTCACTTCCTCAACACCGATTTTCATCTATTGTCGTTGGAATTATTGAGCCCTCTCTCATGCAGTCTCTTCACCACTCGTATTTAAGATTTTCCGGATTGGGGCACCGGGCGGAGGTAGATGGTGATGGCCCCCTTTACTTACTGAGGTTAGTGGATGGTGATTAAGATGGTTAAATGTGGACGGTGTGTACGACACTGCGGCCTCCGTCGGACTGAGAGTGTAACGGCTACCAGGAGGAAGGCCGGGGCTCGCGCGCTTGCGCCCAACACGCGCCCTTGCACCACCCTTGTCTGACCGAGAGCCTCCCCTCATTCCTCTCACCCACAATTCTCTCCTCTTCTCTACCCTCCCCATCGGCCCTCTCTATCCGACTCGTTGTACGCGCAATCTCGTTCTCTCTGTCTGATCATTTCTACTCTGCGGCATCGTCGATTCTACTGAAAAAAAAAAAAAAACGAGGAAAAACCCGTAACTTCAGGGCAGCACATTCTCGTGTCTTCCTAGTACACATGCACCGGGCGGCTTCTTCCGTTATTTCATGAGGCGACTCGTGAGAAAAAAGGGCCGATGGCAATTGATTAAATGATACTCGCTTTTGCCGAATGTAAGGAATCCAAATGAGGAGGAGACGAAGACGGATTCATCCAGCACTGAGAGTGACATGAAGATTTTCTTCTCGAGGTCACTCGGATCTTTTTTTCCTTCTTCCTATTTCACTGGCTTCTTTTTTTTCCCCCGGAATCTCCTCCGGCCTCTTGTGGAACACGTTTTAATTACGCCTCCTCGTGGATACCACTCTGGGATTAAACGCCTTGGTAGTTTATTGGAAGACGAGTGATGTCGGTCAACCGTGGCATGTTGGGGGGGAATTTATTTTTTTGCTCATTCAGAAATAAGGGAGATTAACATTTTTAATAGCATTAGAGGAACTATGAAAAATTCATGCAATTTACATTATTACTGTGTGAAAAAAAAAGAGACACAAAGGGGTGCTTCCATGTGGCGAATGAATTTGTGATTCCATCAGGTGGTTGATATTCTCGTTTAATCGAAAAAAAAAGAAAGAATGACGTGGTAATAATTATTTAATTAATACAATGCCTTTTCAGGGTCGCCTTGAGACTTATTGAGTTCCTCTGACGCATCAGATTGCTCGAGTCATTTATTTCCAGCATTTGCATTTACGATATTAGCATGTCGTCCATTTGCAGTAGTATCGAGACGAAGGGCTGTTTGACGCGACGTGGGGCCACGTTGTATTACATATAATAAATGCATCATGACACACGTGAATGACAGAACCGGGCGAAAGATAGGTAAAAGTGGAATGAGGGGGATTACTGTGCAATGACGACAATTCAGGCGACGACTGAACTGCGGGCGGTAATCAGCAGGTTTATCGCTTCTGTCTCTGCCTCTGCTGCTGCATGACCGAGTTATCGCACAAGAGGAGAGATGGTTTTATAGATTCGTCCATTGTCTCCTCAAATGTGAGGAGAGATTGAATTGTACGAGTCAATCTTCAATGTTTACTCGATACTGAAAGACTGTAATGGCTCGTTTCTCATCCTATCTGGTTTCGAGAAAAATATTTGCACTAGTAACAACTAAATTGTATGTTTGTTATTCCTCTCTTTATTCTCTTTAACTTTGTCCCTTTTTTTTTTCATTGCATCTTGCTGTGATGGATGCCTCTTTGAAAAGAATTCTCGGAGCTTGTTATAAGTTTTTCGTGAGGGGACAACAAGTGTATATTTTAAACGAAAGAACAGAGTTAAAGAATAAAGAAAATAGAAGCTTGAGGAATTAAAAAAGTTGAGGAGTTTCGTGTAACGAGGGTGAAATACACCCCAAGCTACTGGAATACTTTAGGGCTGTTGGTAATGTGCATTTTGAGAAATATTGGAGATTCTCTATAATTTTGTTAAAAAATGAGAAAAATAAAATTCTTAAAATTCTTTCGAGAACTCTTCAACACTGACACCTGTCACTACCTATTTTATACCCAAATATATTCACTCAATGTCAAATTAAAGTTTAATTTACCCTGAAATTCATGCAGTTTTAATTATGAAACACTGAGCTAAACGAGTTTCAGAATCACGAGAGCACTTGTGTCTGAAAAGTAAAGAGGATTGGAAAAAAAAGAAGGTGAGAAGGAATAGATTAATTGTCCTCTGGGTTAATTCAAAAGCGGCTAATTATAATTGGCAGACATGCAAAGAAGTGCAACAAGAAGAAAATAAAAGACAGAGCTCATTGAAATGAATTGCAGTGAGAATAATGCGTATGATCAATTAATGCAGTACGCAAAATTGGTGTAACTTGATACAAAGTAGAGCAGAATAATTGCGCAACACTGAAAGATGAATTTTATTTGCTCGCAAATATGGAATAGAGAATGAAGAGAAATCCAGTGGGAGCCAGCATTGTTCATTTACCCATTTACTATGATTATTATTCGTCGAGTGAAATATTTCTTACTGTTAAATTTCTCTGCATCACACTGTGTTCAGTGACACGTGATAAATATTCAAATTATCGTGGGAAACTCGTCATTTCATGACGCACAACAGTTGATTCAGATCTCACACTTGTAATTGTGTTGTAAATTGAATTTAAAAAAAATCCATGTACTCTCGAAATATAATAAATAGCAGCGTCTGATATGGAGGTCATTTTCCATTTTCACACTTTAATAATAAAAATGTGAAAATTAGAACTATTTTATCAGCATTTTTTTGTCCGAAAGAATCGAGACGATTATCGATAATAAGAGACACGAAAGAGAGAAAAAAAAAGAGAGCCTCTTCAGTAGTGCTGGGCCGACATGGTTTGCTGTCGATCTTCATCGGCGAGGATGCCCGGGTAAACGAGGCGCATAATTAATCGAAATAGCTCTTCTATTTACCGTATAATTAATCAAGCCTCGTTTGCACACTAAGTTATTCAAGTATACTGTGAAAAATCGAAAAATAAAGTGAAAATGTTATGCAGTCGTGTAAATATCACATGATTTTTTACCCTCTGATTAAAAATAAAATGAGCGCTTGGATTATGGGGAATTTGTGAAGAGTCCTCAAGGTCATGTCATCAGAAGTGTTGATTTATGTGGAATGCCTTGGGAATCATGTTTATTGGCAATGAATTATATAATCGATCAATCGCCTTAATTCACAGTGACAATGGCTCGAGACGTCAGAGGGCCTCCCTCAGGAGCTAAACTAATTGGGTGCATTATCGTGAGCCTGCACATTGGCCAAAGAAGGCTCTCTCCATTGAGCTGTTGCCCCTGATGCCTCAAGTAGTACGAGTCACTGCTGCACGACCCGAGGAACCAGTAGATAGGGTAACTCTGCGTCTGACGAAAAGGGGAAACCCATTGGTAAGGACCACCAATTGGCTCACAGTGTGGCACACATACGCAGAGCTTCAAGCCTCTCTCTTTGCCCCCTCGGAAACATTTTCAAGTATTAATTCAACTTGTGTGTGTGGGCATGGAGAAGAGGAGGCGCGCAGGCGCTCCCAGAGCGTTTCGATCGACGACGAGACGACCATGGCGGAGGAGAGAAGGGAATTGGAGAAAGAGAGAATTATAAAGATGAGTGAGATGAAAATATAGAACTGGGCGCGCGCTTCGAGTGTCGACCTCTCGAAAGTCGTTCACGAATGAATCTCACGATGGCAAAAGTCGACTTGTATAAATGTCCAAGGGGTCAATCGAATTACTCCCTTTTTTTTTTTTTTCATTTATTTGATGGAAATTTACTGGGGTTTTTGGGACTTTTCGGCTTCATTGTTATCGAGGGTGTGAATATTGGTTAATGGAATTGTCTAATCTCGAGGTTTATGAGCCAGAGAATATGTTTATTTATAACATTCGTCTATTTTCAATTTCTTGGCGAGTCAACGATAGACGGAACACCCGGTGTGACCCCTCACATGGCTGTCCAGACGTATTTTTTTTTGTTTTATCAATTCATTTTATCACTTTATCGTTTTTTTAGAATCTGCTTTTTTTTTATTTTCGTGGAGATGAAGAATTATTATTATTTGTTATGAGGATTATTGAATAATCGAAATTTTATACAAGTCGAGAGACTACTCGATCAAACTCATTAAATTGTCGCATTTCAATTGCATTTTGATGCCTCCAATGACGTAAACATCATACATGACATTAAATAATTATCGAAGTATTCTCCTCTCATTTTTCTATTTTACTAAATTTTTCTCACTCCCACATGAATTTGCCAATGAGGTTATTCCCCAGTTTCCAGTAAACTGACACTGAATGACGAGTGTCTGAGTGGAGAAAAAAAAAAAAGATAATATATCTATATATCAGACATACGTAAGCGAGTTTTAATCTCTACCAGGAATTTCTGGTATGAACTGGCGAATTCTAGTGAAATCCTCTAAAATCATTGGTATCATGGATTTATCAATTTAGTAAATTGGAAAAATTCACGAAAAATAATTCCCTCAATTTCTTAATATTAAAAAAATAAAAGTGCGAAATGAAATCATCAAATGACTGAATTTATATCACAAATTTCATGCCATCACAAAGAGCCACAAAGTATTCTACAATTCCAGAGCCAACAAATTGCTATGAATACAGAATATCATAAATATCAAATGTGTAAAGGTAGTGTTGATTTAAGCCTGTGAACTTTACCAAATTGAATTAACAATAGTGACGAGTATCATCCCATTACGTTAATAAAACTCCGAGAATTCTTCATGAAATGTTTATTCTTCTTTTTCCTTCATTCATGTATTACTGTCTCCAACGTAATTTCTCTCTACGGTATCAGCCTACGGAAATTCATGAAAGTGTAATCATGTACCTGTTTAAATTCACCGGAGGCACAAGCCCAAAGGGGTGCTGACCAATTACATTTCAAAATTGGATGAATTCCAGATTTTTACACATTCTGAATCCTTCAAAATTCTCTAAATTCATGAAATTTTATTCTTTTACAAATATCTCGAAAACTAAAGGAGATACGCCCTTTTCACCCGAATCCTTTTTTGTAGCTCTTGAAATTCTCTATAAAAAAGGTTCAGACCAAAAAAGTCGTATCTCCATTAATTTCCGAGTTAATGAATTTTTTTATAATGAAGTAGAAAAGAGTTTAGTGATTGATTGATTAAGTTTGCGTTAACCAGCGTGAATTTATTTAACTTCAAATAGGCGTGTGAAATCAGTGGATTTGCAAGCGAATTAATTTATCCAGGGATACGCAGTGTTGTGTCCCCCTCAGTGTTGTATTTCCGGTCACTTGAAATGGCAACTGGCATCAATGTACCCACGGATATTTGAGAATTTTCATGATAAAGCATTGAATACAAAAAACGTATTGTGGAGAATAAAAAATTGGACAATTTGGCTGAAAGTCTGACCGAAATTCGGATGATTTATCAAGATGTATGAATATTTCAAAATATAACAGAGTATTGTATGATATCCAGGAATTTCATACGAATAGTACTCGATCATATGATCAGGCGAGCGGAAATCCAATTAACGGACATGTTACAGCCTCTCTGTGATGCGTTTCTTCTTTTTGTGCTTCGGAAGTCGTTGATTGGCGGAATTGATCGTTTCGCGTACAGCGAATTAATTCTTAGACACATTAAAATGCTTTGTGTGTTTTGAAACTATGAGGAATGGATTTTTCTCGTCAATTCTGTCGATATTCAATAAATTCCGATAATCTCTTACATAATTCAGTGGAACAAAAAATTGTCGCACGGAATGTGATTGATTTAATCGCCGCAATCTTTTTATCATTCGAGGAATATCATTGTGTCACTTTGAAATTGTATATTACGAGAAATCAGGAGAAATATTGGGGATAGGATTTTTTTGATGATTCCATCGGAAAGGTGAGGAAATTTTAGGCGGAAAACGTGTCGAAATTAATTTTTTCGAGTTTTTTTTATCGGCCAAAAACTGATTTTCATAAAATGGCTTGTAACTTTTTCAATTTTCGATAAAAATCGATTGGAGTTTAACGAAAATGTGAGGAATGTGATTTTTTCAAATTTTTCCAAGGTAAACCCCTTTAAATCTGGGCCAAAAAAATTAAATTTTCAAAAAACTCGAAAAAATTAATTTCGACACATGTTTTCCACCTAAAATTTCCTCAGCTTTCCAATGGAATCATCAGAAAATCGGTATCTCCAACCGTTCAATCAGAATGTCCATTTTACCCCGATTTCCCCTATTAAATAACGAATTTATGGGTTAACAGGCTGAGGTCGTTGACAGGTAATCATCCACAGGCGACAATGTCTCACATGATTTTATTTAACGACGTGGTATATCGATGAAATATACGAAAAAAAGGATAAATCGACTCATTCTCAATAAACGAAAAGAGGGAAGAGACGAGTAGGAAGGAGGAAACACGTGAAGAAGAGTTTACCGAGGAGGATAGAGAAATCAGGAAAATCCGTAAGAGAGGGAAAAGAGAGTGTGTCTGGCTGGGTTGGCCGGCTGTATCGATCGGCGAATCGTAGGCGCCACGTAGGCGATACGAAGACCTATATCGTGAATCGCCCGCACGATCGTATGTGCCTTTTTTTAGTACAATTTCTTGTTTAATTTTTTCCTTAAACCCTCGTTTTTTTTCATAACATTCGACTGACTCTCCATCTCCACATTTCTCTAATTCGTTTTTTATACGTTATTAATTTGCATTCATCACGCAATGATGCCGGCCTCACGAAGAATTCAAATGAAATCAAAGATAATTTATCGAGTCCCCATTTTTACGTGATGGATTAATTTTTTTTTTAAATTAAATTAATTCACCATGAACTCATAAAACAGAGAAAGCTGGAGCAATTGTTTTTATCCTCATTTGTGATCCGCATACAAATTCTCTTCACGTGAATTTCTTGGAGAAGCTTGAGGTATGTCCACTTGGTGATTTTGCTGGGCTATACGAAAATAGCAGAGCTACTGCTCGCCCCAACTATTAATCCAAAAATGTTATTCAATCCTTTGGTTTAACTCATAACAAGAGCAATGAAATTACTGTGGGTGTTAAGTGAGAAATATTTGGCGCGTGATTACTTCAACAGGCATTTTTCCGCAATTTTTTCCACACAAAAGATAACGGAAAAAACCACAAGTGACCCAGGTTTAGTGGAAGAATTCAAGACCATGTAAACCCACACCATTATCCACTCTTTTGTTTTTCCTTAATGGCGCCACTGTGGAAGTTTGCCTGGTCTTACTATATAACTCCTGAGTTACCAGCACTACTCGACTCTTTCGAGCAAATTATTTTTGGCTTTTAGCGTTTTAATACATCCCGGTGTTGATTGTACGTTCAGAAAGTGTAACGAGGCGCAAGGAGAGTTAATACATCCAACCATTTTCCTTTTTCAACCCCAAAATTAAGATATTATTACTTTATTTAATACTTTTTAGTGCGAGAGTATGAATTGAACAAGTAGAGAGCAAATTTATTATACCACTGAGTTGAGTGAAACTCTCGAATATAAATGATGTAGTACAACTCATCTAACTTGGAGAAGTTTTTGAAAATATTTTTGTGAAAAATTCATTTGTTAACACTGTTTATTTACCTCAATTATTTAATTTGTTTCAGACGTCTGTCATCGTATCAACAGTTCATTTGTGATGGACAAAAAATGATGGAAACTAAAAAAATAAAGAGGAAACACCTGAGTTAGATATCGAGAAGGCTTTGGAATACTTTAAAGGAAACTATTCGCAAAAGGTAGGATGGAGGAACGTTGATGCGTTTCGTATTGATCGGACAGTGCACCTCACGAGTTTTGCCAAGCCACTGGCTCCCTCTCTCTCTCTTTTCTTTTTTCCCCATCTTCCTTCATTTTATCATTTTATTTTGCTGCTTTTCCCAGCCCCTGTAACGGATATAACGATATCACTGACGTCTTATCGACTCCAGCATCCTAACCGAACAATATTTTCCCAGAAGAGAAGAATAAAAAGGAAAAAAAGAGGAGGGAAACCGAAAACGTCGATTCCAAACGCCGGAACACTCATGCACCAACTCTCTGTGATGAAGGGGCGAGAGACAAGTGTGATGTTTGACCTTGTAATGATTGGAGTAGGTAACAATGTTTGATGGACGGCACTCGACCGGGTTAGAGACAACACTAGGCCCTTGTGAAACTAAGTTTGGTAGTTGATAGAGTCAAAGTTTGGTGATAAACTTGCAGAGAGAAGAGGAACATTATGAGCCTTGGGCCTTGACAAGATTCAATAGGTCGTGCTTGTATATAGCACAAGTCTCACATTCCTGATGGAATCATTGGGAGAAAAAAAGGGAAACAAAGAGCGAATCTAATCTCCTCGTGCCTGAGCTCTTACTCCACTACTCTCCATTATTCGCCCCTTTTTTCTGCTGGAGAAAGAGGCCAGATGATGAAGACATTTCATTTTTTTCAAAGACAATGGACGGAATAACCAGAACATTTTTGCATCATCATTGGACTCTACATTGGCACGTGTTCCAATCCTTTGCTCATTTGGTTTACGTTTGAGTTTCATCGATTATTCAATTACGTTTTGTTCATCTTCTATTTGTATGCAGAATTACAGCAGAGTCAATAGACAAATGTCCCCGCACATTTTACACGATCTAAGGCGATAGTAGGGCTATTGTGTTGTGTAGAGTACATATGCATTACAGCAGGTGGAGATTATCCAGACTGATCAATAGCAATAGCAAATGCACAAACGTTGTATCGATTATTGCAACTGGGAATTCAAGATTTGGTTGAATCATTAGGTGTACACATATACAACTTGTTACCTGATCAATTTACCTGCCACTTGTGAATAACGGATTCTACCGCATATTATCACTCTGCTGTAGCTCCTCCTTTTATCGGTGATTTCCGACTGCTTCGAGTCTGTTGGGCGAACCATGCGACGTTGTGATTCTCAGGATTCCCTGGAAATTTTTGAATTTCATTATTTTTCCTTGAGAATTCACGGGGGAATGGCAATGAGTTTCATGGAATTTTTCCAATAGACTTGGAAGAAAAAACGGATAATCAAGAATTTCTACTCATGATGCAATGTATCTAGATTGTTTTGAAGCATTCCACTGGATTTTTTCGCCTCTTTTTCTCCTCAATGTTAAATTTCCAAGCATTTGCCAAGAAAATAACGGTTTTTCACAGTGTTAGAATCGAGCCAACACTGTTAACTCGGTGGTATATTACCGGAGTTCGTGTGAGCACTGGTCTAGGCAAGGCTCAATTTAAATGCGTTGATGTAACGGGGTAGGAGATGAACTAAAATAAGTCGTCCTCGGTGAAAACACTCGAGCGAGACGCTTGTGTCGCTCGTGGGCGAACTCCTGGTGCCCAATGTTTGACACGAGTTGTGAAAAAGACAATAAAAGATGAAAAATCATGAGGAATTTCACACTTTATCTCTATTTTCTGCCTCAACTCGGTGATTCATTTAGAGAGATCATGGACAATTTGAAAAGAGAGCAATCCGCAAAGCGTTTGATGCTGTGAGAAACAAAATTTGATTAACTCCGATGTTTTTTTTCGATTCCCCCGTTTTTTTTTCTATTCATCACTGCTGCTATTTGCCTATTGTCCCAGTGAAAGAATGTGAATGGTACAAAAAAATAGAGCATTCATGAGATTCTATTTTTTTTCCATTTACTTTTCGATTTGGAGGAAAGAGGAAAAATAGTGTACTCTGTAGAATTGCTAGTGAGTATTCCACAATATCAAAACGAGCTTGCGGGATTAAATTTAGATTGTACGAGACTCTCCTGGTCATAGCTGGCAACTGCTGTATTATATGCATCCATTGAAACGTATTCACTCTACTAAAAACACTACCTAATTCACTTATTTGAATTGATTATTTTTGTGGAAACATGAATTCTCGGATGGAATAATATACAATTACTGTTGTGGAATTGAGTAACTGCGGATTGAAAATATAGTAACAAGTTCATTTGGAAACATTTGAGGCCTTCTTTTTTACTCAGCCTTTTATTCTGAAATAACAAATATTTTCACTCTGATCACGAGAGAGCGGGTACACTCCCAAAGTATTCCAACAGGCTCCACGTGTGCTTTAGCGAAAATAGCTTAGCTGGTTGGAGCGAAGAATGTACCTTTTCTCCTTCTCTCGCTATTAATGGGAAAAAAGGTGAAGCATGTGGAGAATATGTGGATTTGTGTGTGTGTGTGTGTGCTCGTGTCAAAGTCGATGGATCTGAGACGCAGTGTGGGAGGTTCAATGTTTTGCCATTTACTTGTGGATACGTATACATGGTACAACAACAGTGTACGGGTGAATTAGCCCGCGTGTGGACTCACAGGCGAGAAAAGTTTTTCCAATGAAAGAGGGGAAGAAGAAAAAACGTGAGCAGGGATAAAAGCTGTGTCAAGCTGTGAAAATAAAAAGTATTCTAGACTTATAAACATTTGACATCGACTGAATTTCCTATAAAAAAGTACCTAAATTCCTGCGAAACTCTGAAAAATTAGTTTCATCATGATCTCCAACAAATTCGAGTCTCTGGGATTTTTTTCCCAGTGAATAACTCGAGAAAAAAATCTGAAAAAAATTGAGAAGCTGCAATAGCATGGCCCCATTGTTGCTGAATTTTTTCAATTTTTTTTTTGTAAACGTGCTCCATTGTTAGAATGAAAAATAGTAAAATTCAAGATACTCCTATCTTATGTGCATAATTTAATGACATAATGCATCATGAGAATATCTGGAATGTCTGAAATAAATATAGTAGAGGCGAGTGTTTTCATAACATTATTTTCATTATCTCGTTGCTGGCCTTTATCCCCGTCGACATCCTCATTTCACTCGTCTCTTTTTTCTCCCTCGCTATCTTTCAAAACGCTTCTCATACCTCCATTATAACCGCACTGTCCTGTACAACCTGTGTGTGCAAGCTCCGATCAGAAGCTCTCCCTCTCCTCATCTCTCTGTTCTTCTGAGTGCAGTGCAGCGAGGCAGTGCATCGGCAGCGTCCGACGGCGCTTTATTTAGTTATTTCCCCGGCTTTGACGAGAGACACAAGCAGAGAGAGAGAGAGAGAGAGAGAGGGGAGAAAAGCTTTGACCTCGTTTTATGCAATCCCGCGCTGTTATATAGTTGCACATGTCTCTTCATCGAGACAGCAGGGCCAGTTCCAATGAAAATTTCTAAAGGATTCATAAGCTTCTGTGATAAGTTGAAACAATGCACTTTGGATTCGTCATTTCATTTTTAAGCATTCAGTGAATTAATGAAATTTCACAAACTGTTTTTAAACACTGGCACTCTAGAAAATTCGCTTAATCTCCAATGAACCGTAAATTTTCGCATTGTATCGAGTAAATTCATGTCCTCGATGAATTTAAGTTACATAAGTATTCATTCAGCGCAAAATGGACGAGTAATTGTGGGTCAATTAAGATTTTTCAAAAGACGTTCGACGGAATATGAATGAAAGGAGAATGAGAGGTTTGACCTGTTTCGAGTCCTGTGTATCATTTCAAGCGTTTCTCTTCTCTTTTTTTTCTTCATTTGAGGAATTTTGCATGTGCCTGAACTAGTGTGGAGGCAGTACTAACAATATGGGACAAGATAAAAGCCGATAGATTGTCATATCGCAGATGAGGTAAAAGGATTCGTGTGCTCTATCACGATGAGATCACGTACTTTTCATCGTTTGACACCCATCAGCTCGAATTAAAACGATAGTGTATTGATCCATTAAGGTGGAGGATTCTTTTTTCCCCTGTTTCGTTATTCAGCTCCTTTTAATTCATCTATCTCTCTCTTTCCCCCCCCTCTTGCAAATGCCAGGGAGTTTCATTTGAACTGAAAACTAGTTAACGGAACGAGACAACTCTATTTCCGAAGGGACCTAGAATATCCGCCGAGTGATTTTCTTCGTGCAGGTGTTGTTACGAGGGTCATGGAATTGAAAAATCCTCGAATGTCTGTGTCGCTAGGGGCCACTACTACTGACCAATCGGAGAACGTGACCGCAACGGAATCATAATTTTTTCTTAAATACTCCTCCAGAGTTTCTATTGAATCAAATCACTGTTAATTGAAGTGGAAGTTTTTCACTTGAAAGAGGAAAAACGCTTTTTCCACGATTCATTAATAATTACGTTTTTCATTGGCGGAAAAATCGGGGAAAAATAGCTGAGTTTATTATTAAACCGCAAATTTATTCATAACGTAAGAGTGATTTCATCACATTAAAAAAACACAAGCCTAACTCATGGATTCGTCAGTGCTGACGTCACGTGTTTAGAAGCGTGTCATGAAATTAAATAGGTCTGATGAGAGAAAAAAAAGGGTAACGCCAGACACTGAATAATGTTGCAGCATGATACACGCACTAGACGTGTTATGTCCTCATCCGGATAACTCCATCAGTAGTGATTTCTCTCTGGGTTATGTGCGTCAGCGTTGATGGTGAAAATAGTTGACACCAGTGTACAGTCAAGTAGAGACCTACGCATGATGATAAACGTCACGTGATCGATCAATCCTCGGCTCAATATTCAGAGTCTCTAGTTTTTCAACAATTCAATTTATCCGAATTGATGACGTCAGCAGAGAGAAATATTATTTTAAACTCTCTTCCCTGGTATTAATTCCCAGGGATTTGTCATTGTAATGTCTTTCATGATTATCTCATTACATGCTCATGTTACAATCATAATATGAAAATGAGAAAAGAATGATTATTCTGCGGTTATTTGAAGCATTCCGAGTATCGATAATTCAGGTAAATAATATTACCTGCGTATTCGTGATCAAACTGAAGTAAGGAGAAGCACTTTGGAATGCTGAGCAACTCATGAATCGACCTCGTGCTCATCGCTTGAATCAATGACGCAATCGACCTTGTCGGTGGCTACTTTCTCGCTTCGCGGGCGTGTACACCGTGCATTGCCCAGTGGAAACAATAGCGAGTGACACACGATCTGCTCCAACGCATGTGCCATTTCCGTTCTTTTTATTTTTTGTCCCCAAGTCTCATTCACGATTTTTCATCATACCGAAGGCTTCTCAGGAAAAAATTGAAAAAATTCAGCGACAATGCAGACATACTTCTGTTTTTTCTCAATTTTTTTCCGAATTTTTTAATAGAGTCTTGTACCAATAAAAAAAAGGAGAAAACTCTGTAATTAAAATTAATCCTCGAAATCTGTATGAAAGCCATTTCTCCCTGAAATATATTAACACAATGAAATTTTAATGAGCATAGCAAGTAGTTTACTTGTACTAACATTACTTTAAATGCCGTATGTATTTTCATCCCGGTGCATTACATTAGTGTTTAAAATTATAGCCTCTTTCCCCCGAGCAAGTGTAGCAAGATAAATCTACAATATGGAATGTGTTGGTACGTTTACTCAGCCAGAGAAGTGGTAAAATGGGTGATTGCGTGAAATGCGTCATTTACGACGGAACGGAAGTGTAAAAACAATGTAAAAAAAAAAAAAAAAGAGGGGAAAAAGTAAAGCTGGCGTCGATAACGAGGGCGGAAAGAGTCCCCGTCGGCGCCAGTGCTGGACTCCTCTTCTTCTCAAGACGGAGGGAGAGAAAATTGAGGGTAAAAACGAGAAATAGCTCAAAATTGAGTGAGGGATAAATGGGGAGACACTTTTGGGAATGAAGACAGGTGATTTTTCCGCTGCCTGAATCCATTGCCGCTGGGATACTTCCAGGCATTTATAGTTTGTCGTATATGAGACGTGAAACGAGGATGACTAAATCCTATTGATTCTACTGGCCAATGGAGAAAGAAGACGCCCCTTATTGTTCTCCTCAATTTTTTTTCCCTGTCCCCTTCATTTTCCCGATGGCGCCGTATATAAAGGAAGAGGGATAACATATCTCTTCCAGATAAAGATCCTCCCTTCTTAATAATCTCATTATTCCATTATTCAGCTACAAATTGATATTCTCTTCTCTCGCATCTAAAAATAAAAGAATCTCCCCCCGGAATTCCTCTCGTAGAATGCCTCATTTTGCAATTTTTCTTTTTTTTTCCTGCTGCTCGGAATGTACATAAACAGAGAGACAAGTCGGCCTTTGTGAACGGGCGTGAGGACGCGATAGAAAAGGGAAAAAATAGGGGAAAGAAGGGAAAAAAGAAAAACAATGTGAGAGAAACAAAAACAGGAGGAAAAAAATGGGAACGGCTTAATTTTCATCCTCAGGCGAATATATTTGCGCTCACACGACACAGTACAACGGGTTTTCTCCCTCTTCAAATAAATGTGCGCGCGCACATTATAACGATGACGTAATAGTCGGATATGGCCGTAAGGCAGGAGGGTGAGAGGTAAATTGAATTGCGCACACTCCGATGCAGTCTCGAGGTCTGACGTCATTGAATCGTCACCGTGGCCCAGGAGGAAGGATCGAATATAGGGCTTTCATGGTACTGTGTGCCAGTGGATTAGTGCAAATTGAAATTTTCCATAGAAATGGAGAGATTGTAATATCACTCATCACGAGGTTACATTGTCGTCCATTGTGTTGAAATGATTTATCCTAAATTTATGGAGCTATTTGATGTAAAATTAGGTAAAACTTCATGATGCATTAATTTTCAGTACAGAGTAACCGAAAATTAATGTTAATACATCCAAGAATAAACAAAGTTTGAATGGAGTTGGTGAGAATTTTCTCTTGTCATCAATAGTTTAAGAACAAATGTGATCAAATTTTCAAGCGTCACCGAGGAGCATGAATATTCAGGAAGCTCTTCTCTTTTTTTTTCACGATGAAATATTAATGGCACACTTATTAAAAATTCATTCTCATCGGAGAACAGTTTAAAAAGTTTCACACGTCCTCTCGCTCCATCTCCCTCAAAAAAATCCATAAAATATCGTGCAGTGCCTCCTAAATTTCCCCACAAACTAGATGAACAAATTCCAAGAATTAAATACAAGTGGCGCCTCTACTTGAGGATGTCAGTGGCGCGGGAAAATTCGTACACAGGATTTTACCCAGTGAATCGACAATTTTGATGTTTCCATAATTAGCTCTCGCTCGATAGCAAGCCTCGGTATTGTTGCGCGCATGTACAATTCCTGAAGGCGCGCACGTGGCGGCATTTACCCATCTCTCTCTCTCTCTTTCTCTGACAAACGCTAATACTATACATATAACCATCGTCTTTCCTGAGCGCACGACCCGAGCGTCCATATAACTCTTAAATCACGCTCATCGATCCCCTCGCCGATCCTACACTCCTGGGGTACGTTCAAAAACCAAGTACCAACTAGAAACTTCACTGAGAAACGCCTCGCCCATATTCCCAGTGTTTCTAGCGCCTCTCCTAACCTATCTATTACATTTAAAAGTGTGTGCATGTGCAAGTCAATGTATATGGGTCAGGGGCGCGGTTTTCAACTTTATCGCAACTTCTTATTCTCGATGGTGCAAAAAGCCAGAGAGAACAGAAACATAAACCTTCCATCACACTATTTAATTTCTCTCCTCTCATTCATCGATTTCTTCTTTTTCCCCTAAAATTTGTTCCCCATTTCTTTCTCCCAGCTGCCTGTATTATATGAGATTGACAGGGGAGACGAATGACTCTTTGCGCGTGGAGATACACACAAGGTCCAATGGCCTATTTTATTTTGGATCGATTTTGACGTCATCGGAGGCCCCACTGTGCAAATACCTTGTAATATAAATTCCCTCGGCTACAAAACGTTTCGAATGGGGGAAAAAAATATTACAACAGCATTGGGCCAATGATTATGCAAGCACTGGGTTATCAATGGAGTGAAAAAAATTGCGGTTCTGTGGGTTATTAATATTTTGTTCATTCAATGAATGAGAGAGCCCGTGTTTCCAAGGGAAAATAGGTATCAGATCCATTGACTAGCCTCTTTGGTGACCATGGAAAGGATTTACCATTTCCCGAGGTCTCACGCGGTTTACCACCTCCTCAACGAACCTCTGACCTACATCCATTTTAACTCACAAAATAAAAAAGAACACATCGATCCAGACTCCTCCACAGTGTCATTATGTCACTTAGATTCAATAAATTCGATGGATTAAAAATTCAGGTGCTCTGACGCATTTGTCTGCCCTATTCATTCCCTTTCTACTCTATCCTTGGCAACAGTTCACACGAGGGGGTGAATTCAAGTGGAGCAGGTGGAAAATTAAAAAGTTAAAGAGCTTTGACAGAGGCCGAAAGTCGAGAATTCAGTGTTAAATGATAAGAAGTTGGTCTATTGGTTTGAGCTTGGAAAAACTTTTCCAAGTTCTTTTGCACATCTGCTGCTCTTCTTCCCACCCACTTAATTCAAAAGTTTTTCATTACTCGGATGAATTTACCATCGATCCCATCACCGAAGATTCATTGGATAATGCCTGGATCATTGTCGGCAAAGGTCTCTCATCCCTCCGGTTGTTTTCCAGACGATTGGGGCAATGAGGAAGACAAAAGTGCCACGGGTGCGTCAAAATACACAAAAATATTAATCCGCATGGATAATATAAATGGCCTGTCTTTCCTCAACGTCGACCGTGAGAAATTTTATTCTATTTTGAACCTCCGCTGGCCTCGGAAATGGGGCGCGAAGGGGCAACGGCTAATTAGAACGGCACGATAGAAATCCAATATGCCGAGAAGAGCGCCCTCTGACTCGTAACGTTTAGTTAATCCAATATCTGTAAATGGCAGCAGTGTCGGTGGTTTCAACTCATTTCATTTGAATCTGCGAATGCCAATTATTCATAATGCCTCTTCTTTTTTTCCTCTCACATTCTCATCCAACTTGTCTGATGAAAAGAGTGGAAAAAGGAAAGTGGCAGATGAAAAATTCCACATTGAACACTTGTTGTACATTAGCCCGAGGTGAGAGTAAATCTGGGTAAAATAAATAGTTGAATGAGAGAGAAGAAAAGTAAATGACTCGGTAAGCGGAAAAGGCAAAGGGAAAATGTTGAATTACAAGAGTACTTGTTTCGTCAACAACACTCCATTTCCAATTCTCCGGACTAACTAATGACTCAACTGTAAATATCAAAGACTTCTTCATCAAAGAGAAGGAAAAAGAATATATATATGTTAATTCCTTTGACTTCTAATGCCTCAGCCCAGATTTTTCATTCACCTTATCGTAATGAGTTCATCGTGACCTTGCTGAGTGTTGTTTTTTTTTCCACTCAAATTCACACACGACACGTGTGGGATTTCACGAGACTGTAGCGTAAAAACATCGTGGCAAGAAGAATAAAAGGGGAAAAAAAATAACTTGGAAAAATGAACGAAGAAAAGCCGGATAAAAGAAAAAGTGTGCATTGGAAATTTTTAACTCATCAGAAAGAGTCTATGGGCATGTGGGGACAACATAAAGTGAGAGAGAGAGGGTAAAAACGAGTGGTTGGTGGTGACCTTGCCGTGTGTGTGTCGAGCGGCAATAGGCAGCAACTCCGCGTCATGTCCACATTACAGTGGAATCGCCGTTTAATAATTTGTCGGTTAGATCGATCGTTTTAACGGTCACGGTGAACTATTCCCGTAACTAAGGTATTTCTGACGCTGACTCTTGTTTTTTTTTTCTTGCGCCTTTTTTTTGTTGTTCGTTGCTTCTTTGAGTGCATGTACATTGTGCTCAATTGAATTTATTATTTTCTACTTGAAGCAGTAATGACAATTATAAAAATGTCTACATCCCTCGTTATGACACACGAACATTCCTCAGTTGCTCATTATATAAGAATATCGTGTGAGCGGAATGAGGTAAAAAAAAAAAAACGTAATTAACTCGAATTAATGTGTTTGATAAATTTGATTTCTAATGGATTCCTCAGAAAATGTAATTCATTATGAAAATAATAATTAATTCATTTTTTTTCTACTCTACTCGAGAATTTCCATTTTCTCTACCACTTCATTCTAATAAAGAAGACAAAACAGTTGAATCCTCTTTATTACTGCGAAATGAAGATTAATATCTCAGTGCAATGAATTTTTTCCTCCGTACTCTTTTCACATTGAAATACTTCTAGCCCCCGGTTTTTTTTTTCAACATTCCACATTGCATTGAGTAAAGAAGGGAAAATCAGTCACATGCAGGGACACAGTCGTGCTATGCGGTCCGAAAGTTTCTAACCGTTGGGAGCGATGACGGAGGCCAGCTAAAAATAGAAACAGGCACATAACAGTGCACAGGAGGCATTGAAGCACCGGCCAATATACATATATTCATTTTTTTTTTTACTTCTCTCTTTTATCATAGAAAAAAGGCCAACACGAATTGCTCATGCCCGATGGATTCCCCAAAGAAATTGATTTCATGAGACACGCCCATGTGTTTGTCTCTCGTATTTTCCCCATTTTCTTTCATTGACACATGTGCGAGTGCATCAATGAAGTGAAAAGCCGTGTGGGAGAATGAGATTATCTATTTTCCTCAATGTGCGACTCGTCTGATCTATCGGCATGACTCACACACGTGTCTACATTTATTTCCCTCCGCCCTAAAAAAAATCCTCCTTCAAACACCTCACCGCCACTCTATTTCCTTTTTTATTTCTTTGATAAAAATGAAGGGCAAAAAATTTATGATACTTCACTCTATCTGTTTCAGCTGGCAGAGAGTAAAAAAAAAATTCAAATGCAGATAATCCAGAAACATGAAAGATGAAAGAAGTGGATTTGGTAAGTAATAAATTCAATGTCAATCCCATTTCTCTTTCTCTCTGAATTCATAAAATTTTCAACGGGGATAAAAATAAATATGAAAGCAACAGCATGAAATTCAATAAAAAAAAAATCTAAAGAATATTCAGGCTTTCTTCGAAAAGAGAAGTAAAAAAAAATGGCAACTCCATATTCCGCCCTTTCTCAGAGATCGCGTGTCACTTATCAGTAGACATGTAGAACAATATTAATTTTTTTCCCTCTAAATTTCCCTTAAGAGGTCAAACTTGCACGATAACAACCTGTAATCAGTATTGTACGGTTGACCAGGTAACAGACATTGTGAACAGCCCCCATTGATAAGCCATTGTGATAGCCATTAGGTACATAAAAACCGCCGGGTGAAAAGCAGAGTTCGCAGGGAATAGGAGCACAATTATCGGAGTCTACGAAAAATCCTGCATGTGTTGATATGAACGGAGAGAGAAGAGATAAGGTGATGTTAGAGGACGGCTATTGTAGTTGCATTGAATGTGTAGTAATTTTTAGTATTCTCATGAAGCGTGCACTTTAATCCAGGGTGTTTGCTTGTGTAGTAAAGGCAAAGGGCATACACAACACACTTTGCGCGGTGGTCGTGGTGGTATTGATCGGGATAAGCACAGAGTGGCAAAATGGGAACTAGCTACTAGCCGGGTTGCCGCTATAGATATGGTTCACGAGGAGGAGGGTGGCTCCACTGTGTGTGCAGAGACCGAAAGTATGTGTAGCGAGAGAGGAGGAGTAAGGGCAGAGGCAGCACAGGCCACAGAAGAGCCGTTAAGCGAGACCCAACACACGTATACAGGAAAATTTTCAAGATAAAGTGTGTGTATGTTGGTGGGTGGAAAAATGGGTGGATTGTATTGGATGCGAAGGGAAGAAGAGAAGGAGAGAATTGTGCGCATGCGGATAAGTTGGCATGCGGGGACACGTTATTTAGCGTGCGCTTACTGCCAAATCCCATCTCGCACTCACGGTCTTCTATGTTTTCTCTTTTTTCTCTTTCTCCCCTTTTTTTTTTTATTTGCCTCTTTTCTCTGCTCTTCCGTTTCTTCCCTATTTTACTCTAGGGACATTGACATGAGAGAATACACACGGGTGAAGTGTACAAGAGGATAAATATTAGCTCGGAATTCCAGGGGGTTTTTAAAGTTTTTAATCTTCATTACTCTGAGAAGTTTACTTACGTTGACAATCAGCCGGTTTCACCGATGCACATGTATTTTTTTCCTCCTTCACTTGTGTCGATTAAACCGTTGGATGAGTGAACGTCGTTGGCGCTACCCTTATTCGTTACACTGGCACGATTGTGCGCCGTCTCAGGTGAAAAATAATAATTAAAAGATCAGTGGCTTCACGCGCCCCTTATTATATTCTTCTTTCTGGGTAATATAACGAGGTCTGTTTATATTCGCTGATGCTTCAAATTAGTGGCTACTGGGATGATTGATGAACTCGTTAAAAATTCATTTCCTCCAGCTACTTTCAATGCTCCACCTTGTTTTTTTTTTTCGTGAATTCTTCCTCTTTTCTCTTGATTATTCTTTGCTCCCTTTATATTCCACCCCTGCGGCTGACCCGGTCACGCGCGCCCGCGCCCACTATCCCGATGTATTTCCACCGGGACGTGGTAACTTGGCACTTTCGAGTAATGTGCCCCTTTCCAAAATAACCAAATCCTCGATTGAAACAATCAATGAATTTACGATAACTCGTTAAATCAAAACAGCCTCTATCGAAATAATTAACGACAGTTGGTAATGATATTCTGAAGGTTGGCTGTTCTAGTAACACCGGCCACAACTTAATTTTACACACTGCCAAATCACTGGCAGTCATAGATATCCCCTTTGCACAAAACACACACGCCCTGGCTTTTCACGGCGATTTCTTAAATTATTATCGTTTTATTATGTCTACTTTCTTTGAACGTGATCGTCGTGATTACTTGTGATTTTAATGTTTAATATTCCAATAAACCGTTGCACTGAACAAAAGAATAATAATTAATTACAAATGTGCGAACGATTATATTTAAGCCAGTCCAATAAATTAATTTAAATGCGATCACCGCCACAAACCCGGTCCGCAGTCACCCTCTCGCCTCGTGCGCACTCTCCTCATTGAGAATAGATACTGAGGTAGAGTATAGACTTTGGAGAACCGAACGTCACTGGAGGAGAGACGATTGGTGCGGGGCTCAGCGGTGGAGGGGGAACTGGGAGCAATGGGCAAGGTGGGCACATCCAAAAGCTCGCGATTCAATGGCCAAGATGCTGCCAGATGGCGCTCAATGCAGAGTTCTCATTTGTCCCCACCAATTTGACTTTTCATCGTCTCTTTTTTTTTTTTTCTCTTACTTCGACTGTACAGGGGTAAATCGTGTACACTGGCTCTCTGGTACCACTTTTATTGACCCTGATGACAGGACTATCTTTTTCTTTTCTCATCAAAGCCGAGCTATGGAAGGAATACGAAATACAGTTATGTACCTCGCCTCTTGCCATCTTTCTCGCTTCCTCTTGGCCTTTTGGACTTGATAGTTCTTCTCTTGGCATTCGACGAAAATTTCTATTTCTACCCTCATCTCTACTCCGTGCGTTTGCGAATCTTCATATCGACGAAATCCCACCTCGACCCCGATTTCACGCGCGACAGCCTGGGCTAATCCACGCGCGCATTCATGTATACTTGTATACGTGAGGAAGAAGCGTGCCATATCGCTTATGTAACTGATCATTTGGAGTGGCAATTTTCTTTTTCGTTCAAATCTTTGTACTTGGTATTTTTCATCCGTATTTTCAGATCATCATGGGCCTCATTCAAATGGTTTCTTGAATATTTTCAATGAGATAATCTGATGAAAAAATGGAGATGAAATTGTGTTCTCAATGAATAATCATGTTTTTTCAACCCCAAGGTAAAATAAGGGAATAACAACATATTAAATTACGGGCTATTTTCAACCTCAGAAATTCCTCATTATATCTTTTCTCCTCATTCAAGTTATGCAAACAACTATTGAGGATAATTTTTTCCCTTTTTTTTTCATTATTCATAGCTTTTTGTTGGTTTGCCCGTTCTTTTTCGTACATGAATCAGTTGCTATTGCTGACTAAGTGCTTCTTTTTGAGCAATTACGTGTCTTGAACGATCAAGAAGAAGCCCCTGGAATAATCAGCAGGCTAATCCTACCATGATAACAAAAGCAATAGTATTATCTGGCTTTCACAAATTTTCTAGTTAATTCCTGTTATATCAATCATTACTCATCAGCGATAACTAAGATTACAAATAATGACAAACACTTGAATTTAAAGGGAAAGGGAGTATTTGGTAAATGTAGATAAAATTAGAATTGATAAAATTAAAATGGAAAAAATCACTTATCATCATTAATATTTTACAGAAGAAGCCAACAAACGAATATAAGATTTTTATATAAAATATACCGCAACTGTATTTTATTCTTTCATACTCTTTCTCCTTAATCATTTAGCCTTGACACAATTATGAAAATCATTATACTGAACAATCTTCAATAGTCCCCCAAAAACCGTATGATAATGATTTATTTATAACACTGATCTGATTGTATCGAATGTTTCTCATTTCTTCTCTCATATAATTCTAAACTCCACAATCAATAGTGACTACATTGGGCTTCTTTTTTTTAAACTCTCAAATACTGGTAAATTTAACAATAGGCATATCAATTGTTCGATGAATCACTCAAAACGAATGTACAAAATGTTGCAAGCGAAGAAACAAATAAAAAGAGTCACTGATATTTACAAAAGTCAATTCCTCTATTCTCCATCCAAAAAGTTACAATCTTCCTATTTTTATTGAGGACAGAGAAAAATAGGAATTAAATAACCCATGACGTCATCGATATTGTTATTGTATTGTATTTATAGTATATTTGAGGTACGTTCATTACGTATGAGAACGTGATTATTATTGCCCTGTTAGTCTTCATGAAATTGAAAATGAATTTTTCACGTTTCATGCAAATATCGAATGATTTAACTTGGCTATTCAACAAAACATTCGATACTCTTGGGATGCTTGTATCCCATTTTTAACGCTTGAAAAACATAGTTAAAAATTTCTAATAATAGAAAAAACTGTAGGGGAGAGATAGAGAGAGAGAGAGAGAGAGAGAGAGAGGAAAAAACGGACGTAATAGCCGGGCTTGAATATTGGCGTTACGGTAATTCAAAATATATCGTACATTATTTTTCCATGTGAATTATTTTCCTCCATTTCGTTATTAATTAATCTCTCCATTCCTATTGCACTTCAACTAATACTTACGATTATTATTATTATTTTCTTTCATTTTGTTCTAAACTTATTAGAGGATAATATTTTCTCTGTGAATTTACTCCAGTAAATGAATCCAATACTTTCAAGAGATTCGTATTAATTTGGTTCATCTAAAATAACTGGATTTTCACAATTATTCCTCTCTGTCAAACGCGTAGTTGTTGAGGCTCATTAATGTATTATTATACGTTCAATTGTTTAAAATAGTGCCTACAATATAACGTTGTTGGGGATGGAGCTGCGTCAGTGCTACGTAACAATTTTCCTTCATTGTCCGTTAAGTTTTCCAGTGCATTTATATACTGACGATCAAATACACCTACGCAAAAAGAAAATGAAATGATCATTAAATTCTTTACGTAAATTGCTGAATAATTATCATTGAAATTGTTTCCAAATTACCCTGATCAATATTAGCTCTTCCAAGTACTGTGAATGCCAAAAACAAAATATCTCTGTATATAGAAAACGGAGTTTGTTCTAAAACTTCGGCTTTACTTCTTTCTAAGGCCACACGTTTAATTGGTTCTGTCAAGTTATTCATACGGACGTTTGTAATTACATTCTGCATCACCCTGTAAAAATTAAATATTAATTCAACATTATATAGAGTACACGTGCTGAAGTACTATACTGAAGTATCAACCTAAATTTATTGTAATAAAATAATACTCTGAAAATATATTGTAGACGTACGTTCGATCCTCTGTATTGTTCTGTTTCCACTGAAGATACATTGGCAAACGATTCATGTGAAGTTTTTCATTGTCCCACATTGTTCGTACACCCACTAAACTTGAATTACTGGATAAATCCTTGACTCTGTCATTGTTCAACCACAACTCTGGTAAATGGCTGTTGAGATTTATCCTCTCGAAATACCAGATCAAATTCCAATAAACTATTGGATGTTCTTGAATAAATCTGTGCTTTGTCAAACAAGTGTCACCCTCTTGACTCAATACATTTTCCATTTCTTTGCGCAGAACCAAGGGATTCAAGTAAGGGACGGTTATAGGCTCTGGCAATTCTTTTGGTTGATCGAGAAGCTCAACGAGGGCACCGGTTAGTGGATCATTGCTTTTTTCCCCTTCATCGCATCTGAAAATGTCATAAAAAATTGAGAAACAATTGATTTCAGACTCAATTTTAATATCTTGACTCACCTGTAATCGTAAATAGTGACTGTGAGAAGTGGAACGGTGGCTTTGTCGCAAAATTGACAGACGGTATTTAGATTCGAGTCCTCTGGCTGCCAACCAGCCATTATCTCCTCGTCATAGAGAATCGCCATGCAGTGATGACATCTGCTAGCACTGGAGATGACGAGTTCAACTGCTACTCGTTCCTCGAATTCCCTGGATCCTTTTGGATACATGCAGTCTGCTAATTCGTAGAGCAAACCAAGAGCATCAATGCCAGAATCACCAGACATTCGTGCTGACATCTCATTTCTGTCCTGCTGTGATCCATCCGTAAGGGAATCCAGGGATTCATGGGAAAGACCGTAACCGAGTCTTTGATCACGTTCCTTGTGTTTAATTGGTGTACTTGTTGCCGATATTGCTTCTTTAATTTCGTCAAACTTCTTTGCTACACTAGTAGCTGCTGACTTCAAGCTATTCAAGCCACCGAGGATAATTTCATTGGATTTCTTCCCAGTTAAACTCGAAGGACTGAAAGAAATGAATATTCAATTAATTTCTATGTCAAAATAAGTGTGAAACAAATGAAATGAAGAATTATGGAGCTCTGCCCCTCTGGAGATTCGAAGACTGTGAAAAAATGAACAAACTCAAATAAAATACACACCTTATGTAATTGGAGAGACTAAGGGATTCAATAAAAACATTTGTCGTTATTAAATCCTTATTTTTACCAAACGCCAAGCCTCCAGTGGAGTATCGTCTAAATTAATGTGCAAGGCAACAAAAAACAGAAGAAAAACTCAAACATAAATAGGGCTACAATAAATACTACAAAACAAAAGTAAAAATCATGATCAAGTTAACAAAAAAACGTGCAGCTGTGTATTATTAAAAAGTAATCAATGAACTTACCCAAAACTTAGCTTCAAACTGGAACCTAAACTAGACAGACTCGAAGTCACACTGTCTTTGTTTGACCAGATGCTACTTATTTCCAGTCTATCACGTTCTCTCTCCTGTTCGCCTTGTTGTGCAACAGAATGTGGCATTGTTTCGCTTCTTTGCAATTGACTGTTAACTGTTGTTGCGGCAATTTCATCGACCGTTTGGTGGAACGTTGCACTTCTCGGCATAGCATTGCTAATAAAGTTTAAAATTTGCGGATCATTTAATTGATGAGGGGATTTCGTAAGAATCAGTCTGAGAATATTCCTTTTTACCTCCGGAATAGAAGAGGTCCACCGGGTCTCTCACTGATCGTATTATTCACGACGGTCAGTGTGCTTGTTGAGCAATTCGAGTCATTCTCCTCGGATGGAGATACAATGGGCGTTTCGTCGTTCATTAATGCCCCAAGTGGATCATTCTCGGTAACTGGAGTTCGAACAGGACTCTTCAGTGGAGATTCAGGACTTCGCATCGATCTGCACAATGATTAGATAGTAAAATCATCAGTATTAGAATCTAAGGAATGATAGAATAATTAAAGCAACTGTTATCTTCACCTTGTTTCTGTCGGTGAATCATTTAATGCCTCCGGCTGTGAAGCACTCAGCATTACTGTATCTTTAACGATACTATCTTGACGTCGGAATTTATTTCTCAAGTCCATTAATCCAAAAGCTGGTAAATCCGGCACAGAGCAGCCTTTTAATGCTACTGAAAACAGAAGACAGAAGAATATAAGGCGATCATTCTGATAATCAGTAGATTTTTTTTTCTTTAAGAAAAATTCCTCGCAACTTACAGACACTATTCACAGCCTCTTGCTCATGGGAGTGTGTACTATCGAGACTAGATCTTGACGTTGCCAAATGTTCCATTGCTGAGTTTTTAAGTCCATCGATACCAAGTACCTCAGGATTCGAGCTCAATCTACGCCTGGCACTTCTTTTTCCAGCTCTCTTGAATAATGCGGCGCCGACGATAACATTACGCAGTTTATTCCACATTAACTGACTGGAGTTGGTCATGTCCGAAGGCCATGTGGCTTCAAGGACAGCCTATTTTTGAAGCAGATATTATTTATTTCCGTAAGCTCAGAGCAAGTGATCTCAAAATGTTACCTTATTGTAAAATCCATAAGTCAGGGCATTTGGTTGTACACCACTTCGTTTCATGTGGAAAAGTAACTTGACTGCCAATACTGGTTGTCCATAAACTCCACAAAGTTGCATCATTGCTCTATAACACACCTAAAATGAAAGCAGCAATGGAGAATGTGACTCAAAGTGTTTAACAGCCTCTTTAAGTATTAATTCAGAACTTAAAGTACCTCTTCCATTGGATCCAACCTGAGCTTTTGCATTTTAACGAGTAACTCATAAGCCTGATGCAGAATGGCCGCTGGTTGACTCGACACCAGAAGCATTCCTGCTAAATGTAGAAACCAGAGGCTATAACATGTTCCTAAGAGGCATCTGCCCCATCTCTCTGGTAGAGCAGCCTGAAACAAATTATGGATATTAAAAAACCCATGAAACTCAAGTATCAGTAATCAATTAACGTCACTCACCTGTTTACGTGCCATTCTCTGTGCTACTTTGATCTCATGTTTTGTTCTACGTGCCATTGGACTCCCAGGAATTATGCCGAAGGCACTCAATGCTGGATTCTTCAAGCTCAAATTCTTCTGGGGCTTCATTAGATCCGCATTCAATTTGAATATCTTGTAAATAATCGGTTCCTGATTTGGGCCTGGATCAGGTGGTGGTATGAATACAGTTCTTTCACTGTGCTGAGATTCATCAAGCTCTAAAAACGTGACATTCTCCTCCTCGACTCTCTCTGTGCACTCATCAAAGAACGCCAATCCAGCCATATCCATGTCAGAAACGAAGCTCCTCTCCTCAATAAATCGTATAAACATTTGTGTTCGCACGAGCATACTGTAGAATTTGGCATGTGCCTTGTCTCTGCTCCTCAGGAAAGCTTGGATGTTGAAGAGACTCGTAGGGTCAGTTGATCCAACAGTTGGTGCTTTTGTTATTGGTAAAAGATAGCTGCGATATCCTTTCAGTATCATAGCCATAAATCTTAGAAAACTATCCTGTATCTCCAGTTCCAATCCCTGTTCTCTTCTCTTCTGTTGAAATTCTTTATCAACACTGAAATCCTCATCTGCTTTAGAACGCTGTGAAGACTGTGTTCTCACGAGTGAATTCAATTTAGCATAAATTTTTTCTAAATCATTCTTCAGTATTCTACCTGGCTTTTTTGGAAGTAATTTAATATTCAAATATCTCTTGTCCTCGCACAGTACAATATTATTCGTATCTAAATTAACGCAGTTAACATCGGACGGTGGATCGTATAAATCAAAAAAACGTGAATCAACACCAATCAAAAATGGTAATGGTGCATGCAGTACCTCAGCAAGACCAAGTGGACAGAGTGGTATGTATGGGCACTGCCATTTAAATGGAAACAGTATCATTGAAATTGCCTCACTGACTGATGTAAGAACATCGGGTCTCAGTGAATGAACAAGTATCTTTTGTTCAGTTAATATTAATAATAATATCAGCATACAGTGCTCCGAACCAAGGTTCATTAATAATTGACGAAAGCTTGCACCAGAACGTGGTAATGCCAAGTCCTCTGGTTGTGTCAATATCAATCTGTCGAGGCTGCTCAACTGCACGAGTATACGAGGCCTCTGAGGACTTGGAAATGGTATATCACAGAGAAAATATGAGATGTACTTTTCAATGGGAACACTCTGAGGCTGACCATTAACGAGACTGTGTAGAAAACCAAGAAATTTCTCAAATGTATCGAAAAATGGCCAATGCGATAAAATACAAATTGATTTGTTGATATTTAATGATTGAGTCTCTGGATCAGTGTACTGTAATTTTTCCAATTGTGCTAAATTTAATCTCTTCAATACTCCAAATTTCTTGAACATCTTCATTTTAACTTGTGGTTTATTCTCCGTAATATTATCGCCATCAGTTTTTTCAGATTTCTCCATTATCTCAATGTGCTCTGTATTATTGGGAATGTTGTAATTATCTGGTATTACTTCCTCATAGAATGTTATCGCTGAGCCATATATTTTCTGGGCAGCATCAGCAACAGTTAGAACGAATGTTGAAAAAACTGGCTTGGGTTTGCACGCAACTTTTGGCCAACATTCAATTGTTGCGCCCATTGGTAAACAAAACATGGCAACTGAATTTGGAAATACGAAATTATTGTAATCAATTATTGGATATTTGTAGAGTATTGATGGCTTGAATGATATTAAATTAGCTCTATTCATTGATTTTTTGTAGCAGAGAAAAACGTCACTGCCCAGCATGCCTCTGTTCAAATTTTTGTTAATAGTGCAGAATGCCTGAGGTGCTGTTTCACCTTTGTTCGCTAGAATAACACAAATATCAGTGACAACAAGTGAATTACACGGCATTTTGCGACTTGCCCGCCTGTATGTCACGAAAGTTTTTGACGTCGAGTTATTTATATTAGCTACATGACCAGTCGGTGTTTCCAAAATCATTTTTGCATCTTGCATTATTCTCTCTTTTCCATCGTAAATAACCCCTAGAATTGTAAAGAAAAATAGGATGATTCTCATGTCTCTCAAATTAATAATTAATCTCTTAATAAATTAGTAATTTACCAATGTCAACCAGAGGCGGCTTGTCTCTGCCCCTTCGATAGCACAGGTAGCACTCATTAGTCCTCAAACTTCCATGATTCAAATCAGCTGGGAACCCAGAGACCGTGCACTCGAGTAATTCATAGCCCTCGGGACACTTTTCCCCCAGGGCTGTAAAAATCACAGCTAAATCAGTGATAGGTGCCTGCATGTGCATGTCCTTGAGGTGTGTACCCTCCTGGCACCAGTCCTCGAGTTTCTCAGATGATTCATTCTCTTTATCACTGTCGTCATTCTGGCCAGGTAAACCAGCCACAACAAAGTAATCCGCAACTCTCCTCTCGTCCATCATGAATTATTATTATCTTAATACTTAATTCAAATGTTCATTTATAAATCTTTGAGAATACCCAACAAGGTCAAATGCATCAAGCATTCACCAAAACGAAGGATTTGAAAAATAAAAAAAAATGTACATGAAAACCACTAAATTATCATGGACGTTAACTTGCAGAATCACTCTGATCCTGTATTCCTCACGATTGCTCTCTCTTTCTCAGGTGAAACCGAGTTTTATCAAATATTCTCTACAAGAAATAATTTTTGTTTATTTAATGTTATGATGAGTGTACGAACCTGGTGATTCATTCACCAGTAAAGAAAGCCTGTATTTTCTGCATGCACCCAGTTGACAAAATGAAAAGTCCAGCATTTTTTTTTCATTATTTTTCTTGCACGAAGGTTAGAATTATGCGTCTGATGTTTTGAAGTAATGCAATGATGCGCATGCAAATGCATGGTCAGATACACAGAAACAATGGTAGAGTAGGAGTAAGATGCATATATACGTATCAATATATATCTATATACATGTGCATGTATCTACATATATACACTCATATATATATGAATTATTCTCTCTATTAGGCACTGATTAAACGTTTAATTAATGTGAATTGGAGTTGATTTTTTTGGATTACTTGTTGGATTCACAATTATTTCGTTAATAAACTCAATGTTTTCCTTATTTTTTCAATTTAAAACACAGTATTATGCTGAATGTCTGTCGTACTATTACCACAGGAGAAAATGAATTATAGGTTAGATGTCACACGCGACGAATAGTTATTGTATCAACTCTTGTGTCAATAATTCTTATTAATAATTAGATTAAATTGTTTCAATAATGTGCATTAATCATTTAAATGTTTATACATTTTTTAAAAACACTTGTTTACCACATTTGACACTAAAACGGGTTTATCACGTTAAAAATAATAGTAAAACCCGTATTTGTTGGACGGCCATCTTTTCTCATTGGCAAAATGGTTGACGCGGGGCTAGGTTGGAATTTTTTGTTTTTGTTTCTAAATCATAAATGCCAATGCGTAGTAGTATGTCATTATATCAGTGGGATGTATTTCCGTTTGCAGAAATCAAGAAGATGGGTAGAAAAAATTCAGATAAAAAAATTCAAGAGAATGAAGGAAAAAACTTGGTAAACATGTATTATTTTCATTTTTTATTTCAAATTTGAGACACCAACACATGATAAACGAACAATTCCACAGATAACTTGTGTGTAATGATGTTGTGCAATAGATCAAATGCAATTTTCACGAGTTCATATGACTAGTATTATTTTCATTGGCAATTAACGTAAATAAATATGTAGCTATTGATTACAACATGATTTTATTTATTTATTAAGTTATTGGATTACATGATTTTGTGTCTATGATTAATTGAATTATTTAAATTCGTATTTATAGATGGAGAATTATTCATTTCTGAATAAAACATTCCGCATATTTATCAGATGAATTGCAATATCAGGGATATTGGTATTAGATATTGAAATTCGTATCAACAAGAGTGATACCTCGAGTCGGTAATTCCGGCAGCATTTTGTGGCACATGTTTTATCAAGGAGTATCCAAAATTTCCTCGGTAAAGTAGATTCTTCTTATAAGAAGAATTAACTCCTAAACAGTAATAACTGGATTGCACCTGCAAACGAATCACAAACGTTTGGGTAATTGCTTCTATTAAAAATTCAATAAAGTACGGTTAATTGGATATTGCTGTCTTATCATCAACAGGCCACAGTCGTTCAGGTAGAGTGGCGGCTACCCAATGGTATTCAAAGAGAAAAGGAAGAATCTTCCAAACTCCACTTGAGAGCACTTTCTGCACTCGAGGAAATCAAAGTGTGAATAGGAGTCTTGAAGAGGGAATAGACTTGAAGTGCATCAAATTGTTTCCACATTCAGAGAAGAGCAGAGTCATGACAATGGAGCCATGATATTCATTATAATACAGGGAATTAAAGTCTAATGTCATTGATAAAGTCATCAAAGGCTCAATTCTCGATACCCATCATCACTGCAGCTTCCACTTATTGAGCATCAACGTACTGCAATAGACTGGTCGAATCAGGTGTTACTGTGTAAACACAGCCATCTCTGTAACAGTAACCCTGTAAATTGGATAGCCCTTCGAACTTCAGTCTCTACCAGTGAATATTCATGCTCAAGGCTGTCCCCATTCTCAATGGCAAAAGACAAGTATTTTGCATAAAAGAAAAGAAAGTAAAAAGAAAACAATAATCTATGCATAGCTTCAATGCAGATATTAACGTTTTCTGAATAACTAACGTAAAATCGATCCATTCTCATCTTGGAAATTCCAATTTGGCTTTGAGTGGTTTTTCATAGTTCCGGAATGAAGTTTTTAGATGAGAGAGAGCATCTAAAAATATGAAAACTTTGGGAGTTTTATTTGAAGTGAAACTGATGAATTTCCAAAATTAAATCTCTATTATTCTCTCAGGTATTGATTTTTATGGTATTTAACACTGCAATGATGAAAATAGTTTATTATCTGCTCTATATTTTAAAAATACACTCGCATTTCATTGTGTCTATAAATATTGAATGTGAACTACTTTAAGGGCATTGAGCTTCTCTCTCTCTCTCTCATTCAGTACACATTTTCCTGGGAAATTGCGAAGATATCACTGGAATGAAACGTCAACTGATAATTGCGCGTGTATGACCCAAAATCGTATGCAGATAGTGCTTCAGTGTTTATTATTATCTCAATTAACTCTATTCTATACAGTTGCATATGGTTTTGTTGCAGTTTGATAGGATCTCCGTAGAGTGCTCGTGATGCTGCACATTGCAACTCAATTCTGAATTGAATTTGAACAGGCTTCAATTGTTGAGGCAATTGGTTCCAAAAAATGGTTGAATGGCTCATTAAATTTATAGTCTTTTATTCATTGTAAATTCAATCATTTCGATAAATTTAATTACTGTTAAATTTTCTGAAAATCATCAATATCTTCAAAAATTGTAAAAGAATCTTGAACCTTGAAGATTATGCATTCGAATTGATTGTAAAATTGCAATTTCATGTAATTTCTTCAACAATATTGAATTCAACTACACTGCACAAAGAAGTACTATCGAGTTATCGTAAAACAATTGGCGACAATTCGTTCGTAGAAGAAGCGGTAGTATTGCAACCTTTTCGTTTCACTCTATTGAATAGAAACTTCAAGAGCAATATCTGGAAATATTTTTCCATCTCTGGTGTATCGTATCACTATTGATTGGCTTCAGGAGGTGTGCAATTCATGTAGGATAAAATAAGTGTGGTAAAATTGTTATTTCGACAAATCCATTTGTGATAAGGGAAATTGGGGTAAAATGGGCATTCTGATTGAACGGTTAGCGATTTTTTGATGATTCCATTGAAAAGCTGAGATGATTTTACATAGGAATCAAGTGTCAAAATGGATTTCTCGGAATTTTCAAAAAATTGAAAAAAAAAAAATTCGGCACATGATTTTTACTGGAAATTTCCTCAGCTTCCCAATGGAACCGCCAGAAAAAAGATATCTCCAATATTTCTCTTGATTTCTCGTAATATACAACTTCAAAGTGAGCATGTGTCCATCTTATCCCTTGTGGTCTTTTCACCCCACCTTCTCCTATAATATTTTTAACAATTTCATCGAAAAAGTAGGGAAATTCAGTAGAAATATTAAACTGTTATTCTAAGAAAACCTCAATCTCCTAAAATTCATTGATTTTTTCAGATAACTGACAAAGGCCAAAGGGAAATGAGTATTTATTGATTATGAAGGAGAACCTTTCGTAATAATTGCTCGTTAGTAATTCCAGTTGCCAAGGCAAGGCATCTGGTGCAAATTGACAACTCCAGTATTGGATGGTGCATTCTAATGATTGGTCATTAAACTTCCGTCGACGCTGGTATGAACTCTCTAATGAATTTGCAAGTCAATATTGAGACGTGGTGAACGTACTGCTTATCGCGGCATATCCCTTTGAATCAAAAAGGCAAGCCAGTCCCCTGCGAGTGAATTTGTTCCTGTAAATTTACATTGTATCCTCACGGACGTTCTAATAATAATTAGCTGGTAGTTCCATTGTCTTTGATTGTATTGGACACATGATAACAATATGAATGAGCGTGGTTTTTTTGTTGCAGGTGCTGTAATTAATTCCATCATGTGTAATCAAGCCCAATTGTTGTTCTACTAGAATCCTCGAGTTACACTGTTTTGATTGTTTGGAAAGCATCGAAACTTGCGTGAGATTTACCCTGAGAAGCCAAATCAACGAGGATATGATGCTGCAAGATACACAAAACTAGTAATACTCTTCATTCTGATTAAAATTAATCAAATTTCCATCCGCCTCTGAACGGGCGACTTGAATATCTCCTTTTCCCCTCATTTCCGCGACTCTCTGACGAAATGATACCGAAAGAATCTCGAGAACTGTCTGAGTGTATATCATTCCGAGGAAACGAAGGCGAGAGGGAGTGAATAATTTAAAGATACTCATCATCTCGTCATCGAAAGTGCCAAGTATATCCATGCTTGTTACGATAAGAAAACTTTTTCCATCGCCCATTCTTCGGAAAGGGGAAAAGCAATGACACCTTTAATTTCCTGTTTATAATAATAACCATCTGCATCGTTCTGTCCTCAGGTATCACAAAAGATAGATTGTTGGAAATATTATACTGTAGAATGGAAAATTCATTACTAATACATCAGTGGTAGTCGGTCGTATCGATTGGGCCATTGGCAAATTCATCGGTCACAAAGGCGCAAAATATCTCACGTTGTTGAGCTACCATGCTATCAATATACTCTACCTTTACCGGATGTCTGGCGAATCGATTTTGTCTTCAGTAGTTTGTTATATCGTCACAGGTCTTTGTCCATTCTCTAATCAACCCTCTCGAGCGAAAGGACCTTCACTACATCGCTATTGTGCAGTTTTATGTTGAAAATATTTCACGTGACATAGAAATGCAGTAACAAGGAATTTTAATGGCCCTTCAATTTTCCATTCACCTTTATTTATAAGTCGTTTTTAATTAGCTCATTTATCCTATGATTTCAGGTAGAAATCGTAGCCAATAGAGAGTTTCTCTCAATCTCTGGAGAATAATCCAGAAAAAACATGATCAGGATTCAGTTGAGAATCGAAAGTGGCTCTACAGTCTCCACGAAAGCACTGTTGTTCGATAGAGATTTTCCGTTTAAGTAATCCTCAGTGACTATAGTGAACTGTAAAACATTGTAAATACTTAATGCGTTAAATCCACTTTTATCGGTGTCCAACTAGAGAAATAAAGCTCAAGGCTTTCAGTTGTAGTGAAATTCTGATCTCTCATTCACATTATATATTTATACGCTCCTCTCGAAATCTCTACGAATGCTGGAGTCTTCAACGATTACTTTAAGACGGCTATTCATCTCCATTACGTTCTTTTATGAGAGAAAAGGAAATTAATTGGATTTATTTTTGAATCTATTTAATTAAATACTGTTTGAATTTATTTTTCAAAAAATCTGCAATCGTCTCATCTGGAATTAAATGATGCAGTGAATATGCAAAGCATCCTCTAGTTTAAGATGAATAGAATGGACACTGTATATTCACAGAGATTGCAGTTAACGTATAAAGCTTGCCTGATATCCTCATCTGTTTACATAGGTAGTGAGGACTAAGGATATCTATCGTATAACCATCATAGCCATAAGCGCATTAGACCTCTAGTACTCAACTATCCTTCTGAGATCGATACATGTGCTCCAGACTAAGTGCTAACGTATACGACATTCTATATAATTGCTTTAAACACAATTATAGGAGAAAGTGAGGTAAAATGGGGATTCTGATGTAACGATTTTAAGATAGAGAAATATGCAGAAAGTAACAACAGCACAGGAATTTAAAAAAGTGTATAATAAAATGGAGAAATTGAAGAGTTTTCATTCATGTGTGTAACTCACCTCCAGTGGTTTTCACCATGAGAAAGAGATCTAACACAAACTCAGTTGTGTTTGTGCTTTATCATCAAATTTCCAGGCACAGTTCCTATCTGAAATGGACCATTCTCCCCTCCCGTCAGACCACGGCCACAGAGTTCGTACATGTGGGAGTCAGTTGCATTTCTTTCGTTAACGAGTTTACGCTGGCCGGAACGTTTATATAACTGTATATTTTTAATTCCAGCTTAGTTCAGATGTTTTTAATTTTTTTTTACTTCTTATTTGAAGGTGTAGGAGTGTGTGCGAGTGCAGAGAGAGGGAGATGCCAGCAGAGGAGAAGAGAAATATGAAAATGTAGCATAGCCCAACATTGCGAGCCAGTACACAGTGGCAATGAGGTCGACATGATTGGCCATGTGCCGCAGATGCTGGAGAGCCAGATCCTAGGAGAATTTCATAAAGGTATTTTTGGCTACTGTTGGAGTGACATTTCCACCTAGGATCAGGCTTGTTTGTGTCCTTTTTCAAGGCAATGTAGGTCACAAATGTCATTCGCTTCCATATATATTTGGTAACATTCTAGCTGGTAAACGCCTGCGGATGGACAATGGCATCGTTACATGTACTCACGCGGGCATCGATCGCTCATTACCACCACATTGGTGCATCCGTTGTCAAGCCACCATCGTAACATTTACAAACGGGGCTAATGGCTTGTAAGCCACCAAGTATTAAAAAACAATGTGAATTATATGTTTCCTTATGTTCACACTGAATTTAAACGTAATGATGCTATTGAGAATGTGAAATAGTACACTACCTTTAATTGCGTGCTAAATAATAGTCATGATGGACTGGAGATAAAGTATTATCACGAGTGCATTATTATACATTTGTAACAGTTGGAAACTTTGTGAAATGTGTTCAAAATCCAAAGATTATTATTAAATCCTCTTATGACTGACTTGGGGAGCACTTCTCAGCGTGTACAGCATTACTACTTTTGCCAACATGAATTCTCGTAAAGTAACTTGTTTAAAAAATGCGGTATAGACTGTCTATGTTGAGGACTTTGTGAAACTTGACATTACCCCTCTTCCAAAGTCCATATGAACTTTCGCCAGTGAGTACTGTTGAATCCACTGCCTTGCTGCAATCATCCCTCCAGGGCTCATTGGACTTTGGACATGATTTCAAGTTGTTCATTTTGTTGGAAACAAGAGTATTGTTTTATTTGATGCTTGCACCTTGGTGGAGATTCTTTTAATCCGAGACATCGTTCATCTTCTCCTTTCATACACATCTGATGTATGAATTTGATAATATCCAGTGACTTTTACTTCTAATTTCATTAATTAACGTGTCATTGAGTAATAAACTAATAAATCTTCAGTTGGATGATTAAGTCTCCAGCGGTGACAGGACAAAGGCGTATTATCTCGATATCTTGACATTCAATTGTGCTAGTTGAATCCTCAAATGCCCAAAATTAATGATAACTGCACACGTATCTCCGATTTCTAAGGAAAGGAGCAAAAATTGAGGCATCAATTTGTACGTGAGAAGAAACCTCTTTCATTAATCATGTACACCTCGAGGATTTTCCCCATTGTCTGATGAGCCAGTTTCTACATGGAAATGAGACTAATGAAACAGTGTAAACGTGATCGAGTGAACTTCAGGGATTCAATTACTTTCAACTAATTATTAATAAAGAAAAATGTAGTGGATTTTTTAATAATTATCCTTGAAAACTCTCGGGATATTTGTCCTCATTAATTCTCTGATAAATGAGCATTTAACTTCGTCCTGAATGAATGAAAATAATGAAGATTCTTCATGGAGTGAATACAAGCTTACTCGGAATCGAAAAAAGAGGGAAAATAATTAATCAACGAAGAGAAAGCTAGAAAATGTAAGCTTGAGAGGTTGTAACGCATTTTCAACGCCCAATTAACTGGCATATAACTCCCAGAGCTCACTAGTTAATTATTTTCTCTCTCTCGGTGGCAGAGGCACTCGTTGTATGCTATAGCACTTAGTCACCCTAACGACAAGTCTCACCCATTGCAAATGAGGACTGGCACCAGACATGAGTTTACTGCTACCGGCTTTAGCCGCGGATCTCACCAGCTACTGTACAGTGTTACCCTTATGGCTCATCCTCTTTGTGCCGCATAGTACCTCGTCGTGTCTTGTCAGAAAAAGTTTGAATAACGTCTCTGGTTGGATTTCATCATTAAATGGAAAAATTGCAGGCAAAAAGAATTAACGACACTCACATTGACGTAAAATCCATCATTCGTTTATACCATGGATTATCTTCATGTCTATCAATAGATAAAAGTGCTGTAGACTCCTCTTTTAATGACGTCATTTCATGTATGAATAAATTGTGAATTTACAATTATTGGAGCGAAGATCAGAGAGTCTTCTGCTACTGTATGCTCATCTTTATTAGGGAGAATTGGACATCTTGTTATTGTCTCGAGACATTTGTTCTCTACTTCAGTAGAATCAAATTCTGGAATGTATGATAGCTTGTTTCTCGATAATTTGATGCACCATGCAGTGAATTCCATGTCATCTCCATCTCACAGCTCATTAACTTCGTATAAAGCTGAAAAAAACGTGCATGTTCTTATTTCAGCTACATGAGCAGCATCGTTATGCTCTAGATTTCATATTTCATACTTAGTGTTGTTGGCAAGCCCATCGATCCTTACTACTCCAGTATCTCCTGAGACTTTTGCGTGAAAAAGGCGAATGGCATTTTGAGATGAATAAAATGAGAAATGTTCAATGAAAGAAATGAATTTGTCCAAGTACAAGTGAATTTTCTATATTTATAGACAGAATCACCGAAAAAAGCGTAAAATAAATCCTTCAAATACGATTTTCATGGAGTATTTGAAACAATTTTTATTGCTACAATAAATTCTCAAACGTGTAAGTTAATAAAAAAAACGTTTCAACGAAAACCGGAACCACAATATGAGGCATTAAAGGTAGAAATGAAAGGGAGTAAAGTGGAGACACTGGTATGAACAAAAAGGGCCACATTTTATCTCAATATACCTGCACTTCAATCGAAATTTATCTGCGGTTTTATATCCATAGCCAGTACGTAGAAACCACTACGTATAGTGATGACATTCGAATGGTTAGTAATAAAGTTCGTGTGAATGTGTAACTGTGAGAGACGATGGAATCAGAATGATTGGGGCAAAGCCAGTAGTTTTGACCAGTTACTCTATGTTGACAACGTCAACTCATTCTGGGATCCTGTCCGCGTATTACAGTTAAAGAGGTAGTAAAGTTTATACCCATATGTAACTCGATGTGATACAGATGGATTCTGCACTGTTGGATCGATGTTTGTGTATAGGATACAAGTCCCAGGAGAAACGTGAACTTCTAGGTGATTCTAGCAACCAGAGGGAATAAATTGAAATGCTTTGATCAGGATCTGTAGTATTAGTCTATCCCGCAAATGACACAGACATTTCCTGTTTCTCATTTTCGTTTCACTTGGGAAAACGCCATTGTTGAATTTAGAAGTGGATAAATCTCGATTTTATGGGATATTTTTAGATCTCTGTTTCAATTTTTTATTTCATTGGTACTCTTCCTCGTGAAAATAAGTGGAGAATAAGCGGTTGAGCAAATATTGAGGTACTGCAATTAAATCATCGTGGACTGAGGGATAAAAAAGGTATTCAATCCTCGGGGAGAACGACTCGACAAAAGTTTATCTGTGTGGAAAAGAATTATGTCGATAATTGTCGATTTGACGAGTTTTTTTTTTTGTAAATATTAATTATACTTGATTATTCGTTTCTTCGATTTCACTTTATTTCGTATTTTTTTAATCCATACAATGAGATCCAAAAAAAACTAGAAATTGTTATGTACTTGTGGTTTTTAGAATATTTTTGACATTTTCAATTGATTCAAGATGAAAATAAACTCAAAGTATTCAATAATGAATATAACAAATAAAAAAAATCTCTCTCAATGAGCAAATAACAGAAAAAAATAATAATAATTGGAATTATGCAATCTTGAATCATCGGCACAATTATCATGATCATGCATAAAATTTTGAGTACAACTTGCGAAAAAAAAAATATTCCTTCTCTTAATACTAATTGGTATATAGAAAAATTCTTCAATAAAAAAAAGTATTAATGTTGATAAACTCTAGAATTGAAAAACAAATAATATTCTTTGATAATAACAGAATGAACTTGATTCATTTGCGAATGTTATATCACTAATCAACAAATTAATAATTAAATCACTTGAATACAACGCAATTTCCGAGCGTAAAGACTTTTTGGAATAATTTCTTTGGTAGAGTATTGAAGAATTCAAAGAGCTACTCTACGAGTTTTAATATTATTGGTCTTTAATTGTGATGCCTAGATTTGCGACACCCAAATACTCTTATTCTGCTGAAACATGAAGAGCCTCAACATGCCCGAGTAATTCATTTTGCTCTTTAATCGGTGAATGCAAAGTTGTAGTATCTGGGCTCTCAGTCCCAGAGACATTCTTGCGATTCTCTCTGTACTTCTTTGATCTCTTTTTTTGTTTAGCCTCGACTTTGACCTGGGGCTCTTTCTCTGGGTCAAAGTGACACTCAAGGACTTCGAGGAGGTCCTCGATTTGCGTTGGCTTGGCACCTGATGCTTTTTCGTTAATTAATTTTTCCAATCCACTTCGTCCTCCATTTGACCATGCTTCCTAAAATTAAAAAAGAAATCAGCAAAATTCATGAAATTCCTGTGACTTTCATCCAAAAATAATCTGAGGTTCACCTTCAATTGTCCATAATCAATATTGGATTCTGCGAGAAGTCTCCGCAGTGGAGTTGCATGTTGTCTTTCACGTCGATTCATTGAAAGTAAATGACCAAAAACCGGCAATAGACTGTGTTGCCTTTCTAGCACAAGTTTCAGTCTCTCAAATTCCTTCTCTTCAGCATGAACTGGCTGTACAAATTCTCTTATAAACTCAACAGTGACCTTTGATGTGGTATCAGTATCACCACTGACCTCGCTTGTCTTTGTACTCATCTCGCTGATGCTCAAGTGATGAACTATTTGAAGTGCCAAGCGTGCACGTTCTGCTGCATCTCCCAGCTCAGTTTCCTTCGGAGAAAATTGATAAGAGATATTTCAGAAAATCGATAGATAACAGAAAGATAATCGCAATGTATGATGGATAAAAATAGAGGAGAATCTATCAAAATAAAGTGGAAAAATTATTTATCAAGAAAATAGTAATGGGTTGATGGAAGGGAAAAAAAAAAGTAAGAATGTTATTAATGTATCATTCGAGATAACCTGCTATCTCCAGACAGCTCATGTATTTACCTGATCTAATAGAACACGTGACAGAGTTCTTAGGGAGAATGCACGTATGGTATTGGCACATTTCACATTAGCGATGTTAAAACCATTTGCAAATCCTTTGACAGTCTTCTTGAATCTCTCGAGGAGATTAAATTTAATGAGTGATGCTAGAAGCATTGACGGTATTACTTTACGAGATTCATGATGAATTAAAATAATTCCGTCAGTAGCATCACCCTTGACTGCTTCCAGCCAATTTAAAAAATCTGTAATAGCTGAAATCTCGCTCTTTGTCTTCAGTGCCTGAGGATAGATAGATTTTATTAATCCAGTTACAAAGGATAAAAGTGATGGGAAATTTTACCTTGTTGGTTGTGCGATTTTTCAGTAGTCTGTATCGTCCGACCGTAACTATTTTGAGATTGTGACGTTTTTTAGCTGGTGGTGTGAGATCCTTGAAGGGCATAACGTACTGTCCAAAAGATGAGCTCTGTGTGTAACCGGCAATCTGGCAAATTTCATCAACCAACATTCTACCAGTTGCGTCCATGTCCCATCCAACTAGACGATAATTACCAGGAGGTATACCCTCGGCTGGAGATGCTTTCACGTGTGATATAGCGTCACCATTCTCGGGAACCGTTGACGATACCATGATTCTCTCGTTATAATTAACGTATTTATCTGTATCAGTCTATTTCAATAATAAAAACCCTGTAAATTCATTTTTAAAAGTATCATTATCTTTTTCTCTTTTCAATTCGTAGAAAGGCAAATAAAGTTGAGTATTTGATTTTACGATTAAATTTACATGGGAGACGAAAACGAGGTAACGAAACAAAACTCAAATGACTTTGAAACATTGTTGACACGACATGGAAGAAAGAGTGAGGACTCGTGGAACAGATATCGTTGTCATGGTAAAATATATATGTTTATCTTTTTTTTTTCTCCTTCTCATTCGCTCTTTTTTTTCCTTCAAATTCCAAAAGAATTTGATATCCCTCAGGCGTGTACAAAAATAGAAAATTCCAAACGCATCGGGCATAGAGTTAGTGAGTGAGGCCAGTCAAGAATATTATTTACATGAAGATGTCCCAAATAAACAAGAATGATATCATATTCACATGCGAATTGAATTCGCAGGCGTAAAGAAATACAGCAAATAATAAAATTTTCTAGAAAATTCCAGTGAGAATGAAACTGCCAGAGGTTAACCCAAGCGTTGATGAAAATAATAATAAGAGTAATAATCTGCTGTACATTCAGTCATTTGGATGAATTGCGCAGTGGTTATTTCCGTGTAGCAATAAATCAAACGTTAAAAATTGGAAAAAAATGCGATAGAGCGTTAGTTACTACCAGATGAGTTTGATTGCTTCCGAATTATTTTGTTCATAACCAGAATTTTTTTTTTAACGACAAGTTTGACCATTCTTTTTATTTTATTCTGAATAACGGAGTGCTCTTTATCAAAACTCTCTCCCTCAATTTAATAAAAAACCGTGATGCCGGCCAATTAGTCCCGGAATTTTAATTTGCCAATTACTCACCCGAATTCCTGAAAGATCTCTTAAATGGTCGATGCGACGATCGTTCAGTGGGGGCTTTAGCGTGTGACTTTGAAGGCGAATAATCGGAGTAGGAAGCGTGTTGTGTAGTTACTCGATCGTGAGACAATACATACACTATTCTACCTATCAAAGTTGTTCGTGTAAGAGACACGTGCCGTTGGAGGCGAAAATTTTTGCTTTTAACTCGTTGAGCGCATGCGCAAACTTATATACTTCTTTTGATAAAGCTGTTTCGTTGGTTGCTAGTCAGGTGACTTTTTCCGAGATGATAATAGGCTGAGTTGAATGCTTTCGCGCTCTTTTTTTTTTAATGCACGAAAAATTGTGAAATTGGAGGTTAAAGAGAGAAGCCAGAGGAGCTCGGTTATTTTTAATGGGGAATTTTTCATTCAATGAGGAATTTTCAACAAAGTTTTTGTACTGCATCAGAGAATTCCTGAAAGTACAGAATTAATTCATGATATTAAAAAAAAAAAAACTTTCAAAGTGAATGAGTTGAACTGGACAAACTATGCGGCCATGAAAATTATCATATTAATTTAATTCTTACTCTGAATATTAATTTGAGAAAAATTATATAGTGAGGATAATTGAAATGTGCTATCAGCTTAAACCTTGAAGTATTACACTTATATGAATTAATTTAGCACGGAAAATAATTAGTATAAAGTCATTGGAGCGTGGTGTTTAGCATGAAGAAATCCTTTCATGAAAACATAAAAGCGTACTTACGATGAATAGATGCTTTCAAATCAACTGAATTGTGAATTAAAGGTAAGCTGTTACTATACACTATTCGAGTATGCAGTTTCTGGTTTTCTCGTTATTTTCCAAAACAGAGGTCTGATGGCGTTTTTGCTATTCACTTTCTGTGAAAATTGACGATTACAAGGGCGTTGTTGATTTATCGGTTATCCTGAATTGAATGCGGTTTTTATTGATGAGGTTTTCCCTATGAAAAAATATGACGATAGGATTGTTTTTTTTCGAAATGGGCTTTTTTTATCTCTCACTTGTTTCATGGGTATGTATGAATTTCAACTATTTCGGAGGGTTCTATGTATATGTATGGACAAATCGAGAGTCTGATAACTATAAAAATCATTGGAGTACGTTAATTATTTTTGTTCATTTTCCATGAATTTTTCAATCGTTCAGGAATTTTTATTAATTTTACGTGCAATGGAATGTTGAAAAATATGTATTCACACTGTTTCCACTTGAATGAATTGTATGCTTCATTTGTATTCTTTTTTTTTTGCAGAGAAATAATGTTTTTCATGAACATTCAGAGCATTTTGAATATTTATACAAGTTCAGATGGAATCATTTTAAAAATTCTGTAATTAATAATCGTAAAATTCAAAGAGCTCACAAAATTTAATAATAATTGTTCCCTGGAATTGTTTCGATTCATGCAAATGAATTGGAGAATGATAATTTTCAACGTAAAAGCGCTTTACTCTACTACATATTAATTTTTAGAAAATCCTCATACAGAGAAGTTGGTGTTGAACGGAGTTTGACACAGATTGTCCCACGGGCATCAGTTTCCAGCGATTATCACTCTACCGACTCGTTGAATATTTCCACTTTTTTCCTTATTACAAAAAATTCAAATTATTTAGTTTGCATGTGATTCAATCGTGTTCATAGTAATTTCCCTATAAAATCCTTTGAATTCATGTACATTGTTGATTTCAACAGATAAATGCAGAGAAGACTGCAAATATTCAATTACGTGCATAATGGTTAATTTATAATTCTCAATTATTCATCAGTAACATTCGATTTTCAGAGAACAAAGAGTTTAATTTAGTATTCTATTGAAAATTCGATTGGTGCTAATTGTATTCTGATTGAGAAGGTAATAATTTCAGTATTTAGCATAAATCATGAATTCCTGAAGAAATTCGAAACGACTATATTAATTGCTGGCCTTTTGTTATTAATATTTATAACTAATACGATAACTCATGTTACAGCAGATAATGGTGCATGGAGGATGGTCAGGGGGAGGAAGAGAGACACGGTGTTGGAAGCAGCAGGCAGAACCAGGGCATCGAGAGATCGTTTGTCTTACTTAAGGGGGTAGACCCCGATGAGCCTGAGCCTCGGTCACCCGGGACCAAAATTTCTCTACCCTAATCTCGCTTCTTCGTACAAAACGCCCTTTGCTCCTTCTTTCTCTTGCATATAGCCTCTCTATCACTCTCGCATGTGGTTACTGCATGGCAATCAATATTTATTACCATCACTAAGCCATTGTGAGTTATATAATACGTAACTGCCTAATGGATTTGAGAGCGTTGATCGACCGATTCTATTGGCTCCTTCCATAATGCACAGGACGTCCCACAGGATTTTCAGGTGGGGTGAAATAAACACATCTCAGTTTTGATGTTTCATATCATGAAGATTTCTTCGTTGAACCAGACAATTAGAATTTCCATTTTATGTCACTGTGAGTGAAACGAAAATTGATTCTTTTGCTCTTTATATTATTCCAGGATTAAATGCAGATAACTAATTTTCATTATTCTTTGCAGAGGGAAAAAAATTCAGACTAATTTCTGGCTCGGACATTCAATTAATCTGTCGATGAAAATATCGGGAGGCTCCAAGGCGGTGAGTTGAATCAAGCCGTTCATTTACCATTGGAAAATGAAATAAAGCTGTAATTAATCCTCAATCAATCAAATCCTGACGCGATATCGTCACAGACTGATGTGCATCACCAATGGTTCATCAGTGTCTACCGTTTATACGTATCTTGGATAGTCTATAGGCATTTCTCACTGATTCATCTCGAGGCTTATTAGAGAATTAATACAATTATTCTGATTGGCTAAAGGCAATTTAGCCAATTAAATTCGCACGAGATTGGAAATTGATCAACATAATGAGAATTTTGGAGATTTATTGGATGTCATTCTGATTTCTCAAGATTCAGCTCAATTTTATCATTATGCTTCCATAAATTCGATCATTTAGCACAATTGATGACCATCTGTCGTGATTCATTTCGGAAATAATGAGAATTAATGAAATTACCGAAGTTTAGCTAATGGAAAATGCGATTCCGATTGATGCTGAAATGAGCATCGCTTGTTATTCCAGTTGTGCGTTATCTTTTCATGGATAATGACTATCCGCATTAATTACCACTGGCAAAGAGGAAGGGGTGAGAGTTAGAGGGAATGAAAGATGGGGTACTTGGTATTACGGAAAAACCGCAGCAGGCACGCGCAATATTTTATCCCACAAAAATAACTCGACTGTTTTATTATTCAAGTGGGAGTTTTAACGTGCGAATGTAGCTTTTTCTGTAAATTAGGTCGTTCGCGTATTCCGTATCGCATTTTTTTCTCCCCCTTTTTTTTTTAATTCCTAGTTGCCAGGTTTGGTTGCAGTTGGTATAGCTACTGTCTAGAACAAGCGTTTTCAGTATACACTGAAAATATGATTTTAGAAGAAAATTATATTTTGAATTTCTCCTCTGTCGCTCTACACTTTTGATTTTCTCGATTTTTCTTTCATTTTTTTTTCATTCGACAATCAAGCTGTTGGCAATTATGGAAAAATAATGAATTGTTAGTTTGCAACGAGAGAAATACTGGGTTTCATTTAATTGAATAAAATCAGCGTTGTATAATTTGCTTGAGTAGGCAATCAGCGAGAATCTGGTCTGTATGAACCAATTAGAGATGTAGAATAAAATTGACAAGTTTCCCCATTGATCTCTCATTATTTCATTTTCTACATTCAATATTTCACTCGGCTTTCATTGATACTATTGAAGGTATTACATTGCTGCTGATTCGAGGATGATAATTGAGCTCTTCGTGTGATTAAAATGCATGAAAAAAAATTATAATTATCATTCTAAATTCTCTCTGGATGAGCCAGAGCATTGTAAAGGTAATAACAATAGCTGGAAAAAGGGAATTGCATATAATTTGAAGAGAGGCACAAAAAAAATAATGGAATAAATGAAATTGTGCTAAAAAAAAAGAATTGGAGAAGCCGTAATTTTTAATTCACTATTAGTCCATTATTTCAATTAATTACCTGGACTATTATGTTCTTTTGAAGGTAATGGCTATTTTATGGGACATTTATTATATGAAGCTGTAATAAATGTTACCTGTTGAGGAGATATACTCCACGGTATAATTCAGTGAAAATAATTGGATATGAAAAAATAAAATAAGGAGAGAGAAAGATTGAAAGGTTGAAACTTTGAAAATTGGATTGATATCTGGCAGACGGTCATTGAACTATCATACACTGGAGAGAAGAGAGAAAATAAAATCGTAAAAGTATATGTCTGGCATCATACACATATTCTCGTACAAACTTCTTTATCATTCAATTTAAAACACCCTCGTTGACATGAGCCTGAGCCCATGTCACGCGAATCAATTTCCTCTCTGCTTCTGTCCAGGAAATCGAATATATTGGAAACAGCAGGGAAGAGGAGGAGGTAGGGAAGAACTCACCCCTTTTTCAAACATTCTCCCATGTCCTCGGCCTGTGTATCCAGCTTTTCCTCCACTCATAAGCACTCCATATACATTTTTCACATTGAGATGACTCGGATAAAATTCAGTTCAATGACCATTTGCAAAAAAATTCAACAATTTCGTTATTTCAAAAACAATTTACCATAAAATGTATGATACATGAAATATTAAAAGAGTAGAGAAAATTCCTCTTGTAAAAAAAAATAAATAAATGAAAAATACTGGGATTGTCTGTATTTATCGAATGGAAAAAACATTGTTCCTGTAAAATTTCGAAATTCACATTACATTGACCACGTGAAAATGACAATTTCACAATACAATTGCAACAGAATGAGTGTGAACCATCTGCTTATTTCTTTGCATTCACTTAACCATGAAAAATTTCGCATGGTTGAGATTCCCCGTTTTTTTCCCCGAAAATACTCCAATTTCTCCCTGCAGAAGTGGCAGAGTGGTGGATGGAGAAGTACACGCTGGAGGCGTTGAGTATACGCATACCCATAGGTACATATTTATTTTTTCTATTGCACATTCACGAGATAGTGAAATGCTATAGATGCGTCGTTGTGTTTAAAAGCACGGGAGTGGGAAAACAAGCAACCAGAGAGAGAGGAGCACTAGTGCGCGTATACAATCTTGATTCTACACATTTAGCTGGATTGTTTGCGCCAGCGCGTTCATTCCGCAGCAATTCCCTTTTCTCCCCTGTGTTCCTGTTCCTGTTCCTCCACGCTCGGTCTGTGCTGTTTTCCATGATAGGGCAAAACGAGGAAAGCGCCAAGCGATGTTTGGCATTATTGCGGGCCCGCGCGTCGAGATAGCCCCAGCCATCGATGTTTTTTTCGATACTTATGGAAGCCCCCGTTACTCATTGTCGGCAATGGCTTTGGCTATATCGGCCCGTTTGCATTCGACTACTGCTCCTTTTATTTTTCCATTCACATTCCACCTCTCCCCTCACCACCACTTATCTCTGTCTCTCCTCTTCTTTTTTCCCATTGGATTTTCCTTCTTTTTTTTGTCCAATATTCCCTTACTCTTTCGCTCTTACTCGGGCTAGCGCGCATACAGCGTTATTGCCTCGTTTTTCCGCTTAACGTTTTAAAACTGGCCAATTTCGAATATTCGACGATTCATCCGGAAATTCGATTTTGGCCGACTTTCCCCGTCCCGAATTTATCCCTCAATATATATATACATATATTTATAAATGTAAAATGGTGGAAATTGAGGTAAAAGTATTATCAGGTGACCCACGTGGAAAGTCAATCTCCGCAAGAGCATGAGGACGTTAATTGACTCACCATTACACATTCTAAATTCTCTATGAGACTTTATTGGCCTTGGAATGAGGGTAAAAACAAGTTTATCGTGTTTACCGTGTACATTTGGGCTGGCATCGAATTTACATTTGGTTGGTATATTGGAGGCTGCGGACTGTATTTGCCAGTGAGGTACATGCTCTCTCACTTTATTTCACGACTCGCCCCTCACATTGCCAAAGATTTACAGTCAATCGATATACGTATCCAAGCATCTCGGCTTTTCTACGTGCGTGACTACGTTTGATAATGCCGTTGGCATATGAGAATAGAAATAGTTGTTTCAATTCATTCTAATTTACGTGAAAGAATAATGAGGATTTTAATAAAGCAGAAGGAAGTATGTAGGGAATTTATTTGAATGTGAGTCAATGAAATTTTCAGGCAAATGAAACTCAACGATTATTGCAGCCGTTTACGTCTCGATTTATCCCGGATAATTTTGTTTATTGATATCATCCGGTGCATTACGATGGGAATGAGGGATTTTCCGAGGCTTTTTTTTCCACAGAGGAATGCATGATATGCGCAAATTTAATTCGGCTCCCTCTACACTCGAGTCTTTGTTTATGCCTTCAACTATAAACGGCACTTCGACTTTAAGACCCTACGTTCCATAGAGGCCATTGTAATTCAGTAGCAGTGGAAGGAATGAGAAGGCTCTCCAGGACCAAACTCCCATCTCTCTCGCTCTTTTCTTCACCTCTATCTTCGTACACTACATTCAGTGTTCTATGAAACACCGAAGAATACGTGGGGGGGATCGATATTCGTGACCCCAATGCGTTTCAACGTGGTTTTCACACGGATATTTAGGGGTCTCGCTCGCGCCTTTGCCAAAATACCAAATGTGGGAGGGGAAGGTAAAAGTGCCATAGCCTGCTGGTATTCACCCTCGGGAATCCATTAATAATTTCGTGATGTTGATGGGGTACATAAAAATGTCCAATGTCTCATTCAGTAGTTTATAGGGCTTACCACAAGCAATTATCACTATTTATTTTGTTTAATCATCCTTCATATTTATTTTAGTGGCTTTAATAATTTTTATGGTACTTGTGACTTTTTATTTTTACAGTTGGTTGATGTCAATGGCGAAATTAAAAATGCACGAGTATCTTCATGTGGATAAATTTATTTACAAGAGTAAAATATTATATACAAGGTTGAAAATATGGACATGAAAAAAAAAAACAAGATGAAAATGGTAAACACAGCCAGGCAAAAAATTGCCATACCGAAAAATAAAAACAGGGTCATATTTTTTTTATTTTTTCTTCATTTCATGGTAATTAGTTTTCCATGTACTTTTTTTTTTTTCCTCTATGCGCCAATAATCACATTGACTCTGGATTTTCATTATTACTACAATCTTTTTTTTTTTCCCGTATAATCAATATTCATTTACCTTACTCATATGTTTTAATGTTCTTAAGAAAGTAAATTGTTTCTCTCAGTGATTCTCACACTGACGTCACATAGAAATCAATTGTCCAGGAGGGTAAAAACATTTTTCTCATTAATTACCATTATTATTAAGTTATTTTCATTTCAAAATTTTCACTTGTCAAATTGTATTTTCGTTTAAAATTATTTTTCTCCTATAACGTGACACTTATTATGACATTTAACATTGTGCGATTCTATGTCATGGAGCATAACGGACAGAGAGGGGAGGCAGGTGAACATTTGCGATTATTCACGAGGGGGATGAAAGAAAAATGAAAAAATCGAGGCTTCTTATTTATATACATGTATATTTCTTATTTTTCCTTCATTTTAATTTTCAGCTCCCAGCGTAATGACGCGACTGGTTTTTCCTTGGAAGTTATCGGATTCCACGGTGCTGGAAGAGAGATTGGACAATGGACATGGGAGGGCATGGAGGAGGGGGAGGAGGAGGATAAAGGAGTATTGGAATGAAAAGAATTCCAGTGGATAAAAAGACGTCGGTTAGGGATGGGGAAGGAAAATTCACAGTTTAGGACTGTGAGGCATTGAGAGATCATTGGAAGAGGTCGCGCGTTGTTACCTATAGACAATATTATTTTCCTCTTTTTACCTTCCCTTGATTTTACTCCTCTCGCTCCTTTTATTTCTATTTATTCCACTTCGTCGCCTTTATAGTGTCGCGTTTGGTTGTTTCGCCTCTTTTCACCTCACTTTTTTATTCTCTTTCATTATGAAAAGCTCCAGGTGAGAGTGGACTGGCTCTCACAATCGTGAAAAGAAATATTTCCCAACGCGATTTTCATTGTGCCGAACGACGAAGAGAGAAGGGGAAGCGCCACGGAGTTCTTTAGAGAACATCCGGGAATTTTTCTCGGTCTTGCTGCCCTTGTTTATCACTTTTTCATTAATTTTTTGTTCTCGGTGAAACATTTTTCTTTTATTGTTTCGGAGAGAGAGAGAGAGAGAGACGATTGAAGATAAATATGGTCTTGACGTTTTTGAGCAATGGAGAATTCTCATTAATGTCATATTTTAATTTTCATTATTTTTTTATCTTCCTTTCAATTAAATAATTTCATTTATATTTTGATTTCCCTTGTTTTATCTACATAGTGAGGAATAAAAACAAACACGTCACTCGGGGGTACGTTCGCATTCTCTCATCATTCATCTGCAAACATAAAACATTTTTTTTTTTTTGTTATCTCTAGAATCACATGCGCATCATAGTAAAACGCACGGAATTATTTAGGTTTATTTCTTTCTTTCTTTCTCTTATTTCTCCTCAATTTTTCATTCATTTTCAGATACACACGGCAGTCACGGCGCATCATATTATCTGAATTGGCACAGTATTATGGCAAGCAGAAGATAGGCTCCTGGTGTTGGTTTACCAACAGCTGTGTTACCATGCTGCATTGCTGCAGGATGTTCACCTGTAACACAAAATACAGCAGTGAGAAAATTAATGTCTTAACGTTATTCAATTCTAATTATGTGATGATAATGGTTTTCATTAACTCAGAGTCGTCGCATAAAGTTGTTGGAAATCTATGGTAATTATATTTTCCGTATTCAACATGAAGAAGAGCAAATGAGTTTAAATTTATGGGGGATTCTTGAGAATTTGAATTTTCAATTTAACCGTAAACTTTGATGTTATCCTTTGAGAGAAGTCTCTGGAATCACAGAAAAGAGGCAGTGCATCGGAAAATTTTGAAAAAATTCAGTAACAACGCAGACACTCTCCAGCATTTTCTCAATTTTTTTCCGATTTTTCCGTTTTAAAGTCCGACTAAAACCCAATAAACTATTACAATGATTTATCAAGGCAGAAAATTATGTGATTTCACCTTTCAATGAACGACCTGTGAAACAGAATTACGTAGAGTGGTTTTCTCCCATATGGAAAATAGATGGAGACTTAAAGCCGAGTAAAAGCGATAGATATTTATTCGAGTGCGTGCTAATGCACTCTCATATATCTTAGCGCTTTATAGAGAGAACTGCACAAGTTTCACTTGAATTCTATACGTGTTCTTCCAACTAGCGCCCTGGGTTGTCTACTTGGCACTGATTTGATTCCGATATCGTACGTTTCGTCCTATTCCCCCTGCCCTATTGCAAACTCACCCAAACTTATTGCTTGAATTTATAGCCGGGGCGTTACTCGTGTGTTTCCTCTCTATCGACATGAAACTGCCTCCGGCGGTGTTCATATATGCTTGTAAGGATGTAATCGAAAAAAAGGGCAAGCCAGAGGGGCAATGAATGGTTGTAACGAAAAAAATCACATCAAATGAGATTTAGAATTGTACTCTGAACTTTTTAACCCTTAGGATTCATTTTTTTTTGCATTATTTAAGAGTATAGGGGAGATTGGGGTAAAATGGACATTCTGAATTTTCCAAAAACTCGAAAAAATTAATTTTGACACATGTTTTTCGCCTAAAATTTCCTTAGCTTTCCGATGGAATCATCAAAAAAATTCTATCTCCATTTTTCCCTTGATTTCTCGTAATATACAATTTTAAAGTGAGCATGTGTCCATCTTCCCCCTGAATTATTAATTCATTCATTGAATTACAGGAATAATACAAAATGGAGGAATCGACCTCATGAATGAAGAGGTCACTGGATTCGTTGGATCGAAAGGGTAATGCTAAATTTATTCGTACGTCTCCTCCTGTCAGCTATAACCTTACACATCCTGCCAAAATTTATTCTCCCATTTCCAGAATCCAAGTTCTCTCTCTTTTTTTTGACTCTCCATTTTTTCTCCTTGTCCCATAAAATTTCGTTCCATCCTCTCGCTTCGAGATCAATATAGGTGTATCGATATACCTTTCTCCGGTTGAATGTTTTATTTATTTTATCCCATTTGCAGAAAAATCCTCTCCACCTTTTTGCAGAAGTGAAATATTATCCATTGCGAATTATATTAAATAAACCTAACAGATATTCCATGAACAATGTGCATATTTAACGTCAAATGATTTTTTTTAAATTTATTTTCCAAATGAAAATACTGTTGGAGAATAGCATCGAATATGAAAATTTTTTCATGCGTAAATCGTTATTCTCACAAATGTTTCATTAAAAAAAATTTCCTTCATTTTTCTCTATAACTGTATTTATTCATCCCTCTGTATATACAAATTTTTTTAAAAATTTCCATTTCAAACATTGTTACATTGACAAATCGGATGGTATGAGGTATTATTCCTGCACATATGTATTATATATGAACATATATACAGAGGGACTGTAGAATATGACTGTAGTCATCCCAGAGGGTCGCATGTACTCTCCAGAACGCCACTATGCACGTTCCATCAATATTTGTAAAAAAGTGCTGTAGTCGATGCACGAACACTCAATTGCAACGAATAATAAAAATGAAAAAATAGTAAAAATAAAAAGGCATGAAAAAAAAACAAAAAGAAGGAAATCCACTATTGACAAATCACGTCCCTAGGAAAATCACATTTACAGAAGTTTTTGTGTATCCCTGAGCTTCAAATACATCAGCATGCCTCTGTAGTCTTTAATCTTTCATATTTTCCCATTGTAGTAAGTTTGGTTAAACAGTTTCAAAAGCTCATTGTTGTTTCACCATGAATAAAGCAAAAAGCCACCACCTCAACCCTTCTATTCATCTCTAAAATTACGTAATCCCATGAGTTTCATGGAAGAATGTAGGAAAACTTCATTTACAATTATTACAATACGAAATTGGATGGAGCAAGAAAAAAAAAAGAATAAGTTCGAATAGACAGTGCTTTCGTTACACAAAGTAATTAATACAATTTAATTTCAACTTTTCCATCCACAAACTCTTTGAGAATGTATAAATTGGAGAAAGTTTATGGTTAAAATGACAAAGTTAAATTTATGATACAATGAAAATGTTAATTTTAATGATTATAATTGAATTTTATTTGTAAGTAATTAAGTACGGTATTGTTGAAAATTTTTTAATCATACAAACTCATTAAAACGTACGAAAATTATTGAAAAATTGAATACAATTTCGATCCACTAAATATTGACTCCAACTAACGGTTTAAATTAAAATTACTCAATTAATTATTCATTCTCATGATTTTCGAAGTACATAATGAATTGAAAGTTTTTCAACACTTTGCAGGTCAGTAATTTGAATCAACAGAATGAATAATTATATGGAATAAAATTCTCGTGTGATTAAAATCATTTTCATTAACTGTAAATTTTGCAGGTTTCATAATCAGTATCTGTGTGAAAAAGCCACCGAATATTTAACATAATTAATATGTGAAAAAAAATAGTATGAAAAATGGAAAAATGTGAGCTTTTAATATGAGAGAAGAAAAATTCTACACTTCATATGCAGACCAACATTTTCATCGTAAAGAACACGTAGCAACAATAAAAAGAAGAATGACACAGCAGATATTTGCATTCATTCCAATGTATTAACGTAATTAAATTTTTTCCCCCCGACTCTTCACGAACTTGTGGCGAGTTGAAAAAGAGAGAAATAAAAAAGAGAAACACAGGAGAAAAAAAAAGAGGAAAAGGAGTGAGGAAATGTTAGACTTGTGGATAAAAAGTAAACCCAGTTGAAATTACTGGAGGCAGTGAAACGGTGAATTTTCGAGAAAATGGGGTGAGAAGAGAGGGAGTGTATTCGCGCAGTCGTGACCACGATTTTCGTCTAATTTCAACCATTCACAAGATGACACCAACCGTGAACCAGTTTTGATGAAGCTTTCTCTTGGATTCACGAGTTTGTGAACCCCACGGATAATAGAAACAGAATTGTTTGAATGTATGAGAACTGAAGGTACACTCTTTCACAGTTGTCCAGGTGAATTCTGAATTTTGTGAGAATCCCGAGGAATTCAAGGGCTCAATACATCTCTAGTGGGAAGTAGAGGCCTCTTATATATCTTTTTTGTTGAAGTCACCAGACAGAAAGAAGCTGAATACACTACTATAACAGAATACCACAATTGTGTATTTTTTCCATGAAAAAAAGAAGGTATTTTCTTTTTCTATTTTTCAATTCTGAGAGGAAGCACTGCCTCTTGTTATGTAATAATAATCTCGTTGAATCTGAGGGAATGAGAAAAAAAAGAAAAATGAGGAATGAGGAGCAAATGAATGGGTCAAAGGAGAATCATGACTGAGGAACAAAAAAACACTGGGATAAAAGATACCCAAGACCAGAAGAACAAAGTGATATTCTCTGGTTTTATCGAAACTGAGTTCTTAGTGTCTGATCAAAGCCCCACCGTTTTCCCTCACGCTCAGCTCTTTTTTTTCTCATTTCCTTCATCTATGAAATTCATTATTCATTGTTGTGAATTCTTATTTTATTTATGCAGGAAAAGGAGCACCTCTCACACGTCGACTGATTGCGTCATTGAAAAAATAAGCAGAGAGAAACGAACCATTGTGCATGAGAAATAGTTCAAGGAAAAATACCGATAACGCATGTGAAAAAAAAAGAGTTCATTATTATTATATCATTTTTACCATTTATTACGTGAACGTTGACGCTGGCTCTTTCTGCAACCGTTGGTACACAGCTGTAATTTCCCGAGTCGCTCAGCTTTGCGTAAGTAATCCTTAATCTAGAAAAGCAGAAGAAACAGGAATAGTTGGGTTAAAAAATCGAGTAACTACAAGAGTAGTATAAACGAGCTCCAGACGGAATTAATAATAGACAGGATTACGTGTGAACTCTGTAATTCGTTTTCTTCTGTTCTATCCCCTTTTTTTTTCCTACCTAGCCCCTGTTTTTCACCCCATTCTTTCCAACGATTTTCTTTCTCCATTTAAATTGTACTCCTTTATTATTCTTTCAACATACTTCGAGGTGAGTGCATCGCTCCACTCAGTTTCCACGTTGATTCTCGGCTTAGCGTCGACTTCATTCTCATTTCTCGGTGACGTAACAACCGGATGATTATCACGGAACCATGCGACAGTGCCCAGATCATGTGGTCCTTGTGACATCAAGCACGTCAGTGTGAGCAGGCTTCCTGTCATTACATAAATATCAGTGGGTCCCAGTATCATGGCTTTGGCCTCTGTAAAACAAAAGAGAGAATTTCTTTTCAAATTCAATACCATGAATTGAGTAAACTCCCATAAATATTAAAGGTTAAATTTTTTATTCCACCACTAGAGACAAATTTTAAGACCCCACTGTTTCTCGTATTGCTCCATCTCTTCAGCTAAATATGTCACTGTGGGAGGTTCCAAGTGAGGGAGAATTCCTAGGTACAGGGATATACTCAAGTGACTTTTATGAGCTTCAGGAAAGGTAACGTCGTTTCTTCTACGTCAGTATCATTATCTTTTATCGTACGGTAGGGACATATTTCGTTTCGTACTACTACTTTATCCCAAGACCCTCTTGGCGTCTGAATGTGTATATGCTAATAATATCCAACACCAGTTTGATGGTGACAATTCAGCTCACTTTGCTCAAAGTGACATGATTTTATTCCTCTTTCTCGTTTTTTTTCCTTCCTGCCTCTTTGCCTCTAAACGCTCTTTTGACACAGACTTCAACAGTGGTCGGTCTATTTTCATGGGATCATTAGGCTCCTTTGAAATATCGTGTCTCAGAGACAAGTGACGGTATGAAAGAGCAGTGGAGGTAAATATTTTATATTTATTATGACGTTACTGGGTGAGGAGTTGGCTGTCAAGTGGAGACATTACTTAATGAGAATTCCAGGGATAAAGCATTGTGAAATTTGTTATTAATATCAATTTAATTCCATGAATTCTCATTTTTTTTTCTTTAAACGTTAAATATGCACAGGGAAAAAAATAAGTAAGTTTGAAAAAATTACAAAAGTTACGAGAAATAATCTATTAAAATAAATTTAAACAGGCCGTGCAGTGTGCTTGTTCATAAAATTTAATTGGAAAATGTTTGCAATCAGATAGTAATTTTAATTATCAAATCTGAGCCAGAGGGAATCTACGCTCTGCAAGAGGGCAATGGAGCTTTTAAAAAAATAAATAAAAAAAAATAGAGTGAAAGTATGCCGGCAGGTACACCAAGCTGTGCAGCATCTCCCGACGGAGGTCACAGCGTGAAAAGGCTCGCTTAAAAAAATACAGAGAGAAAGAGAAAAGAGGATGGGAGGAAAAAAACGAGGCCGGCCTGACAGTGTGTCCTGAGTATAGAGTTTGAAAAGCCTCGTGTTTCAGGTCATACCTTTTTCACTAAAAAGATTGCGCGTACTCGGAATTGCTGGGATAAAACAAACTTTCATCTCTGAATTTTTGTCCTCCAGATCCTCGCGTTATTAGATAAATTCTGTTGTGAAGAGATAGAATGAGAATGAGAATGCTTTCAATTACTCTGAATAATTTCCGATTCAATATGTTCATTATCAATCACGGGAAAGAATTTCAATTAATGCCACTTGATCGGAAACTTTTGGACAATAATTATTCACGAAAAATTGATGGACGAACATCAGTGAATTGAAATGTTTTAAATGAGTATGACTTCACGGGAGTTTTGTCGAACCGAGTGGATAGGTGAGCACCAAACTTACGAAATGAAGAGGAGGACTGAAAGAGACAGAGAATAAAGGGGAATAGTACGAGTTTGGACTCGCTAATACCGGAGCGAGCGACGTTAGTAAAATGGATTTATTACGTTTCCAACTCGAACAATGTCCGAGGGAAGTTCCTATCACTCTGGTGACTTTAATCAAGTTCGAGATGAGTTCGTCGTTGAACGAACGAGTGGGGGATACTTATACTTTACTGTTACAATGGATATAACGGTGTGAAAACAAACTCACCTCTTCGTGTCTCGCGAATTACTTGGGCCAAAGTTTTTCGGCCGATGTATAGAACTGATGAAGAGTTGGTAGTTCACGAGAGGGCAATTTCTCTTGGATGAGAATAGAGAGAAAAATCATTATGAGAGGAATTATGTTTTATCGTGATAGTCTTCAAAATCCTTTAATAATTTTTGAATTCTGTGGTTTCCGAGATATTTGAGGGAAAGATCTCCTTCGCCTCTTCAATAATGGAAAACAATTTCTTTAATGATGATCTTTGTTGGAAAGTCCAGACTCAAGAAAAGGAACAATCGTTGGTGATGAAAATCACTCGTCTCGACCTCGAGATACCGAACAATAGTCTCCACGTTTCTGCCTGTTGTAGCATTTCGTGACGCGTTGTTCCGAGAGTAAAATTCGTGGATTTACAGGGAAATTGTTGAGTATAAAACTGTCTTACGAACTTTTTTTTTACTCCTTTCATGCTGGAGAGACGTTTCTAATTCACTGGTGCAGATGAAAAATAAGAAATGCACCCGCGGGCATACTTGGTTGGTTGGAAATTGTGGTTTATTCGACTTCGATTATGGAGATTCGTTTGTGAGCCAATGTTAAATTTCGTCACGTTTCTATCTTGATAGCCAGAGAGTTTAATCTGCTCACGTCCCTCACACTTGTATTATTGTACCTGTCAAGAACACACACATTCAGACTGTGAGCAATCATGCTTTAGTCGATAGGATATTCTCAGCAAGTAATTTGCTCACTCGATTGTTCTATTCTATCCCCTGTCTGGTGTTTATGAATGAAATTATATTAAGGGGAGAGTGGGATGAAGGGGAAATTTTGGATTTTTTGTCAATGAAATCATTGCGGCTCTGATTTCGCACACAATTGATTAAATTCCTCCAAAAGAATCCATGAAATAATCGTTCCCCTGTTTCAATTAAATTCTCCACTAAATGAATTCAATGAAACTGATAATATAACCAACTGCAGGATTAATCATTGGATAATTCAAATTTTTCACGAGTCATTGCCCCGTTTTTCAATCAATATAAATTCAGTACAACAGTATTCGGTTGCAAATTGAAGGAGTACTGGAGTGCGTAATATGGATGCTGTATATATTTCGAATCAAGTACTGTGAAACAAAGGAAGCATACATGCTCGTAACAATGAAGCTCATCTGGTGAGTACCAGTATGGAAACAGCGTAGCTATTATACGGTGTACACTTGGGCTTACCAGTTGTTCACTGTCTCCCTGTCGAATTCGGCTGCCACCACGTTGGACGTACGTGGACCACCTACATTTGGCGCTTAATAGTAACACAGATACAGGAGATACGCAGAGACTGCGATAAAGAGGGAGAGAGAGAGGATCCATGTGCATCAATGGAATGAGAAGAGCAGCAGAGGGAAAAGGCCCTTCCACATGCGAAACGTACACTCTTCTGCTGTTATAGAGGTAGTTTGGTCTGGCCACTCCCTATGACCGTTCGCGTATTAATTGTCTCGTAACGCCAACGCGTTTCATGGCTTCTACGTGTAATTTATGCAGACCGCTGGCTCTGACTATATCGCATTTTACCCGACACCACGTAGCTGTTAATCTCTCGTACAATCCTACAGCTCTATCTTCACTTTTCACTTTAATATTGTTATAATTAATTGGCTTGTTGAGTTATAATAGTTTTCACTAGGTGAATGGATAATCATATGAAGAGTAATTGAGACAGTGAAGCGTGTATGTAGAGCATTCATGAATTCTTTCGTAATAGTTATGTCGGCATTTGCCTGAAATTCCAAACAGAATAAGCATCCTTATCTCCGCATTCGTTATTCATAAATAACGTGGGATTCTACTGGTTATCTTCCAAGAAGTTTAACACAATTCGCCTCTTTTTTTCTTCTCCTGCATCATGCTTTATCCTGTACAAGTGGCTAGAGTGCAAAAAGATATTGCGTTTGTTTTGTTGCCACTGTCTATGCCTTCGTACACCACTTGTCCTTTTCAAGTTGAGCTGGAGCTTCTCTTCTACAGACTGCTATAATCGGGGATTCTGGGCTTGGTACGAGCAGCGATTAGCAGAGGAGCTCAGTATCAGCCCATCGGAGATACTAAATGGGTGAGAGGAGTACGACAACATGCCCTCCTTTCCCATTCTCCTCTTCTGATACCATGCACTATCTGTTTCCCTCTCTCTCTCTCTTTCCCTTGTAGTTCATAGTGTGCCCCTTTCCAAATGTTCTGTGTCCACTGGTACTTGACCAGTGTATACTCGATGATCCCTCGTTAAAGGGAACGTTTTGACCACTCAAATCACTACTATTCTCGTACTAAAACGTTTGTGCACGAAGATTATCATGCTGGGTGCTTCAAAAATGTGCATTTCGTGAGCTGATAAAAGCAGGAGTAATAAAGCTGTTTTGTAAAATTTATCCTTGAATACTTTGGTATCGATGAAAATTTTCAATCGAGTAGAGAAGTAATTGGGGAAGTATGTGATAATTGGAGAGTCAATTATGGAGATACTCATGATAATAACTGTGGGAAAATTAGCAGTGGAGTATTGTGAATTTACTGGCTTAATTTCTAATTAGGGGGAGAGTACATGTGTTGTAGGATTGTCCGACAGTGAAACGGGTCAAGCGCTTGGTCAGACGTGTTTACTACTTCTGCTTTGATCAATGAACCTCATAATACGTTTTGGTTTATGTTCATGAGGAATCTCGAATTTTCAGGTATTCAATTCTCTGGAATTTGAGAATTAATGGAGATTCAATTGCGAAGGGGATTTTTTTTGCAGTTTTTTTGAGCAGATGAAATTATCGGGAATTTTGCGGCAATAGTTTAACCCCTCATGTCCATTTCACGTATTTCCGCCTGTGTGGATTTTGCCCGTAAATGCAGTAGTGATGGTAAGTCCTGGGAATAAAGACTTGAAATGTCGAATCTGGTAGTGTGACCTCCCATGAGGGCTGAACGTTAAAAGAGATCCCAGTGATGGTCTCGCTGGAGTTGAAAAAGAGAAAAGACATGAAGAACGTAAAAAAGAACACAGAGATAAGGGAGACAGAGAGAGGAAGGTTATCCTGGGACACTGGGTGAGATACTCAGCAAGATGCGATGAGACGGGATTTGCCCCCTCGATTGAGAGAAGATGTGCACTTGAAATGAGGTCGAAGCTACCCGCGAAATTGCGCCAACAGTATCGGGCGTATATACGAGCGTAAAGTTCGCTCAATGGGTAGAGATGTACGTTGATTGGAAAGTTTTACGTCACTAGTGGGAGAGAGATGTTAATAAAAAAGAATTCCAAAGGGACTTTTTTCGAAAAATTACAATTGAGGAAAAAGAAAATTACGGGGTCTCTTTATGCTTCAAGATGCCTGTGATTTCATGAAATAATTGAATTGCAGTGGAGTTTCAGAGGTGAATGCGATTTTAAAAGAATTTTTTTCTGAATTCTTTGAATATGGAAGAATATGGGGAAATTGATTTGTATGAGAGGGCATCTGGAGTATTCCAGTGGAATGTTTCGGGGAATTCATTGATTGAGAATTGCATGACGAGGGCAAATGAAAAAAAAAGAGGGAAACCTCTGGCTTTTTGCAAAAGCTCTCGAACGTAAAATAATAAATATTCACAAAAGTGGGAATTTTAGTTACACATTGAGAAACAATTTTCTGATGAAATTGCATTCTGGGTCATAGAACTCTGTAGTGATTTACTCAGACTCATTCTGAATACTATCAATTTCGAAATAGCGTCGTTTGATTGGTCGATTTCACTGTGTTTTACCATTTAAAGTGGAAATGTAGTTGAATGGTTATGGGGGAAAAAGAATAGCCCAGGGAACACAAGAAAGAAAGAAGTTTCTCTCTCTCTCTCGAGAGAGAGAAAAATACGAATGGTTCGAGACTAAAAGAGTGAAAAAGTGAAATAAAAAAGTTAAGTATGTTGGCTTAGACGTTTTGAGGGTGAATCGGTGGATACTGTCTTTGAAAATTTACTGGGGCAAACCTCGAAAAGTGCCCGCCACATCAATTCAATGCCGGAAACTCCAAAACTTTTCCGACATTCAGTCGGGCAACGCCTTTAAGATGTTCATCGTTTGTTTCGAAGTGAGAAACACATATTCCGATGATCTATAATAATTAAAAATCAATTATCCCAATAGCCGCACGTTTAATCCAATTTTTCCCTTCAATTGCCTCGCAATTGCAATTTTTTTAATGCACCTTCTTTTCACACATTAAACTGGGTTAATGCTGAGAATTAGAGGAAATTATCATTGCACTAATTGCAGCGACACTGGCAATGCTCCAGCATCTCCGGTCGTCGTTAGATACGGCACATACACTCAGGGTAACCATGGTCCACTAGTGGGTACTCGGATTTCTCTGGATGACCGTGGTGGCTCGTCGAGTGAGTCTCCGTGTTTGAGAAGACTGGATGGCTTGGCTAGAGAAAGACAACTATTGAGGGAGTGAGAATATAGAGTTTGTCGTGTAGTCCATTGCCTCTTGGCATTACTCCTCGAGTGAAAAGCCTCTGGAGCAGCTAGTTTTCATGCAATAGGAATAATTAGTCTGGCTTGTTCTATTTATCAATGAATACTTTACGAATATTAAATTAATAGCTTCTTTCAAAAATTCATGATCAAAGTGGAAATGATTAATTCATTCCCTTTTTCCTTTAATGGAAAGACTTTTCACAGGCTTTAATCATTACTTTTCACTCCACATTCAGTGATAACTGCTCGTCCTCTGAGTTTTATGAAAGAAAAAAAAACTCTCCGCATAAATGGGTTAATCCTTATCTTCAGCGCAGCTGTAACGCGTTTGTAGCGCTTAGGCAAGCTCTTTCTAGCCTGCTTTCCTCAACAATTTACACTCGCACTACTCGCCAACGATTAGCGTTAAATGCATTAACGTTAATCACCGACGTTATGCAATATACTTGTGATTATTATAATCATCATTCAGAAGGCATTACGGTAATTCGAAATCCTGTGACAATTGCAATATGATTCTCATCATTTTACGGATAATTCATTTTCAAATGGAGTTTGAGGAATTATTTAACTTGTGTGGCTGGGTATTTTTTGGGGGAAATTTCGTGGTAGAGGTATCCTTGGATAATATTTGTTGTTGAAGGGAAAAATAAACTGTGTGAGGACTAACGAGTTGTCAATTCCCCCCGAGTATTTGAAATTGGTAAATAGCACTCAAAATACATCTGTTTGCAGATGCAGTATTTGATTAATTGAAAAATTCAGTTTCTCGGGAATTATTTTTCATGACAAATTAATTCCCCTCTAACTCCACTTTCCCTCCATTTTTTTTATTATTCTTCCATGAAAATCCATTTAATCTTCAGAGTAGTCTCATTCGAAATTGAATCGACTTCCCTAAAAAAAAAACAAAAAAATGAATTTCTGTCTATTGAATAACAGCATCAGTCAATATGTTGTACAGCTTCATTCGTTGAGTCCACCTACTCCACAATTTATCCCATTTCCATTGCAACAAAAAGCAAAAAAAAAAAGAAGGGATAAATAACAAACGAGTAATGATTTATCTTTCGGATTCATTATTTTACAATCTCGTTCTTTGTGAGTGTAAAAAAAAGCTATTGGTTACAACGACGGACAACGATTGAGTCCAGCATGTAGGACTAGTGGCTTTGTGCGGTGTTACTATGTGCCCAGTGAGCTCGGTACGAATGAATTGAAAGCTGCATTGAGTAGTACGCCCGGTTGAACAGCTCTGACGATACCCAAGCGTGTTGAGAAAGTCTCCGAACAATTCTTTCCCTCTTTTCACAGGCACTGGATATTCTGGTTAAAGAATTGGTGGAAGAGAATGGATAAAAAAAAGTGTCTCGTATTTCACTGTTATTGCTTGACGAATATTTCAGGGGAATAAAAACAAGTTGAGCAAGACTGAGTAAAAGAGTTTGAACTACTTTCGAGTAGTTGTGGTAGAAAAAAAATTGAAATAAATTGACATGAGATTCGTACTTATTCAGGAGAGTAGAATTTGCGTTAAAAAAGTTTTCGCAGTAAAGGTAACACCGCACGAGTGCATAACACCCCCGAAAGATAGCATTGAGCTACATGCATTAGATTCTTGTGTGTTTGTATGGGAATGGAAACTCGGGGAAGAGCCGAAGAGTCTCGAAACAAGAGCATTAACGATTCGCAAAGTAGATAAAGCGGCTTATGCAGTATGAAGGAGGAAAGAAGAAGGAATTGCGGGAGTTTGAAGGGTTTGCATGGAAATGAATGGAAAAAGGCCGATTAACGAGCGGTGAGAAAATAGTTTGAAACGCTTTTTAATGTCCAGGTGGATTGCACTCCGAGAGGAGAATAAACTATGGAAGGTAGTGTATTACATGAAAACCTCAAGGGGCACGCGGTGAGTCAAGCTTGGACACAAACACTCTGTTTGCCAACTAGATCGGGCCATTCTCCTTGGTGTACTATCCTCCGCGTTTGCTTGCTTGGTCACCAGTCCTCACGTCTCAATGGATTGTATGGCTCCTTCCTCGCCCCTCTAGATTGTGTAGAACTCGCCTGAGGGGAATTGTAAGGTTTCGTGTCCCTTCCCACGGGTTTTGGATTAATATCAAAGGAACATTGGCCACTGAGGCGTGCTTGATCGATGAATGCGGGAATTAGATCGATTCGAGGACGACGAGGGGCGGCAAAAAAAATTCACGAGAATTTTACATGCTGGAAATAATTAAATTCCATATTATCAAGAGGTATTCAGAAGCTCTATTCATCCCATTTTCTCACATTTACTTGGTTTATGAGGTTTGTGTATTGCTCACTCTTCCATTCTACTAGTTATCGGAATAACAAGAGAGGCAACTCTCATTTTAACATTAATAGATAAGCTCGGCAGTTTATTTCTCGTTAAAACACAATCACGCATTATCGTCTATTAGTGTTAATGACGGGGTAATCATTGTAAATTTTCAGTCTACTATAAATAACGTTATTACTGGTAATAAAGGAGGATGGGCCTCAATGAACAGAGTCGCGCCTTTGTGGGAGATTTTCTTGTGTCATTGATTTTTTTTAAATAATTCTTCCTTCAAGCTCTGGAAATTCTCTGGGAAAAAAGGGATTAGAATGAAAGAGACATACGTCCATTATTTCATGTGATATTCATGAAAAACGAGGGGATTTTTTCAGAATTCTTGGAAAAATGATAATTAAAAAAATTTACAACCGAGTCAAGTGCAGTATTGTTTAGAGCTGACACTCACCCGAAGAGTAAAATACATTTCACGTAGAACAATACTTTTAAGAGATATTTCATGTTTAACGGTTGGTTATAAAATTTTTATGATCACATTATCAAACTCATTATTTACGAGACAACTACTGAATTTGGCTCTAGAATTTACAGGGTTTTCCACTTCTTACACGTCTGATGCGAGTAAAAATTTAATTAAACACGTGGAAACTCTAATTTTATAATGCGACAGAAAAATAAGAGTTTATCGGTGTTTTTTTTTGATCACTTGATCAGTGTTTTGTGGCTTCGGAACAATCTGTTGACCACTCTCTGCGGCAAGGTCAGTAAAAACCGCAGGTGAACCGCCGAAAATATTTCCCTTTTTTCCTCTAAATCCGTTGAAAAAGAATCCACCAATATTTCTCTCCACTACCGTTAATACCGGAATTATTTGAAAACTCATTATTCTTCAAAGTGTAACGAATATATCAAAAATTTTATCTTGCCAGTGTCACTGATATAATCATGAATTTATTGTAACAGCCATTATCAGGATATTTTCCATGAATTTACGGTGGAATTTTTAAGCCCTTTAATATTCGAAATTTCCAATTCTTCAACGTATTAAAGCTGATCCAGGTGAATCTATCGCTTCTGGATGATAGAATAGGGGTTATTGATTCTCCAATGATACTCGAGGCCATGTAACCATGGGTGCTTCAAGTCAAGTGAGAGGATAGCCGTGGGATTCTTGTTCTTGCTGGTTGAAAGCCTCGACCTCTTCTGAGTATCCTCGAGTCATCTGAAATTTTCTTCCCCAATCTCTCACTACAATTGGCCCTGTAATCTTATCAATAGCTCTTCTCACGATAAGCAATCAAGGATTGTGAATACTTAAATGGAAAACACAATACAGTATTGGAGGCAGTGGAATTAATCGATAGAGCCTTCGGACGTATTTAATAGCCGAGTGCTCATCGAGGTCGACCGAGAATTATAATAAGAGCGTCAGTTGTTGGTGATAGTTTTAACCGGTCAGGGCAAAATATAGTGAAAGATGTATCATATTCACTCAAACAAAAGTTTCTTAAATGTCAGATGCTGTGGTAACTTTATTAACTCTCGTAATTTCATTCTTTCTTTACGAGTTTCGGTCAAATTGATCGCGCAGTGGAAAACTTTTTCATATTGAATTAAATGTATTTCGGGAAATTCCAGAAGCACTTTCCAATATTTTCGGCAGAAAATATTCTCTTTTTTTGGCTTTAGAAAAGGTGTTTCACTGAATTACTCTCGCAATTGTTTCTAAGAGTTTATAAACTCTAGAAATCCACAAACGAACGCATATACCCTGACTTTTCCAAAGAATTTACTATATAAACTCAATTAAGCTCAGACTAATGGCTCTGTAAATTTTAACTCTGCATGAAGAAGTGAATGAAACTCAGAAGAAACTGTACGATTAACTTAATCTCTTTCGTGAATTTAAGAATTCACGTTTTGATAGCCCTCTCACATTTCTTCTATTAAGGATCTCGAGAAGTTTGCAGATAAGTGCGGCGAATTTATTCTGTAAATAGTACGAGTGTTTGCGTACTGCTCAGTCGCTGGATAGTTTGATTCGCCGGATTTCCGGGGCTACGCGCTGATTCAACATTTCCCGATTTGTAACTGCCCCCGGAGTCAGCTAGTAATACGCGCTGGGTTGAGTAAAGCCGATGTTTCGCATTGACGCTTCCTTACAGGAAGTACTCGGTCATGGGCACAGAGGCGGAGATGAATGTGAAATCAGCCATAAAGAGGAATCTCTGGCTCACCACATCCAACCACTCTGTATCAACTTCTCTTTCTCTTTATCCCGGGAGACAAGAAAATGTGGTGCAAAATGAGTAACAAGAATTGTATCTTGATGGAAATGGAGCACGAGAGTAGAGTGTAAATTTTTATTAATGAAAGAGAAGAAGTAATGAATATGGATTACTTTATTCTTCATTAGAGGGAGGGGTAAAATGGACACAGATTTCATTTTTTTCTATTTGAAAAAGTGGAAGAATCACTCGTTCAGAGTACAATGCAACGTGATCATTAAAAATTCAGGCTGATTAATTCTTTTCACCAAAGAATCCACTCATCATCATAATGCTGAATTCACATAAGAATTGAATGAAACGCCATTATTATTGAGACGTTTGAAAGAAGTCTCTGGAAAATTGAAATAACTGAATAATTAGTCACAATTTTTCTCTCCTGAATGAATCATTAAAAATTTTAACCAAGGACTCTTGGACATTATCTCCCTAATTTATGATGGTTATGACGGAAAAATTTATAAGTCGTCAGTCGTCGGGCTCATTCTGCATTCGAGGAAATTACAGTGAGGAGAATGACACAGTTCTCTTCATCTGCACGGTGAAAAAAAAAAGAGAAGAGAGACTTCTGGACAGTTGTACATACAACTACTTATGCACACTACTTTATTGTTTCTTTTGTATCCTTTTTTCTCATTTTTTTCCCCTCGCTATAATGAAGGCTTAAGTGACTGTACAGCAGTAGCTGTGTACTTTCGCAATTTGCGAGACTCTTCCAGATGGAAGATAACAAAAATGAACGCGAGTTGAAACTGCTTGGATCATTAATGTCTGCCAAAGGATAGTGAAGGTAAATCTTTCAGGGGAGGACTTGGTAAAAGTCGGATAAGGATGGACTCGTGAGTGCATTGGACTTGCATCTTACATCAAGTCTCGAAGTTTTTCGACTAAAATTGCCGCTCGTTTATATCGATTTTCCCCCTCCTTTATTCTTTCTCCTTAAAAACAACTCCAATTTGAACTTGCAAAGGCAGCTAGATAATGAGTATGAAAGGGGCTGGAAAAAACGTAAATTACGTGGAAAAATTCCGAGTGAATATTCAGGTCAAGATGCTTCTATTGAATTATATCGAAGCGTCAATAGCAAGGGGTTATTAAAAACTCGTCGTATTTATTATTAGCACTCAAAGTTTCTTCTTCAATGTTCACTAATGGCGGTATTTCCAAAGCAGACAGACACGCGCGTTTGTTCCAGTGATTTTTTCTCCATTTTCCCAACTCACTCCATCGTCTTACTACCATTGGCAGTAATTCTTCCAGCCCCGGGGATTCTCCTCCCCTTTTTTCCCCTCTCGGAGCCACGATGTTGGCGATTTTCCAATTATCGGCAGGATCATGTCTCTCGGCATTTGCATTTGCATCCCAGGCGTTCTTCGGAACTTGTTTCAATGCTAATACGATAGTTCCAGTATCTCCTCTCCGTCTCTCTCGGTCCCATTCGCCCACGCCTTATCTCCCTCTCTCATTCCCTCTTATAACTATACAACCACTGGAATCACGATTGGTTTCACTCTCGGCTGGCCAAACTCAACGTGACCCAACTAACCCATTCCCCCCCTCTCTCTCTCTCTGTGTTGGTACACTCCTCCTCTCGTACCACTGATTCATCCATAAACTCCTGGCTGACCCAAGTTGAACTTGACTACTGCAAAACTCAATCGCCAGTTTGACCTTAATAATTTCGTGTTCGATTATCGTTCGAGACGATTATAGAACAATCGAGTGTATTCTTTTGGGGGAGTCATCCTGCACTATCGATTATCCGGACGTGAATAGAAGAGATAAAAGAAGAGGGTCAGCCCGGCTGCGTCAGTGATTCGATAAATTTCAGAGTTCAGGGCACTGAATTAGATACAAATATTGACGAATTTTCATCTCGGAATATTCAGGAAGTGGGAGGAACTGCTGCCCTTTATCTATTATTCAGAATGAAGAATTTTTCGGTCATGCCACGTGTCTCAGATGTCTTCACGTGTCTAGAAGTTTTTTTAAATAAATCTTCAATTTATTCGGTTTTTTTTAGCCAGCCATAGGGAAAAGGGCAAATCGATAATTTCATCCCTTTTTTGTAGAGAATTTGAATGGAATGATTCTTGCAATTAAAAATTATAAGTATTTAATTCTCTCTGAATGGGAGAATGGTACGTGCTTCATTAAAATTTATCAATCTCCGAGGATCTGAAATAAAGGATCAGTCAGTCAGTCAGATGATGGCAGAGAAGTTTGGTGTGAGCTGAGATAAGCCGCCGCTGCTTTTAGAGAGGAGAAAATGTTGTGTAGTGATGTTGAGTTTCGCGAAGCTGTTTTCAACTAATTCGCCCTAACGAGTCGGTTAACACGAGCATTGGGTTACCGAAGTTGCTATTAGCTTTGGTTCGTTTAGTGCCACAACACAAAGCATTATGTTCATTCACGAGGGAAATACATTTTCCATCGTGTCTACCTGTGTTAAATTCCTCAGTAGATCTTGATTTTTTTACTCCCAGGACTCCTGCACTTTTTTTTCACATGCATTGCATAATCTGTGGTACATAATGACATATAGTGAAGCCAGAATAATGGATAATTCGATAGCTTGTTAATTAATTAGTTAATGTTAATGGAATTCAATGAGTAAATTACATAATAATACTCGGGTTCATGTAGAAACTATGACGTTATGAAAAATAGCATTGAATAACGTGGATTAATTTCCAATTTCTCGCACAAAGAAAGAGATATGAAATTAATGGAGTAATTCATTATTCGCACATACTCTACATTTAATATTGCCTCTGACTCTTTTGTTAATGAAGAGAGGAGAAATGGCGATTTGTCGGGGAAATGAAATTCAAGAAAAATTGATTTCATTCAGGCGTATTCTTCTTGCTGAGAATATGTCTTTTATCAAGTTCTTTGCTACTCACTGACACTTGACGATTACAAAGTATCTTGAGAATTTCTACCGAAGAAAAGAGTGTCAGGGATATCCTTTGAAGTCGTAGTTACAACTGAATGGTAAGAGACTTTTTTTTTCTTAATTTCTTGGAAATTAATGGAAATACACGATTTTTCTTTAAATATTTTGTGAGAAGAAAAAAAGGTGGTAAAAATCAATGATTTCACCTTCAGCTATGTCGGTCACTAATCAAAATTCTAAAAATTGAAGACAAGCCAAGATTGTACCTTGAATTTCGCCAGAAAGCTTCGAGCCAGTCTTGCATAAATTAAACTTTAACTAATCCATCTTGGCGCACAACCAACTTTTAGATTGAGTAAACTCGTACAATTATTTACCCACTGTTCATGTACTTCTGGGTACGTATGTTTTTAGCCGCTATGGCACACTGAATTCGACTGATAGAACCTGCAAGAGCATGAAGGCTAGGAGAGTGTGAAAGAGACGAGAAAAAGGGGCAAACGAGTAGTTTAGTAATGGCGAGGCAGCAAAATTCCATGTAAATACAAACAAATTTATGAGCATGTGAGTTTAAAGTGCACGGGGGATAAAAAAATCTAATAGAAGCGGAAATGGAAATGATGAAGGGAAAAATTCGATTGGGTTATGATAGATTTATTCTCTCAATGTAAACACTGGGAGAATACT